>WAAB01015766.1:108427-186112 GCA_013389865.1 Piaya cayana
CGGGGCTCCTGCCGCGGGGCTCCTGCCGCGGGGCTCCTGCCAGGGGGGGCACGGCCGGGGGCGGGGGCCGTGAGCGGCTCGGCCAGGCCGGTGCGTGGGTCCGCGCTGCGATTGAGCGGCGAGGCGGCGGAGGGTGGATATCGTCACAGGGGCTGAGCCACCGGTCCCAAAAAGTTGGGATTTTTTTTTTCTTTCCTTTTTTAAGGAGAGGGGAGGAGGAATGAGGAAGGAGACAGCGGAGCAGGTTCGGCTTGGCTAATCGCGAGTGTTCTGCAGCCGCACAGAAATCGCTTTCCCGGATACCTGTCCCAGGCTGAGCTCCTGCATAATAAGCTGACGCTACCGGGAGAAGCTATTTGAGAGGAGGGTGGTACAGAAATTACCTCATGCTGTTCCCGATCGGCGCCGAGTATTAATTCCAGTGACCTCTACAGTAATATGGATATGCAACTCTTTTCGATCAAGGTATTTGTGTATGTGTCTGTATCGCTTTTAGTTCTTAATTTAAGCAGACAGGAGCCCGCAAATGATGCAAGTTTTGCCTGGGTTAACGTTTTCGGGCTGGGCGATCCTCTCCGCCTGCTTCGTGGCGCCGGGGGCTATTTTTTTTTTTTTGCTTTAATTATTTATCATTTTTATTGTCGATATCCTTCCCCCAGTCAGCTCTGGAGAGAGAGATCCTGGGCACGGCGGCGAGCGAAAAGGGAGGGTATCGTTGCTCCCGGAGAGCGAGATCTGTCCCCCTCGCACCCCCCAGCAGGGTCCGCTCCGTCCCCCGAGAGGAGGGCGACGCCGGCGCTCCCCGCGCTCCCGGTGGCTTCTCGGGGGGGCCGGGGGGGACACGGGCTGAGCCGGCGGGCAGAGAGCGCCCGGCCCCGGCGATAGCGGGTGTGTGTGCGGGAATCCGAACTGCTGGCAGGTGAATGTGTGACGCGGTTAAAAAAGAACCAAACAAACCCAAACCCCCAACGAACACAACTCAAGTAATAAAAATCGATCAGTGACCCGAAGCGCGTGCAAATCCGGCGTTGGCATTTTGGAGTTTGCGAGCTTCTGACCTCCGGGACCGGGGATTCATTAAAAGAGACTTAGGTTTGCCTTGAGGGGGACCCGAAGCGCATTAAAGCTGGCCGGTTGATGCGAGGAGAGGGAGGAATCCCCGGCGGCTCGAGAGGAAAGGCGACGGCTGCTTGCGCGTCGCCGCCGGCGGGGCTCGGGGCTCCCGGCGGGGCGTCAGGGCTCGCGGGGGGCGGCGAGAGCCCCGGCTCCGGCGGGAGCCCCGCGGGAGCCCCCGGGCCCGGCTCGGCTGCGAGGCCGCGGGCCGGAGCGGCTCGAACCCGCCCTGCGGCCGCTGGCTGGAGGGAGCGAGGCCCCCGCGCCGAGGCCGAGCCGGATCCCGCAACGACGGGCGCCGGCTGGGGTAGGGGCGAGCGCGGCGAGAGGAGGAAGAAGAATAAAAAATAGCTCGGCTGAGCGAAGTGGAGAACAATAGGGGGCTCCCTGCGAGGGAGAAACACCGCGCTGACGGGCGATGGTCGGGGAGTCGCGCGGGAGAGGCGGCTCGTCCAGCCCCGGGCGCTCCCCGCGCCCCCCCCGCCGGGCGGTCCGGCCCTTCCCGGGCCCAGGCGGGTCCCGGGGCGCCTTGGGAGCCGTCCGGCCGGCGGGAAACACGGGAAGCCGGTGCTTGGCTGCGTGTCTGCGGTGCGCGCTGGAGCCGGGCGCAGAGCACGGTGCGGAGTGTGGGGGGCGAGGTGCGGGGGGATGCCCGGGACGCGCGGGACGCGGTGCGCGGCGCCGGGTGGGATGCGGTGCGGAGAGGTGGGTAGGATGTGCGGGATGCCTTGCGCAGGGCTGTGCGGGTGCGCGGGCTGCGGTGCGGAGAGCTATGCGGGATGTGCGGGACGCGGTGCGCAGCGCCGGGTGGGGTGCGCGGGGTTGCGGTGTGGAGAGCTGGGTAGGATGCGCGGGATGAGGTGCGGAGAGCTGGGGAGGGTGCGCGGAGCGAGACTGGCGGCTTGCGCGAGGTGCGGGGCGGGGCTCGCCCCCCGCTGGGCGCCCGGGGGCCGCGGGGTCGGGCGCGGGACAGGGGCGCGGGCGCTTCCCTCCAGGACGCTCCGCGGCGGTTTCGGCGCGACACGGGTGAGGTGGGTTTCTCGGGCAGAGCCCCTCGCTTAGAGCACCGGCTCCGGCTCTGAACCCTGCGGGACCGCCGGGGAGCTTGAGGCTGGAGGAAGGAGGGTAAAATGAAAACAAAAAAACAACAGAGAGAGCTCCCCTAAGGCTGCCTGGGAAGATCTCCTTGATCACCACTTGTCTGACCAGAGGTGAAACCAACCCTAAAGGTGTTAATATTGATGGGGTTTATCCAGCCGTGAGACCAGGCAAGGGCAGAGGAAAATATTTGATGCTGTTTTCCTTTAAAAAAATTGTAAGCTCCTGTTAGTCTCCCCCTGGGAGAAGGACCTGTGCTGTTTTGTATCTTGTTTGGGAAACAGATATCTGCAGGGTAGAAAGTGAAGGCAGGTGCTCTGGGGTATATGAAAAGAGGCTGAGCAGGCTGAGCGGAGACCTTTCTCTCACTGTGCTCTAGGAAGAAATAGTTCCTATAAACGAGACGCTGAGGGTCACTCGCTTAGAAATCCCGATTATTGTGTAAAGGTTAACTCTGTGGCAGGGGCACAGCAAATCATTACAGAAGAGCTAAAGTAGATAAGGCTACTTATATCAGTGAAGATTTCTCCTGCACATTAGGAGTTGCAATGTCAAGGCCTAAGGTTTTCCAAATTCCCTTCTGCTGTCACCAAAACCCATTAATCTTCTATATATGTCAGGTTACTGTGTGCAGGTGGCAAAGCTTCACCTGCACTGTGTGGAAATTCAGCTACTTATTCATTGCTAAATGTTGTGCAGGAGAAAGCAACAACTTATGTGAACACTGAAATGAACATTAGCGAGATGATTGTTATTTCATGGTTCACAAGTGACATATCTGTAGTAGAAAGTAAAAATAAGCAGAGATTTGTGTATTTTTTTTTCTCCTCAGAACTTCATAATGGAAGATTTTGCTGTTATTTTGTTTCCCTTCATCTAAGTTTTGCTTAGACTGGATAATCTGATATTTTGTGAAAGCAGAAATGGATTTTCGCCCTAAACCTTCTGTTTCTAGTTCACAGAATATTTTACCTTAGTGAAGTTCAAATGTGCTTCAAATGCAATGGTAATTTTTTTTTATTTTTGCCTCAAATTAGATTTTACATACTTTTTCTCAGGTGTTTTTCTCCCTACTTAATAGTGGTTTTTTATCCCTCAGTAAAAGGCTTGTGTGTGTCTGACTGACTGCATAAATTAAAACAATGTTCCATGGAATGCATTGAACAGTTTCCTGCTTGTGCTGCTCCTTATTTCTGTGACTGTAATTGTGAAATATATTTAAACAATATTTCCAAGTGAAAATATCAAATCTTTGTGATTTCAGCCGCAACTTCAGTGCTAGCTGGAGATGGCTCTTCCAGGAGCCTTGTTACCAAAATAGTCATTGCCTATACCTATCAAAGTACTTATCTGCCACTCTGAGCTCATAATTTAGACCTGTTTATTGACATACAGAACTACCGTAATCTCTCAGTGCAGCGAGTCTGTGGTTGGGATACGGACTGGTCTAGGCACGTGCCAATGCACTGACTGTGCAACATGGTACCAAAGTGCCCCTTCCTGAGTACCACGTAACTCATAAAGCTGAATGATTTTGTGAAGGAAGTAGTTTCAGAATCAGACACTACATGCAGAAATTTCCATGTCCCCTGTCTTGCAGTACCTCGCCTCCTTAGGTTTAAAAATAAATATATATTCTAGCAGAACGAGTGGAGGTTTGTGCTGAAATACAGACTTTAAAAATAGCAATATGTTCTGATAATGCCAGGTATTTTTAATGAATTAAACCGAAGTGAAGCATATATTCCAAGGTGACTGAAGAGAGGCTTTGTGGTGCACTTACACTTGGACTGTGCTTAGGAAATGTGTGAATTTCTTCTCTGAAGTAATTTTTCTAGTGAACACCAACTACTACAGCAGGGAACCTGCTAAATTGAGAATATATTTGCATTAATTCAAACTTTTATGGTCAATTGGAAAAGGACAGCATTTTACTTTGGATGAAATCTCTCCACATGGGGAAGGTTTGTTCAGGCTTTATAGCCCAGGGGCCCCTGCTTTTTCACTAAAATTCATTGACAAAAATGAAATTCATTTAGATCATATGCTTTCTGCTTAGCTACGCAGGCTTACAAAATCCTGTAGAAGTTAATGTTAATCAACGTATGAAAAGCAGTGTGGCATGAATAAATTAAGAAGTGTAATAGAAGCTTTTATTTCTTAGGTAACATAAAAAAGACTAAAAGCTCTTAAAATTTTAAAAAGAACATGTTAAAACTTTATTTCTGTTTTATAGACAAGCTGGACACTTGCAGCAAAGAAACATACTTTTTCAGAAAACATGCAAGCTGAGGCAGAGCAATTAATGCTTATATAGACTATAACGTTGAAAAATGCTTATTTTAAATTCATTTGACTTTAAGTCAGTTCCGGATAAGTTGTTAGACCAAGGATATTGGGCTCACTGTCTTCTCCATTGCCACTGGAATTTGCATGGTAATAGTTGAATTCCTCACTATTTGTTTGTACAAAGGCTGTCAGTTGCTTTAATTTCAGGGTATTCTTTGGCTGTAAGGAATTGACCTGTGAAAGAGAAAAAGCAGTGTTTCTTTCCTTCATGAATATTTTCACTTTGTCAGTGGTGCTTTCTTGTTCTCTGTACAGTGTTAAGTAAGAGTAATCTTATCTTTCATCCCCTCAGAGAATTGTTCCCTGCATGGATTGTACTTAGATACATAGACCAATGAGTTGGCTGGTCATTGTAGAACCAGAAATGAAATTGCCTCTTTGTCTGTTTCAGGTGTAACTACAACTTTTACTCTTAGCTATTTCAAACCCTTAGCTGTATTTGTCTACTAAGGTAGTCAAGAAAACAGACAGTTGTGGCTAGTTAATATTTCATACAATCTTTTCTCTATAGTGTGGCCCATATGAGAAATATCACATGGGGCTGGATCAACTCAGATGCTGAAATTAGTCAAGTGTCTCCACTTGTGACTGAGTCTGAGTTTGGCTCATGGGGCTGAAACCTGGGCAGCTTTGTAAACTATGTGCCCAAAAGGAGACAAAGGAGAATAATGGGATTACCAAAAAAACCTGCACAGGCGAAATTTCATTTAGAATGAGCCCTGAGCCAAATTCATGCAGAACTAAATAGTAAGAGGTATAGAAAGTCTTGTGCGCTGCTGTTCCCAGTTGCAGTGATTTTATTCAGTCCCATTAACCATGTTTCTTTTTTTTCGTGTTGTTGCTCTGTTACCAAGTAACACTGAGATACCTTTACATTCAATAGAAGACTATTTCTGGTGAATCTTTTTCTTAGGTCTTCAAATAGTCACTATTAAAAAAATCTTCTTCAGCTTTTTTGAACTTAGTGTTATCATTTTGGGAAAAACATAACAGAATAGACGTAAGAACACAGTGTTCCATTTAAAACATTATCAAACCACATTTTGAGGTTTGTTACCGCACATTATATACAAAATCTTGTGGAATATAATTCAAAATGTCTTTGCAAAACAGTATAGTTGTCCGTAACTGTCTTTTACTTTTGTCTGTAATTGTCTTCTAATTTGATCACATTTTTGGTAGGAACCAGTCAAATTCATAGGGACACAGTATTATCTACAGATGAGCTTGTTGACCAGATTTTCTGTGTAGTGAGGTAGGTGTTTCTTCAGTGTGATCAATTACATAATAAATAAAACTCTTTCAAAGAACAGGTTCAGGTGAACTGCACCTTATGTCCACTGCTCTCCATAGCCAGGTGCCTTGAGAGACTGGCTCACATGCAGTTGTGCAGTGTGCCTATCTAGTATTTGGTAGAATTCCTTCTTTCTCTCTTCCCCTCATAGGTCTAAAAATTTATTCAGGCATGTGTCATTTTGTTAAATATTGAAATAAATAAGTGCTACTCACTTGAGAATTTAAGCAGGGGGAATTTGGAGATATTTGTAACAGTCAGTCAGGTGTTTTAGATATGTAGGCTGAAATCCTGATCTCATTAAAATCAGTGGGACTTCTCCAGATGTCAGTGGGGGCACAACATTATTCCTGTTTGATATGGTCCAAATTCAAGCAAAGAATAGAGATCTTGTTAATGCTGGACTTTGGCTCAAGTAAAATGCTGGAAAGGGAATACTGGATGCTCAGCTGATTTCCTAGCAGAATATGCAGAGCTCTTTTGCTTAAGAAATCAGATACCTTTTCATGAAAATAATTTTGTGTTAGAAATTATTTGGAAGGTGTTTTAGACACATAGAAAGCCCAGAAAAAAGTGAATTCCTTTGAAGAAATAATCAGTTTAATATCCAGATGAATTGAATGTACTCGAACTCCAGCGACTGAAGACTGTACTTAAATTCAGTAGCCTTGATTACTCCATTGTCATAAATGGAACCTCTCTGCGAGTGTGAGTATAAGTAGTTATTACGCTTTTGTAAGCTGGAGCAGAGTGATACAGCGAAACAAAAAATACAGTGTCTTATGGATCAAATCTGTTTCTGGATGTCATGCAATGCGAAGGTAAATATGAATTACTGGTTGGAATGTGAACACCAAGCTAAGTTTAGTTTGCCTGGTTTGGCTGTTGCTCTGCTGGTGTCATCAGTTTCCCAGCTTCCAGTACAGTGCAGCCAGGTGTTCAAATTTACGTAAGGTCAAGAATTACTCCCTTGCAGAATACTGAAAGTAAAACTGAAGCAATGTAACTCAAATTCAAGAGTAAATAAACTGTGTGACAGGTATAAAACTGCTGAACTAAATGATATTTCTCACTGTTTATTTTCCAGAAGTACCTCAGCTGCAAGGTAAAATACAAGGACATAAGCTACTGACCTCCTCTTAGCATCAGGACCAGACAAACTACCCTACATTTTACCATCAAAAGCAATTGAGAAACAGCTTTTGGAAAAGCTGATCAACCGATGACATCAGCGTAAAACACTGACATCTTTTTTAAAACACGTTTTATGTACTTCTGCTGAGATCCTTTTTCTACCTACCGCATGGTTCTATATTACTTACTGGGCACTGATGGTCGCCTCCAGAAAGTGCACCTTCAAATGGTCAACCTCATCCTCTAGCAAGAAGAAAATCCGGATACTGGATACCAACAACGTCTTCAGAGAAAATGGTATACGAAGGAAAACGATTAGTTTCCTACCATTGTTTCTTCCTTTTAACAGCCAAATTCTACTGGATACTCACCCTGATGCAAAGAACTCATGGCCAGGAATATGCCCACTCCATCCGACTGGATGGAGACATCATCTTGGGAGGACTGTTCCCTGTCCATGCAAAAGGGGATAGAGGGGTGCCTTGTGGGGAGCTCAAGAAGGAGAAAGGGATCCACAGACTAGAGGCAATGCTGTATGCAATTGATCAGATTAATAAAGACCCTGATCTTCTTACCAATATCACTTTAGGTGTCCGGATCCTTGATACATGTTCCAGGGACACTTATGCATTGGAGCAGTCCTTAACTTTTGTGCAAGCACTGATAGAAAAAGACGGTTCAGATGTGAAGTGTGCTAATGGTGACCCACCTATTTTCACTAAGCCAGACAAGATATCAGGTGTGATAGGTGCTGCAGCAAGTTCTGTGTCCATTATGGTTGCAAATATTTTAAGACTTTTTAAGGTAAGGAACGTTTTCTATCTTCATTTAAATTTCAAACACAATGAAGTAAGTGGAGTGATTCTATTATCTTCAAAAAAATAAAGAATTTCTTCAGATTTAGAAATCTGAAATGACTGGTTTCCCCTCTCAAAGCAAAGGGAGAAAAAAAGAGCAACGATTGCAGACCCTTATTTGATGTGCCAAATGCCTTCTTTGAAGTTCTGACCACCACAGCATATTTTAGTTCTTCAAGGATTTGTATCCTGATTTTTTTTTGCTACTTACATTTGCTCTATATTGAACATTTATGCTAATGAAGATTAAGTTGAGATTGATCTCGCAAATTTCTAGGAGAATGAAATATAAGCTTTAAACACAAATCCATTTGTAGGAGGACCAGGTAATTTCCCTAAACAGGAAGTTATGCCAGTAATAATCTAGTGCTATTGATATGTATGTCTAGCCAAATTAAGTGTACTGAAATATCTTTGATTTCCTTGAAATCCTAACCTTGTACATATTTTGTACAAGGTGATGTTTTTATCCAGGCTCTGTTATCACTTTGTGAGAGATTACTTTCGGACAACTGTTCAACTGGCATTTTCTTCCATGTACTTTATTAAGCTCTGGTGGTATAAGTAATGGAAAAGTAAACCTGCCACTTCTAAACTTGCTAGGTTAGATGGGAAGGTGAACTTAGATGAACAGATCAGGCAGCAGACATTTAGTTTTTAATCCTGTCAGTGGCAAACAGATGATGGTAAGTTGAGCACTTTTTTTCTACACACAGAACAGCTGTAACTTTTGTTTGACTCTATTACTGTCCTATGGTTCACTGTTATTCAGTCTCCTTCCTTCTCTTCAAAAAAATTTCACTTATGTCCTACAATTTCAAAACCACCAAAACCCACTTTTAGAACATTTCTTTGACTTTGGTGGAGAAGATTCTGGTAATGTTAAATATTGCTGTTAGGTATTTTGAAAAGTCTTGCACTTCTTTTCCGATTGTTGTAACTGAGAGATTGATTAGAAGTAAGGAAGACTGGCTCTCTTGTGAAGGTTTCTCAGATCTTCAAAGAGTGTTTCAGTCATTTAAAGAGAGATATTTGTCCTTCCCAGTGGTTCTCTCACGAAGGGCATTATGATGAATTTACAGTTCAGTGGAGGAGCAAAGTGTCTTCTGAGTTGTGATCTGGTGTTCATTATAAACTCAAAACTGATCCCTAGTTGCACTTACTCCACAGGTTTGAGAGTAGTGGAGATGTTACAGCCATATGTTTTACTTGTGAAAATCAAGTGCACAAAACTGAGCTAAGACTTAAAAACGTGTGTATGGAGAGCACCTCTGGAGCTGTGACTGGTGGAGGAGGCCTGGCCTTCCTGGGAACAATCGTGCAGGAAGATGTCTGTTTTTAATTACACATCCTTTTTTGAAGTTGTGTTACCCTGTTAAATAATGCATAGTTCTGAAGCAGTGATAGATGGAACGGTCACTTTAATACCCATCATAATGCAGGGCCATGTAGACTATGACTTGTACCCAGTTTTGAGTTGAATGCAGTGCTGTAGACCGATTTAAGAAAGTGAGCCTTGTAAGACATGCATTAACTGTGAATTAAGAGCAGCAAGAAGGAAAGAGGCCTATGAATTGTCTAAGATAGCAGCAATTTGTCTTCTGAAACCATGACAGCTACCTCCTGATTTCCATTATGCAATGAGATTGCAAATAACGTTCTACTGCAGTCTTAATCAATAGAGGGTCACATGATATTCCCTCTGGGGAAAGATCTTATTTACCCATTTAATTGATGTAACACAGCTGCTGGCAAAAGGAGGAGACATCTCTTTTAGTTTTAATTATACATCCTGCATAAATATTCTTAATAACGTAAAAAATGACAAATTATACCCTTTAATGTCTGATGTTGGACCTGCATCTGAAGTCTGTTTTTACACCTTCCTCTCAGAAGTAGATCTGTTATCTCTGCATGAGTAAAGGCTTCTGGATAAGTCCCTCAGTTAGCAGCACTATAGAAACCATTCACAGTGGTTATAGTCAAGAGGATTAGGAAATTAAGGGTCATTTGCCAGAAATACAGAAGTATAATCCAGTTTGGGTTGTACTCAGACCAAAGACAGGGCTGAGATTCTCAGCTGATGCTCTGCAGCTGAGGACCTGGACTTGGTCTGTGCTCACAAAAGCTCCAAATATGAATTCGTGTTTTCTGTGTCTTGCTATATGTCAAGGCTGGGCACTCAACTGGTGTAAATGCGTGTAGACATTGAAGTCGGTGATTACCATCATGCAAATGCCTTGTTGTATCCAGAATGACTGTGATTCATCTGTATTTCTGTCCAACAGTTCTATTCAGCAAGTTGAACCTGTGATTTGAAGCTCGGTATTGCTTTTAATATCTATTCTGAAGTTCTTAAATGTCAGGGCTACATATTTTTGAGAACATTGCTATCCAGTAAAATTTTAATCTATTATGAAATTGTGAGAAATATATTACTGTATGCTCAGCAGTTTGGATTTTCATGCTTCTGATTTTCTTTTTCTTGCCATTTTCCCCCCTTTCTTATATTGATTTTACAACTTAAAACATACAGGTCAATAGTCCTATCTGATGACCTGGTGGATAGCATAAACTGATTGATATCCATGGTATCTTTTTATCTAAGTGTTTTCATGAAAAGAGGGGAAGGAGGACACCACAGAAAATAACTTTGTTCTATAACCTTTTTCCTGGTCAAATGGCTCACCTTGAATTCTCCTCTGTCTTTTCTCATTTTGTGGATTTCCAAGTGCATTACTGCTTAGCAGGTGATTTTCTGCCCTTAGGAGATCCAAAGTGCTGAAGTCCAAACTTGGGCAGGCTAAATTTCACCTGTTTATGGTTCTAAATCTTTCAAAGGCATGTTATGAACAGGAAATGCTTTTTCAAGGCATGTTACAAACAGGGAATGCTTGTTCAAGGAATTAACTGTTATTTCTTGATTATCTGATGGACACTGCGTTTTTGCTTTATGTTACCCTCCTCCTAGATGCAAAAAAGGTTATTTGAAACAGTTGCTTATTAAGCTTCGAGGATTGGAGGTGATCTTGCTGCAAATATAGTGAAAAAGGAGAGGACTTTAAGGGGTAAGCACAGAAGGACTGTGCTAGGTGGTAACATAGTAGTCTCCCTTTTAAACAGTTCTTCCTGGATCTCAGGACAGATTGTCCCCAACTGAAGTTGCAGGCTCACATTTTAAAGTTTTTTTTTTATCAGAGAACGTCAGGAGTGGGATGCTTCACATGGGAAACTGAGGCAGGAGGCAAGAGGACAGCAAGGTTAGAAGGGAAGTAATCTCACAGCCTCATTTGGATTAGAAGAACAAAACAGGTTTATACACGAAGCCAGGCTCAGCCAACTGTCCTGTGATTGCCAGATGAGTCCATTGTAGTGAGGCAGGGCCAAGATCAACTAGGAAGTCAGGTCAGTTAAACAAGGTCAGAATCAATAAGGCAAGGTTAGTATCAGCAAGGCAAGATGATGGTCAGCAAGGTACAAGGACAGCTGCTTACCTGAAGCAGGAGCCAAGGGAAAGGTCCAAAGCTGAGGGAACTGCTGAACAAAGAAGGTGGATATTGGTCCTGATGACACTTCTCATTGCTCTTCACAACTTAGCTGTTTTTCTGGGCCAGGGTCACATACCTACACCATATTGGAAATGGCCTTGAACCCACAGAACTAAATGTAGGGCTGGGGAAGGAGTGTGTTGCAGAGCTTGTTGGTGCATTCAGGGCCTTGACAGTTTTTTTAGCATTTCCCATGGTAGTGACAATGTTTGATTTTATTTCAATCTGGAAATCCTGCTGCTAAGTTGGTTTATGTTTATCTGGTAGGATCTGTTGAGGAGGCTAGTTGTTGACCAGCTCTCACTAGCACAAAGGAAACCTTCCTATTGACTTGATCACTTAAAATCTTACTCTTCCTTGGCTTTGTCTCACTAGAATACTGGTTTCCTGTAAGGTACTCAGGCACTGCCAGGTGGTATCCTTTAGGTGCTATATGTGATGCTCGTAAGCATCTGGGCTGTTCTACTCTCTCAGAGAGTACGCTTTAACTCCCTCAAGGGACACTGTAACTTTGCTCACTTTATATATAATGTTCCCTGTATTCAAAGCTTCTATTTACTTAATGTCTGAATAACTCATATCCATCATTAAACTCTGCTGGAAAAAGGGACACATTTATTTATGTTAGTGTCCTCCCATCTAAAAACTTCACACTGTTTCTGAACTCCTTGGTACACTCCATCTGTCACCTTCACACATCTTCTAGACAATGTCATGTTAGGAGCAGCCTAGGGATGCTGGTTTGCATGTGAATTGAGAGGAGTGGATAGCATGCTTGGAGAATTGTGATGTTAAGCTTTTACATGTATATTTAGGTACATGCATATAAAGCGAAGATACGAATCAACAATTTTATTCCTTTCCTGCCTTGTCTTTTGCCTTACTTTCTGTTTTCTCTTTTCCAAAGACTAAATGACTTATTTCCTCTTTTTTGGTCAAATTTCCTTCTTGCTGCACCACTGGAGTCCACTTTAATAGCTGCTGACTAGAGGGACTAATATTCACTTCATGCACATTTGCCTTATACATTTCATATGCATTTACATCTTCAAAAGTACAAGTATGGAGGATGTTATGGAGCTACTCTTCCAACTTTATGTGCAGCCATCCGAAATGCAAGGGATAGTTTCTTTCAGTAAATCTAGGAGTGAATATATTCATTCACTTAGCATTTTGGTTTATTTGCTTTGATTGATTCCTTGCATCAGTTTTTGGTTTTAGAGTGTATCGTTAGCTAGCAACCTTGCACAGCTCCCAGAGCTGTACCTGGTTGATGCCTTTTTTTAGATTTAATTGCAGGTCTTCTACTGTTTGGCTCTTCTGCTGTCTTGTGTTCTAGACCTGCACAAAGCAGCAGCCACTGTATAGAGGCTAACCTCACCAAACTTCATAAATACAAGGCTATGTATTTAATTGTGGCAGCAAAGTATGTCTCATGATTGAAGGGAATATGATGTAAATAAAATGTAGCAACAGTTTACCACATAATTTCAGAGAGCACACAAATACTTCTGTGAGACAACCTTAGCCATACACAGATCCTGACTGTATATCTACATAAATTTTTTTGCACCTCATGGGCATTACTTACTTTGGAGGCTCTAGGGAGATGCAGGAGCCCTTCTGTTCCATGTCTGACTGCAGGGCCTTTCCTTAATGGAAGAGCTTTACCATATACTTTATAAAAAGTGAAGAACAGGCTCAAGGATTTTATCCAACATATTGGTATGCATTAATAAAAAATGTGCTGTGCTGATTAAAATATAATAATTTTCTCTTCACTGTGTCACACTTTGTTTGACAATAACATTTTCTGCTGCGTAGCATTTGAAATTTGAAATAGGATTTTTTTGTGGTTAAAACATATGTGGAAAATCTTGTGTGAAGTACGAAGAGAAATTGTTAGAGACGACTGAAACATTTTGAAATCAGCTCTTAGGATGAACAGATTTGTTTTACTTTTGTTCTAGATAATATTTTTACTTTCTGAATATTTTTTAATTATAAAAGGAACCAATTGCCAATACATCTCATTTAATTTTATGGTGTTTTTTGTAGCTTATTACAAGCATATATTTGTTTAGTGCCTGAGCATCTTGTCTTGTTATTTGCTAGAAAATACCATCATAATAATTCTACATTTTCTCTTTTATTTCATAATCCAGCTTCTTTTATATACAAGCAACATTCATATATTTTTATATTTCCATGGCAATAGATATTTTATTATGCTAAAAACCCTTTTAATTCAGCTATGATTCTTCTGTCAGTACCAGGTTAAATGTGTTATGGTCAAGAGAAGCAAATGATGGGTCAACACCAAGATAAAATCGTAGGTACAACAGATACTTTGCAAGTATCAATAATGAAACAGCTGGGAAATTTTTTATTTACAGCTAGAGGAAATAATAAGTTTTCAGATACTGTGAAAACTGCTAGGACTGATTAGCATCAAATTTTATTTGTGCTTAGCTGCTTGAGGCAAGGGAGTACAAAAGCAACTTGATGCATTCATTTAATATTTTACAGTGTATTAGTTCCTTAAATATTTCTCTAAAGATTTAATATTCTTAGTCTCTGTGCCTGGATGGAGCTATAACTGGTGGTTTGAGCAAGCGGGCTATCTGGTTTTCTGCATTATTTTCCATGTTTGTCATTGGTTTGCCAGAAGGCTTGAGAATCATTTCTTGACCTTCTTGTGCTTCTCTTTAGTAATTTTGATTTGCTTGTATTTAACTGTTTCACAGGAACAATAAGAAACTTGATTAACGTTTGTTAAATGGTTCGAGATGTCTCCCCTGTTTTTGTAGGCAATTTGAAACTGTCTAAAATGTTGAGGGTTTTGTTATTCCATAACATAATGCATGTGAGCATTATGGTGCATGTGAGCACCTTACAAAAGGAGTGTAGCTATTAGAGACCAATGGTCTGATTTTCTTTCTGCTTCCCTGAGGTCAGATGGGATTCTCACTCTAACTCTCTTCTATATGTATGTATGTATAACCCCCCCCCCCCACATCTTTCCATCACGTGAAGGAGACCCCATATGCAGAGCTAATTATTTCACCCTTTCATGGCTGAAGTTTTGCTGAGTTCCTACCCTGTATTAGGGTTGTGTATGTGTGTGACAGAGGCCCCTGAGCTATTTGTTAAATAACACCTATATGAATGTATATATTAGTTGTAATTTCACAAATGAGAAGACCAAAAGGCTGAGAGGAGTTCAGCAGTTCAGCAAGAGCTCACTTATGGACAGAAGCATGAACTCTGCCGTGGGCTTTTTTAAAAGATCTTTTGTTAACAGGAGGCACTTTTTATGACTCTGCTAGTAAAAAAATATACCCGGCATAGTTCTCTGGCACTGAGGCCACCTGACAGGACAATCCACTTCTGTATTGTAAACTTCTTTATTCCCCCAAATTGTGGGGCTGCCTGATTCCTAACCCATGATGACTTCTGAAGCCTGTCTGGAAATCAGAAGATGGCTGGGAATGTTTGCATCTGAGTTATGAACTTTCCTGACAGTCTAGTAGTGGAGGTGGCTGAGCTGGTGCTGAGTGATGCGCTCTAAAATTATGTGATTTACTGGCATAGATGTCGCTGCTGATTTCTCAGGAGCTCCTCCTACGTCACACTGAAGGGAAGCCAAGACACTGCAAGGATCATTGCTGCTGTTTCGGTGTTTTAGTACAGCAATGTTAGTTTTATTAGCCATGATGGGAACTAAATTAAGATTTTTATTTTTTCCCTTGTGGATACTTGTTTCAGTACAGTGACAGCTGTGCAATATGAATAGTCCTGCATTCTGATTGTAATCAGAAAACAGGCATTATCGTGTGTTACAGACAACTGGTACATTTTGTGGGTTTGTGTATTTTCATCTTCATTGTTTTCCCTAAAGCACATTGTGCTTTTAGGATTAAACTGGTTTACAGAGCTTAAATGTATATCCTTGTGTTTGCTAGCATTTATCAGAGAAAAATAGTAATCCAAACAAAAGTCTTGCTGAAGGACACTAATTCCACATGAATTAATTAAATAGCCAGGAGCAAGATGCTGCTCTGGGCTGGGATCTACATATGCTCCCAGATTAGAAAAGCAAGATATTATGTCCCCTATCCTTCTGACAGGACAATTAAGCATTTAAGAGAGGCCTTAAATTAGGAGGCTGTTTGCCCCTGGCTGCCTGTGTTCTCAGTAGACAGAGCAAAATGTTTTCAGAGGGGGGCTTGATCAGGTGTATGAGTGTGGATGAATCTTTCATGTTTACAAGATTGATTTGATCCACACTTGCAGTTTTACCAGGGAGAACCTTTTATCACTGGATGGCTTTAGAAGCTTTGCATAGAAGGGATAGGTGGCTCTGTACACATTTATGAGAAGAGTTTAAGAGCTTAAACACCTGAAAGCTTTGTGCCAATTTCTTAATTTCCTTCCTCACTTTCTTGTAGGAAGTATCTTATTAATCTCTTTTTCGCTTCCATTTCCCTGCCCTCACTCTATTTCTCTAGCTTTTTGTCATAAGTAAAGTTACTTTTTGACGATTTTTCCTATTATTTTACAGTTTCATTCCATAGTCTCCAAACACAATTCTTTTCAGACATACTATTCTGAATAAACAAGGCTCTGACTATGGCTCAGTTTCTGTGGGTCATGGAGATGAGTGAGTCATCAGGAGGAAGAGCTGGAGTTTGGGTGACGTATCAGTGGGACTTACCTATGGGGATAACAGAAAATAAGGGAAATGCATGTTGTGAGACTGAACCCTAAGTGAACAAGGGACTCTCCTTTTACCCCTGTAGGATTTCTTGTCTGGCACTTCAGATAGATACTTGGCTCTAAGTCATCTCTGAAATAAATTATTTGTGATAGCAGTGCTGAGATATGCCATCAAATTGTGAGAGCTCTTTCCTTATTGTATTTCTGCTATAGCTTGGGACTGTGGAACAGGAATGAAAGTGATTTGTCTGAGCTGGAGTAATTCATACTTCAAATTTCGGCTTGTGTTCTTTCATAGGTATTACCTGCTGCTTTTAGTTGTGTAGCAGCAGTATTTGTAGAGACAGAATCAGGATCTTCTCTGATACATTTATGTACATGGCTCTTCTGTAAACTTACAAGTAGCAAAAGGGCAGTAGCCCATTTTGGGTGTCATTTTACAAAAATCTCCTAAGAACTTCCATTAGCTTTTTACTCTGATAGTGGTTCTGTCACATTTAAAATGCCATTTTGATCTACAGCCAGGTTGGGTAAAATTTTTTCAGGCAGATCTACTGCATTATGGTAGCACTGATCTCCCACAGTGTTAGTCTCATTCAGATAAATTTTCTCTGCTTTTTGTTTGTAAAGTCCTTTGAAATGTTAAGGTCTTGGTGGAAGGTTATCACTATAGTTATATTTAGGCTATTCTTTAGGGAAGTGTTTGAAAGAGGCTGCGGATCCTGCAATAATTCCCTAGTCCTGACACTTCCAAAACAAAGCACAAGAAAAGAGCTGAAGAAAGGACTGGCTTTCTTACGCTTCTCGTTTCTTCTTTCAGTGCCATGACTATGCTTTGGTTTTATCAATAGTGCTGAAACACAGAAACTGTCCTTCCAGAAGAGCTGTCACTTAGACAAGAACGCACCAATCTAGAAGGTGTGCCACATGAATGCAGAAAAAAATCACAGGAGGTATCAAGACTTGCCTGTTAGGATACCTTAAAGGATTATTAAGTGAAGTGAAGCACGGCCTATGATGTTTAGAAGCAATGGTATAGAAGACAATACATAGTAGCTAATAATAGAAAGGAGGGCTGTATGCATACTTTTGCACATGTGAATTTGCTCTGTTATTATATTAATGGCTCTGGACTTCATAGTCCAACCAGCCATTCACGAGAGTGCTGTGGGAGAAGAGAGTGCATCTTGGCAGTCTGAGACAAAGGAACTCATTTAGCACTAGAAGCAGCATAAAAAAATCCTGTGGATTCAGACTGTGCTCATTGCTATGACATCTGGGACCAAATAAAAACATATCCTGCAGAAACGGGTGGTATCATACACTGAATGGAAAATGTGAAGGCTTGGGAATCCCAAAACTGCAGAAGGCTTGTGGCAGGGGCATGATCTATTTTATGATTCAGATATCTCACTTTTGCCAAGTTCAGGAGCAGCAGGCAAGTAGCAGATGTGACTACATTCTTCTGTAGCTTCTTTTGTGCATGCTATGAATGGGACCTGCTTGTTAAATTTTGTGTATTCCCAAATGGAATCTAATTTTTTGTTATTTAGTCTCATATAAATTAGGAAGAATCCCTGGGAAAGCAGTGAATTCCAGGGAAGCCAGTGAATTATACCACCATAAAACTGGATTTATCCAGAGGGAAATAATACCTTGTGTCCTTGCAAAATTTCATGCTGTTGATACTACTGTCATTAGTCTTTCTATTCCAGTATGGGAGTTCAACAGATGCTTAGCAAAAGTGGATGTGAGTCCTTAATTATTACTCTATAGCATTCTCAGATATGATCACGGTGATGCCCTTTTGATTTCTGTTTGCAAAGAGATATAGATATGTTCAGCTGGAAGAGAAATGGTTTGTTTCTGTGGGACAGTGTGGATCTTGGGGGAGCTGGCAAGCTGATCACTACAGGTATGCTTTTGCAGAGTGGCTTTTGTAATATGGACTAACTACAAAAATATCCTCTGGATTCTGTTGGTGAAGAGGAGTTAGTAAAGCACAGACATGTATAGCTAGGACATTGTTTGAGAAGGGAAAATACAGGTTAACTATTAGGAAAAAATATTGCCAAGAAGTACCTTATTGTACATTGTCTAAAGGTTAATCTGTTTGTTCAAGATAGGAGAAATGCCAGTTTTCTTACTTCCTAGCTTTCTGAAAATTAGATTTGATAGAAGTATAAAAAATACGTATTTTAGTATCAGTGAGAAAATCATCTAGCTAAAGTAGCCAGTGTTTTTCACTCGTAACTTTGATAGTTCTGTTTGTGATCCCTTGCATAACAAACCACAGGATTTAAATGTTACTGTCTGCTATATTTACTTTCCAAAGTGTGAAAAAAGTATGTATTGTCCTGAGGATTAAAGGGCTGATTCTTTTTGTGCTCAGTTCAGGCAGAACTGAAGTGTTTGTAATGAACGTAAAAGCTATTAGAAAGCATGAAACATGTTTATATCTTCTTTGTTGGACAGGACTTGGTGATGTCCTTTGAAAGTTAAAGTGCAAACATTTATCTTATTAACCAGCAGTTCTTTTTTTGTGCATGTTATGAAAAATTCCACTTGCAAAACCTAAATGGAGTCAGAGTGGCTGTTTCAACCCACTGGGAACAGTTTTGCCAGATATCTTCTGAACAGCAAGAACTCATGATCTGTGAGATAGTTGAGCTAGTTCACATTTCCAGTACCAACTGAACAGCATCTTGTAAATTGGGTATGTAAGATATTTGAGACAAGATGTGCTGCAGAGAAAGAATAGTATCTGTTAGGCTAGTATAAGAGACTGGACTACTAAGGGAGGGTAGCAGTGCTGTATATGTGAGTGTGAAAAGCTTGCAGTTGGAACAGATGCTGAGAGAGCCCTGAGACTCAAGGAATGATTTCCTGCTGTTTCTGTCAAGTTTCAGAGCTTGTTTTCTCCTTTTTCCTCTCCTTATTTCTATTTTTAGGCTGAATAACAAAGGACTTGTGCTTCAGGAATCAAGAGTCACCATTCAAGTTATATTTATTTTATTGCCTTTTTGCATGAATAATGTCTGATTCTGGTGTGCAGAACAGAAAGAGACTAAGGATGTAATAAGCTGATGAAAACAAAGAGTATTTTTGGGATGGATCACATAATTGCTCTGCTCAATGGGAAGCTGCAAAGCTTTGTCTGAGTGTGACAGACTGCCCTCTCTGTGTGGTAGTGCCCATTGAAGCCTTACATCCTTTGTCTTGCTTCACCACAGATTTTCTCTGTGACCTTGGGCAAGTCATGCAGAACTGAGTACTCAGCCAGATGGCTGATGCTCCTGGAGCTCCAAGTGGCTTAGGAGGACTGAAGTCCTTGGTCCCTTACTCCTGCTTCCTCGGTGCCGAGCATGGGTTATAGTGCTTCTGTGCCTGAAGGGATTTGTGAATATATAGGCTTCTCGATAATCAGATATGAGCGAGGGGTGGGGGCATATAAGTAACTCAGATAGCTAGTTCTTAACGAGGGATTCCTTGTATCCTCTTACATAGTTCCTTCCCCTGGGTTTTGCTATGAAAGGAGATTATCCAACTCACTGTATGATTTAAATATGCAAGTCGTTAGTCTCTGGAGGAAGTGGTGAAACCTGCCAGATCTTCAGTCAGAGGCTGTGTCTCCCCCTTAGGAAACCACA
Source organism: Piaya cayana (assembly GCA_013389865.1). Taxonomy (NCBI): domain Eukaryota; kingdom Metazoa; phylum Chordata; class Aves; order Cuculiformes; family Coccyzidae; genus Piaya; species Piaya cayana. The sequence goes on from WAAB01015766.1 coordinate 128,190, forward strand.
ACAGTCAAAGAAAAAGAAACCCAGACTCAGGAAAAAATATTTGGGTTATTGCCCAGTAAAAGTAAAATTGTTAAAACTCATCTCTGCAGTCTGTATTAGAGTGATTGGGAAAATGAATGTCTGCCATTATTATGACAAGGCATGAAATTAAGTAGTATAGGTTAAAAGACAGTTACAACAGGTGTGTTGCAAGGTGTGTTCAACTTAAATGAGTGGATTTTTTTTGTTCTTAAATGTTTGAGGTCAGTGATAGTGAAATCAGTTTTATATAAGACTTGCTAGCTTGCAATGATTCCACTTTATTTCTTACTGTTTAAAGAACTTTTTTTTTTGTTTTTTTTTTTTTTTTTTATTTCATTAAAAGTTTGTTTGCTTTTCCCTAGCTTGAGAAAAATGCCTATATGTAGTGCAACTTCTGGCAGCTCTGTGGCAAAAAACTTCCTCATCTATTTAGCAGGAGTGGATTGGGACATAAAAGAGTCTTTATAAAAGGTGATTCCTATTTTTAAATTTTTTCCTTTTCGATTGTTTTTAACATACCCAAAGCATGAGTGCAATATTGTAAGCAAGGCTGTGCAAGTAATTATTCAGTTTGACAGCTGAACTGAAAATAAACATTCTTTTTAATCTCAACTAAAACGATCATCTTGAATTGGGATTTGGGAGCATTTTTATTTGATTTTTTTTCTTTTTGCTTTATTTTGTTGAGGAAAGCTCTCCAAAATATTTTGGTTTGTTTTAAATGGTAACTTATATTTGTACAAAAGAAGACATTTTATTTCTATTTTGGAAATTTTATATTTTTTAAAAAAGTGATAGGTTTGAAATGCCAGTCTTGGGTACTATTCATTAAGTGGTGGTGCCTCTCTTCTTATCACAGTGTGTTTACTCATGACTTACACAAGGCTCTTGGGCAAATTCTTCCTTTTGAATTCAGAGCAGGGAATCAAGTATAGTGTAAGAGATGGACTACTTGACTACAGTCCCCACAACGACAGACAAAACTGCTTTATAGTAAAATCAAGTGTTCTGGTCACAGCGGGTGAGAGCACTGCAGAAGGAGGAATGCTGGGCACTCTGTATAATTTACCTTCCTTGAACTTCAACCCCATTACTTCTATTTCTGCCAGAACAGGTCTTATCCTACCAGTCTCCTGTATGCAGGACTTTCCCCAGAGGACTTTCATCTCGGAACTCTTTGTCAAAACAGGCCTCTAATTGTGCATCTGCTTCTTTGAAAACTCCTTCCCGCTCTTCTGTCTCTGAACAGCTGTATGCAAGTTAACGCTGCTGTTGCCAGATGCTGTCTATTCACTGCTGATAAGCTTTCACAATGGGAACATTTTATTTCATCTGTGTTAGAATTCATTAAGTATTCATTAGAGCAATGATTTGAACTTACCTATCCCTCTTCCTTGCTGAATACTGGACTACACAGTGAATTGCTCTCAGGTGGATCCAATGAAAGCTTAATTGTTTATGAAAACATGAACAGCTTCAGCTGGAGAGACTTTCATGTCCAAAACCACTATAACTCAATGGTTAGTTGTTCCCAGTTGAGTACTCTAACCACTAGGCTATTAAGTATAATACAGGCAGCTCCTACAGCCTCATTTTTCCTTTTGGAACATACTTGTGCATTAAGAGGATAAATTACAAGAAAACGACAGATACGTAGTGACAGAGACCAAAACCAATGGAAGACCTTTAAAGAAATCCTGCTGAGTGCCGCGGGCACATTTGAATACTGAAATATTCATTTATATGCTGCAGCCATGGATTCCCAAGCTTTTATTTTTACAAAGTTGGAAAGTCTTGGGCAGAATGGTAACACAAGATTAATCTCACACCCATCTTCAGTTGCATAGTTTAACAGAGATCTTAAAGACATGTGAGTGGCTGAAACATCCCCTGTGAGTCTGAAGTGCAGCTGGACTTCTAGAAGTGCCTGTGTGTGTTCCTCAGTTCTAGACAAAGACCTAGTGACTTCCAAAACCTAGGAATTTCTAAGAACCTGCTGTCTTACAGAACTGACCAGCTCACTTCTTAACTGACTTAAGTGCAAAGCAGGTCCTTCAATATCTAGGACTGATACTTCTGCAGAACAAACCCCTTGACATTAACTGTCTTATTTACATACTCTCATAAAATATAGATGGCTTCTGTCCTTGATATACAGGCTTGTAATTAATTTGGATTTTTTAAGCACAGGACTTTCTGGAAGGGCTGTAGATGTTTTTGGTTTTAATACAGAAAATTGGAGGATGCTCCTACAGCAGTTATTGACAGTGATATTTGTCATTCTTCATTCTTTCTTTCTTAATATTATGAATACAATGGATACTGCACCTACTTAGTCAGACTGATTTCATAATAATAAATGATGTTGTATTTTAACATACAGTTCCTATTTGCAACAGTGCTCCAGTCACCTCTCTGTAATACATGGAAGACCATTAAAATATTAAAACACACAGAAAATGAGCCATAAAAATAAAGTAAAATGGGCAAATAAAACAATTGGATTATGATGGAAGGTTTTTTTTTCAAATCTAACATACAAGGCTCTCTACACAGTTAAGTCTGTGGCATTACTTAATTGAAGGCTCAGTATATGTGGAGGACTGGAGAATTCTACAAGGGCAGCATACAACCAACATTTTCTGCAGGTCATGATGAAAGAATACTGTAGTTATGACTTTAGCTGGGATACTTTTCAGATCCAGTGACTGAAAAAAAATTGAGTTATGCAGTTAGATGTCCATATGTGTGAATCTTACTGATTTTACTAAAAGCTTATGTTGAAAAGTTTAAGAGGAAAACTGTCGTTAAGAAATGTTGTATATATTTATCCCCGTTTTGTAAGAGCTGAATTCTGCACTCCCTGCACTGTACCACGTGCCAAGAACGGAACAGAAAATGATGGCAGAAGCCTGGCACCTGTAAGCAAGCAGTGCCCTGCAGCCCCAGCTGTCACCCCTGGGCAGTGCACCAGGGCACCCGAGGACCTGAGAAATGCAATACCACTAGATCAAAGCGGCTGTCCTTTTGGAGAAATAAACTTGTCCTATGCCTCAAACTAGCTTGTGCATATGCTACTATTAGCATCAAGTTTTATATGGCAATGTATCAAATAGGGACTTTGCTTTGGTTTTCAAAGAAACGTGTGTTCTATGATATGCTGGAGCAGCCTACCCTAAGCCAACACATTCAAAACTGTTGACCCTGCCTATAGTGGCAGTTTGTCCTTTGTACCAGGGAAGTGTATGGAAGCTGAACACTGGCTTTGCAGGAGGCGGATCTTGGTATCCTGGGCCAAATGTTCTCTCATGGGAATAGGCTCAATGCCCATCCGTGGCACTGAGTCTAAAGCTGGTTTAAGGGCGTTAAGTGACTCATGGAAATTTAGTGCAAAATGGTATGCAAAAGTTTCCTCCTTTGTTTACTGCTGGAAGCATTCCAGACTGGTGTAAATTAAGGAATGTTTATTGCTATCTTAGAAAAAGGTGAAAAGAATACTTTGGTCTATTCATCATATAGGCCAGTGTAGTACTTTGGTACGACTGATGGTTATATAAAAGACTTGAAAAGTCTCTAACAGACTTCGATAGTAATACTGCAAGTTGCAAAATGCATCACCAGACTTTTCCTAGGAAAGCTTAACAGCATTTAATGTATTTTTAAACGAAGGATTATCAAGTAGGCACCAGTGGAAAAGAAAAGTTAGTAAGATTCTGCTGCTGGTATGAACTTGTATGACCAAAAGTAACATTAATTCCATATAACTTTGATCATTTTAGAGCTACACATCTTTTTTGAAAGTATTTAACTTGCTGTAAATTATGTCTGAACTGGCCATATATCATTGCACAGTTTTATCTGCAGTACTTGTGAATCTAACACCCAGAATGACAAGCGTAATTAGATGCTTCTGAAACATATGCCGTAATTTATGGATATTAAGCAAGTATAAACAAGAGATCAAATCCTAGTGTAAGCAGTCATCCAAGAAATCATCTTGACATTTATTTCATTAAATCCCTTCTCTCAGTAAGACAGAACATACCTGAGTTGCACTACCAGTTCATCTGCAGATACTTTGCCAGTTACTGCATGTTTGCAAAGCAAAGGATCAGGTATATACATGCATTTAAGACTTAATTTTCAGTTACATTTTACACATGTAGTTATGTAGGCATGGACCATGCTCAATAACAATAACAACAGTAATAACAAGAATAACACGAATAATTCCTACAAGAGATTAATATAAAAGACTTTTATAGGAACAGTCCTTTTCACCTATTTGTACTGTGTTTTAACAATTTGAATTAGAGTAATGAGTAAAAAGATCAAGCACTAGAGAGTTGGTGGTTTGTTAGCTTGAGATCCTGCTAGGAAGAGGAGCAGAGAAAGAGGGATGAAACTGGGCGTACTGGATGAGGTCTTCCCAACTCATACTGGCAGGTTGGTGCTGTACTTGCTTGGCAAAGCTGCAGACGTCAGCATGAGAGCAGGCTGGGCACTCAGACTCCCAGCTGGGATCTTCCACACTCTGTGTCTTATCGCAGTACCTAGAAGGCAGTGGGGTTGCAAATATTATATAGATTGTGAAATTGATTTTTATTTCCTGTTGTCAGAGTTATCCCTGAGACTCTGTGTCTGCCTTATCCCTCACTCTAGGCAGTGCTTTACTCCATGAACACTGCCAGAGAACTAGAATAAGCTGATATTTTGAAAAGTGGATAAAAACCTTGAATTCTGGCAACCATTCCTTGCCAGGGGCAAAATAATGCCATGTCTGACATAAAACAGTATTAATGATTCTATGATTCTATAATGTAGAGTGAAAGTATCAAGGGTGCCAGCTCACATGCATGGATGAAAAAAATAGGCCTTGTCAGATAAACCTGATTGTCTTTTTAGCAAGACTTTGAGTTTTAAAGCTAACAGCATTGACTTCTGTAAACCTCAGTGCCACAAGTAATTCTGTGAGGTACTGTTAGCTCTAACCTCACCTTATTTAACAGGACTGTTATATGCATATTTAGTTCAGATCTTCACATTGATACAGTGGCAGCTTGGGGTTTATCTGGCTAAGCTTTTGCTTGGGGATTGGTAGAAAGTTTCATGGGGGGAAAGTCGTCTGCTAAACTAGTGCTTATATTGCTTTTATGCTGATGCCTGATGCAGTGAAGGAAGTGTATCCTCTTCAGGCTGACAGTGCTCCTCTGCAGCCACTCTGGGCACTCCTTTCCTGGTTACGAGCCAGAAATGGGTGGTCGTGGGATGTTGCAACCAGTTTTCCTTGAACCTTTTTAATTGTCTAGCTTGTTTCTAAGGTTTTCTTTCAGTATTTGTGAGGCATAAACAGAGTATACTGGTGGGAACTGAAATCTCCATATGTTCCAAGAGCTTTCTGGTGGCCTTTGAGGGAGGTGAGCTATGTGGAGCAAGGGTGAGAGAACTGCCTGGGAAAGGTGTGAAACAGAGTCTGTAGCAGGGGAGGAAACTTTCTGACAAATTACAGCAAGTTTGCATGGTCTCTTTAGTGAAAGAACTGGGAGGATGGGGTTGATGCGTTCAACAAACAGATGCTTTACTTCTCTCTGAACACGCAGTGAACAGACTCTGATAATCATTAGAAGTGGTTGGTAATGTTGCAGTTCTCTCCCAGGGTAGGACAGAAGGGGTACTTTGTTGTATCTTTTTTTGGATATTTGTGGTTGTATTATTCAATTGTGTCACTTGTCTTTGTAATCTACAGAAGCTTCAAGCTCAAGGTTTGTTTGTTTTTTTTCAGGATGATAATAACCATTGAAAATGCTGTTATCTCATATAATCTCTGTAACTTACTCTTCCCGGTGCACAATAGTTTGCAGCCTCATTTATCAATATCTCTCTCTTCTCTAGTCTTAATGGAGACATTAGACACCAAAAGTTCATTTAAAAAAATTATACTGCCATTTAAAAAAAAAATAACTTTGAACCCTGTATCTTGCAGTCTGACTAACAGTTTTTCTTTATTCCCCTAACAGCGAGATAATGATTTTTATTCCTCCATATATTGCACTGCATTTTTCATTTTACTTCTTTCCTTTGTTTGTCATAAGACACAGGTGCATTTGCTTCATTGGCAGGCTCCTCAGGCCCTTGTGCTGGCATTTTGAAGATGCTTTAGGGGATGACCTTGTGGTTAATCTACAGACGTACTGTCTCAGCCGCCTTGTCAGCTGTTCAACACACTGTTCATGCAAAGGTTGCTCTTTACTTCGTGCTACATGTTTGGTTGTGCCATCTTACATTCTTGCTATCAGCTTACCAAGCTGAAACTAGTCGTATCATTTGAATTTATTGGTTTTCTATTAGTAAAGTCACCCAAGCCATTTCGAGATACACACAGTGAACCAAAAGAAATGGAATTAGTGGGTCAAGATTATGCATGTTCTGTACAACACAATGTAAAATCCTGTCTCTATAACTAAAAGTAAGTGAGCAAGTACTTCATCCAAAACTTGTTGCTAAAAATGTCCTGTAGGGAGCCTGATCAAAACTGTGGTAATTTATCAGGAGAATATTAGGAGAATAGTTACTGCTTTGTTTATGCTTTGGTCCTACAGTAGCAAATAAAAGGTTGAGAAAAAACAGTCAGGAAGAATACATGAAAATTAATTCTGTGTCATAGAATATATTCTGTGATCTCTGGACAGAAGGCAGAATCGTCAGGGCATGATCATGTTGGTACCATTGCTATTTCAGCAAGAGGCTGATGATGGAAGGAAGACAAATCTCTTTCAGCCTGCATCCACTGTTACTTATTACTTACTTACTTACTACTGTAATATTGTGGCCTGCGGGGTCTGGAGCCAGAGGGCTGTTTAAAAGATTAATTGGCTGGAAAGCATTCGTTACCTGAAATCTATCTCTGCTGCTTGACTTTCGGACAGATAAAGTCTCAGATTCTTTGCACTTGAAATGTCTTTTCAGACTGGAAACGCTCAATTTCCCCAAATACATAGAAAATGCACTTGTTTATAACCAAACATAGTATTATAAAGGATGGTGTGGAATAATGAGATACAAACTCCAATTCTTAGTATTTCCTTTACCACATCTTCTCCACTGTCTCGAGCAGATGTACTAGTTCTCAGAAAGTTAGCTTCCCTGAAATTTACTGCATTTGTTGCATATATTCAAGAATAGTATAGATGCTACTCTTGAAAAAGCTATCAGCATCTTCTCTGAACATTATTCATTTCACTTGGAAGGTTTCTGGTGTATGCAGGGCCAGGGGAAGTTAGGATTGTTTGCAAAAATCATGGTCCCTCTGCAACTTTCTTTTACAGTGAAGGCATATTATTAATGTTGCTGTCTTAGTCCATTCCCTGTAAGATAATAATATCAGACCTTTTCTAGTAACATGAACTTCATTGGAACAAACAAAATTTGCTTTGGGAATCCCTAGCTTTAACAGAGCCAGTTCATTATTCTTTAGTTATTCTACTAAAAGCTGTTGGGTTTTAAAGTACTTTGCACCATTCTGGAACTGGCTGCAGAGTAATCAAGTGTGGAATAATAATTTGCTGTCATACTCATTACTGTTTCAGGTCTTTGTAATCCTTCTCAGCTATACCTGTAGTATGCTACAATATTACTTACTGCTTTAAAAAAAAAAATGTATGAGACAACACTTGGATTCATCTGTAGATGCTAACATACAGGCCCCACTATGAATGAGAGCATGATACTGATCCAGTTCAGAATGTCACCCTGTATTTCAGAAAAGTTAGTGGCCCTGGTGTATGATAGGCTTTTAAATATCTTTTGTTCTTTACAATGCTTAAACTTGATAGTGAGATCAGATAGATTCATAAAGACCTCTGATAATCAGTGAGCTTAGTGGGCAAAGAAGAGATGGGTCACAGACAAGCATTTCTGAGTGCTGGGGGATCTGCTTTTGCTCTTGTGCAAGTGTTAGCAGTCAAAAAAATTTCCAGACCGTCTGCCTTGGACATACAGCTCATTTTTCTTGTTGAAAAATCTTTTTTAAAAAAAAACAGTTAAAAGTTAAATTTGAATAAAAATTAAAATATATACTGTAGCAGCCATTCAAATAAACTTTTGCATTATTTTCTATGAAAAAGAAAAAAGACCCCAAACCATTTTACTCAAGTCTTGGTTTTCCTGTTCAACTTTTTATTTGCAGGCATAAACCAAGAAAACATGTCTTTTTTTCTGCCTGTCAATATTTCTTATCTCAGATCTTCTGTAGGATTTTTAACTTTTGCTTGCTTCATAGGACCCACTGCAATAGCATGAATAGCAGAACTTCACGTGATTTATTTTTTTGAGTTTTAAAAATAAACCAAACAAAATACTATCTGCTAAGTTTGCTGATGGAAATTTATACATGAATGGAAAAAAGAAATTTCTAGTATACATGACTAATAAATTAGCAGCCTGTGCTCCAGAGAGAAATGGAAAATTGCAGCATTAAATCAATTTTATACGGTAACATACCAAACCAACAGATTGTTCAGAGTACTCGAGGTAACCACCTTTCCCTTGTAATATATAATTGTCAGTAACACTTAACAACACATTCTTTATCAAGTTTATAGTGAAAATTTCTGACAGTGGCAGGTGAGGAATTAGTTTTAAGGATGATGTCCTTCTGGTGGCTCATGCTGAGAATGATATTATTTATATTAACTGGAAAAATAGCCTGGCAGCACACAGGCAATTACCTCAATTTTATGTTTAGTACTCTTCTCATAAATCTATGTAATGATGGCATCTCCGTTATGAGCTTACATTAGCTTACTGGCTACAGTAATTGTGTTGAAACAAGTTAATGTCCACTCCATGATGAAGGTAGTACAGTTACGGTATTCCAAATAAAGAATTGCTTGATATATATAAAAGAAGAACAGATCAGGGCTTTATTAAAGGAAACTTTAGTTGCATAGTTAAGTAGAGCTTAGGTAGTGATCTTTCCTGAGTATGTGTCAATTTGTTCTCCGTAAGGATTTGGTCTCAAGAAGGCAAATTGGACATTCATTTTTCCACTAGGACCTGTCCTCAAAACTGATATTTAAAGTCATTAGTGGAGGTTAAGCAAAATGCAGTACATGTCCCCTTGGTCTTGCCAAAAAAACCAACAACAAATATTCCCCGTAATAACTTATTTTGAGAACATCTCTTAAGATGGAAAGACAAAATAGGTCATGTTTATCATGCTCTTGCCTGAGGCATTGTGATTGGACACAGTCAAAGATAGGCCATTGGTTTGACCCAATAATGTTGTTTTCTCATAAACTACTGTAAGAGGAACTGCAAATGTTTCTGTGGGTGATTTATGTTTGCTATGAAAATGGAATTTATGAAAGAGTATATCCAAAGTGTCAGGCTAGTAATCACTGGAATCACACTCCAAGTACAAAAAACCTTTGTGTTTCGTCAGCTAGTACATGTGTTGTTTTCTTACAGCATAGGAAATCTTTCTTTGAGCATCCTGATCAGATGGGAAATAGGTATCTTTTCAGATATTCCTGTAATAGTTAATAAAGAGGAACGGTAGCTTCTGTTGTCTTAGAGGAAAAATTAAGTTCCAAATATATTTTCTCCTTCCATGGACATTGGAAATTCGTCTTAATGTGCTGACCTTGGCTGTGCACATTTAAAACAGTTGAGTTAAGGTAAAAATAGCTTTTGAATTACCCAGTTTGATAGACTACCTGACCTGCTAAGTACCTGCAAAAAATTCATTCAGATATTCTGTCTCAAGTACTTTATTATCTCGTGGCAGCTGCTAGGGCTGAGCTGTTAATAGGCTTTAGCAGGAAACATGAGAAAAATTCAGAAAACATCAGTTTCTTAGGGCATTTGACCTACAATTCTTGTGTGTCAAAATCACTGAACTATGAAACAATGGAAGAAACTTGAAGATCCTCTGTATTGACTTAAAAATATTAGTACTTGTTTACTCATGAGTAATTCTGAATAAACAGTGCATGTTCTCTTGAGACAAATTTGTAAGTCTGGCATCTGAGGAATACTGCAGTTCATGGGGACTGTCAAAGGTTTGGAGTCCTGTGTTTCTATTAAGCAAACACTTGAGTAGCCAGAAAATACCTACTCCTTGCTGATATACTCAGGGACTTCTAACATCTCTTCTGATCTCAGTGCTCTGTGATGTCCCTGGAAAGTTTAACTTACTTCTTGATTCAGTAACATCATTCAGTGTGGCTGGGAATACTCTGTCATTGCCAAGGGTTATGCTATAAGGGGCTTGCAGCTCTGGAGATAGCGTGGAAGCCTCAGGTATTCAGAACCTGAGAAAGGAAAGTACTTACTTTCATCTCTTTTCAGCCTTAATGTTTTTATGATGGCTTAGGGAAAGGGCAAAAGCCAAAGATGCTACCTCTCTTTTAGAGGAATGGGAGTTCATAGGGATTTTGGCTATCAGATGAGCTCAGCACTGAAATTCTAGCTGCTGCCACTCACTTTCTAAGTGGCAGCTGGCAAGAAAGAGTGGATATAGCAGGACCATGCTGAAGGACTTGGTCTGTATTTTCTGGACAAGGTACATTCAAATAAGGAGAAGAGAGAAAATGGAAGTGGTGCTAGTTACAGCAGAAAAGAGAGAAGGAACAAATTAAAATCCACACATCTGAGAAAATAGAGTATTACTTTTGTTTTACTTCTGTCTGATAGTAATAATAAAAATGACAAGTTATGGTCCCAACATCAATAGGAGGTATTGGACTGTGATCCTTCATCTAGTCAAATGGCATAGTTGAGAAATTATGGTTACTGACTGCTTTGATATGAGTAAATTTTTCTTCCGTAAAGAGTACTTTTCTGAAAATAGATTTATCTCTGCTAAGCAGAAAAGCATATTCAATATCCTATAGCATTCAGAGATACTGTGAGGTTATTACTGTAACATGTTTATCATTTCATCAAGAAATGTTATTCGCTGAACTGCCTGGGCTGCTTCTTGTGAAAATAATTTGTCTCTGAACTAGCAACATGACATGACTCCACAGGCTCTACTTAATGCAATGGTGGGTCCTTTCCTTGGTTTGCTTCTGTCTCAGATAAACCAGTTTGGTTTGCTCCCTAATCAAATGTAACAGGACTTCCTCCCCTAGGAGATCCTTTCCCCATAAAAGATCACTTGGTTACCTTAAACCTTCCACATTATACAAATGGCTTGTTTACATCTATATTACTGCAGATGATTTGAAAACTTAACTGCTCTTTTTCCACTGTTGGTGTGCCTTCAATCTGTCAGTCTCTCAAATGAAGTTATTCTTAAAGCTTTTTTTTTTTTAACAGTTATGTTTTCTGACAGACACTAACCAAAAGACAAAGTCAGTGGGAAAGTATTCTGAAGGAAAGTGTGCTTTCACTTGGATCAAGGTGCTCTACAGCTAGGTTAGGGAATAATAGTATTTGAATCTTAAATTCTTGTAAATGCCTCATATCCGTTTTGGAGCTACATTAAATTGCAATAGCATCATTACTATCTTTACCCTTGTCAACATGTCTGCCGTGGCAGTAGCCCAAAAGCCCATTCTGGAGACAGAGACTACTCTGAAACAGTAAGTCAAAGGTGAAACAAGAAGAGAGTGGAACAGTAGTTGCCAAAGGGAAAGATTGAAAGATAAGCAAGTAGACTTCCACACACATGAAAAGCAGAGCAAGGCAAATATTCCTTCCAAGTAGAATCATTGCTTCCAGTTTTCATATTGGTGAGATCCTCAAAAAAGATTTCAAGAGGAAAAAGTAGAGAATTGAAAGGGATAGCTATGCAGTTTGACTCTAAGAAACTACTGGATCATACAAAGTATTCCAGAAGAAAGTAAAGTAGCTAGAAAGCTAGTTTAGAGGGAAAGGGAGCTAAAAAATAAATAAGAAGCAGGTAAAATTAAATGTGACTTAAAAATAGGCAGAGGATTTTTTAGTATTGCCTATAACAAGGAATGACAAGAAAAGGAGGGTTAGACTAGTGAGATTGTGTAACAACAGCTGTTGGAAAATACAATTTTGAGAATGCTTGAAAAATGTAAACAGAGGCAAATCAGTCATTCCAGACAATGCTTAATCACTGAAACTGTCTGAGCATCTGACCTCTTACAAGACCACTAGCAACTGGGGTGACACCAGAAACTCAAGATAAGAAAACACACTACTCAGTTCTAGGGTAGAAAAAAAAAGTGTGATAACACTCTTAAAAAAAAGAGTGATAACAGCAATTACAATCCAGTAAGGACAGCAAATTACATGTAAGTATGCTATGTGATAAAGCTATAGAAAAGGACAGTGTGATTTCAGTATTCTTTCATGAAAGGATCACAACACAGAGAAAAGATATGGCAGTTTATGTCAAACTTCTGTATAATTTTTCATCCATTATTTTCTGACTATATTGATAAATTACAACAGAAAATTCAGAAATTATTGTGGTCTGGAGAAATCACATCAAAAAAGTTTTTAAAGAGCTTTTAATATGCACATCAAATATTTTAATATGTAAAGCATATTAATATTTACAGCAATCTCTTTTTAAAGATCTTTTAATATGTACAGCAGTTAAGCAATGATTTAGAGAGGAAAACACAACAAGAAATGACTGCTTAAAGGATGTGAACACTGAGGTAATGGAAGACAAGGGATATGTCTCCTTATAGGAGCTTACTAGGTCACAGAAGATGCATGGACTTTACTATGATCTTCTACCCTGGCAGAGCAACAGATAAGGAAAATCCATAAATCTTGTCCATCCCTTCCTTCACTAGGTCAGATCTATCAAATCTGTCAACTTATTGTTCAGTTTAACCAGCAAACAATATCATAGTTCTCTGGAGATCAAGTATTAAGCAGAAATCCTGGTGGAGAACGAGACTGACTGATCTTGTCCCTTATAAAATATGGAAAAAATTTGGACTATTTTGTCTCTGGTTTTCAGTCTTTAATTATTTATTTTTGCCCTTTGTTCCAAGAGCTCACACCTGTATAGCAGTTATACTCCTGTCCAGAATGGCCAGAACATGGCCAAGGCTATTTCTCAAGTTAAGTCTGAGCGTATTCTGGGACAGTAGCTATTAGTAGAAACCAAAACTGCATCATGGGACTTTCTGACACTTCTATTTGTATGCCAGGATGAGTGTGTTCCTAGCCATGTTATGTTACGTTATGTTATGTTATGTGATGGTGTGGTGTGGTGTGTTACGTTACGTTACGTTACGTTACGTTATCTGCAAAAAGACTTAGAAGGAACTAATATAATATAAATACAGGCTTTGAACTGTGTTTAAGCACCTCTTGTTTCATATAACTGCATGACTCTCGGGTAGAGAAAAGAAGGACACTGTGTGTGTCTCTAAATGAAAGGAAATAAGTTGTATGAGTGGTAGGTCAGACAGATTCACATGTGGATATGGAATTCATCAGCCCACAGGAAGCTGCTGGGAAACCCATATGCACTCCCAAATGGGAGAATCTTTCTATATTATCCCTGCTGAGATAGTAGACCCAGTGAAGATCACAGTGTCCTAACTGAGCAGCAGATCTGGAGTTTCCACCTTAAACACCTAACAAGCTATTTAATGGTCTGTAAAGTTTAAGAAGTCTTATAATGATGGCTTTGTAAAGGCAATTGCTAGTTTTGGCATAACTACAGCCTGAGACAATGAAGCTAAATATTAGCAAGGCTTTTTTACAATGTCTCATGAAATCCTAATTTTCATGCTAATTCAAATATGTCTCTTTTGACACGAGAATTTAGTAACTGGACCAGAAGTGAAAGTTAATAATCTATGTCTAGGTAATAAATTACAGGGCATTGTCTAGCAGGATGCTAAAGAGGTTAGTATTAAATGCTTTCCTATGCAAAATGATACAAAATGATCTGTTGAGACAGGATTGACAGCAACTGATGACATTAATAGATGATTGTAAGGAGGAGGAGAAGAGGAAATGGAAGATGTGTTTAAAGGTTAAGTGAGGATGAAAGGAAATGAAAAGATGCAAGGAGATTCTAAGGATGGAATTAGAAACTCAAAGATAAAACAGAACAATGGAACAAGATAGAGAAGCAAAATACATGCCTAACTTTTCTCAGAAAATGAGGCATATTAGGCTTCATCCCCTGGTTTTAAAATGTAATTTATCATTTCTCAGGAAAATATACTGATATTGTCTGTGATGCAAAAACTAACAAGATTTAATATCTTGGAATACAGAAGAATGAAACAGAAAACAAATGTGATGAGTGTTTGCAGTGTAGGAAAAAAGCAAAAGCAGCCCATGCAACAGGGGGCTGAACAGCATCATATAGCTCAGTGGAATATAATGCCTCCCTTCCTGGTCCTAAAGCTGCCTGCTGTTCCTCACAGGAGACTCCTGCATTGGGAAACTCCAGTTGGGAAACAGGAAAAATCATAGAAAAGAAGGTTGATTAACTTAAAATGAAATCTCACAAGAGTTAATAGGCCTGAATCCTGTGTTTCAAAGAAGTCAGTCATTTCAGGCTATGTTTAACTCAGTTGGATGCAGTAGTAATTCCAAGAAGGCCTGTTATAGAAGCAACATGATCAGGTGAGATTTTGATCCACTTGATTTATCAACAGGGAAGATAAGATTTCCTGCACTGTATATTTGTGGATAAATAATTCTGAATGATTTAGGGTGGTCTTAGAGTTTATAACAAGTAATTAAATGAAATGAAGTAAATAATCATTGACCTTGACTAACTTTTTTTATGGCTGCAATATTTTCAGAGACAAACTGGCCTCCTGAGGGAGGAATATGTCATATATCATGTGACATTTAAACCTGGACTGAGCAAAGTGCCAGAAAATGCCCTTTTAAAGATAATCCTGTCCTGACAGATGGATAGAGTGGATAGTTATAATAATAATAGTTTTTATTGATAAATGATCTGCTTATAACAGAAAATATCTCTTTGTCACTTTAATTTATCTGAGTTCTACAGTTCAAAATGTTACATCTATTGAAGTCATGGGGGATTGCGTAGGCAATCCTGGGGACAGAATTAGTCCTTTTCTTGTTCAGATTAGCACACTTCTCAGTGTTTCAGAGTATTTAAATTCAGTCTTACTCAGGCATATCCTTCTCATCCTGGGCATAAGGATATCATAGAATCATAGAATCACTAGGTTGGAAAAGACCTTTGAGATCATCAAGCTCAGCTGTGCCTGTCCACTACTAAATCACTAAGCACTTCATCTACCCATCTTTTAAATGCCTCCAGGGATCGGGACTCAACCACCTCCCTGGGCAGCCTGTTCCACTGCTTGATAACGCTTCTAGTGAAGAAATTATTCCTAATGTCCAATCTGAACCTGCCCGGTGCAACTTGAGGCCATTCCCTCTCATCCTATCACCTATCACTTGGATGAAGAGACCAACAACCAACTCTCTACAACCTCCTTTCAGATACTTGTAGACAGTGATGTCCCCCCTCAGCCTCCTCTCCTCCAGGCTAAACAACCCCAGTTCCCTCAGCTGTTCCTCACAAGACTTGTTCTCCAGCCCCTTCACCAGCTTTGTTGCTCTTCTCTGGACATGCTCCAGGACCCTTATGTCCTTCTTGTAGTTACAGAACCAAAACTGAATGCAGTAGTAGAGGTGCCGCCTCACCTATGCCGAGTACAGGGGCACAATCAGTTCCCTGGTCTGGCTGTCCACACTGTTTCTGATACCAGCCAAGGTGCTATTGGCCTTCTTGGCCACCTGGACACACTGCTGGCTCATGTTCAGTTGGTTGTCAACAAACACGCCCAGGCACTTCTCTGCCAGGCAACTTTTCAGACACTCTTCCCCAAACCTGTCGTGCTGGTCTCTGTTTCCTCCTGAGTGATGCGAGATTTGTTCTGCTCTCCCTCCCTGTCTTTTCACACAGAAGGCTGAGTACCCAGAGAACATCTTACCTTACAGCTAAAGCCTGAGGCAAAGAAGGCATTAAGTACCTCAGCTTTATCCTCATTGTCACTGTTGTTCCACCTGCATCCAGTAAAGGATGGAGATTCTTTTTGGCCCTCCTCTTGTTGTTGATATATTTATTGAAAAATCTTTATTATCTTTCACTGAATTGGCCAAAGTTCTAGTTGGGCTTTAGCCCTTCTGAAACTCTGAAAACATTAGATCCAAACCCGAAAGTTTTATGAATCCATTTTCAGTAATGTAAATGCATTCAAAAAGCTACGAAAATGAGCAAAAATATTGGTATTTCAATGAAAGCGAAAGTTCTTTTAAAATATTTAAATGAATTTGAAAGCAGCATGTCATAGGCTAATTTATTTGTAATTTTTAAGCCTTTAAATCTGCACTGAGTTCTTGGTCATTGTTGGTCTCTCAGAAGACGCAGATCCATTTCTTATAGACCATATTTACATATCAGTAGGAGATCAGAGAAAACAATTGTGAGACATGATAATGGGAAAGTGACTGTTGACTCTGCACTTCTGTTGGTTTAATGATCCAGACAACAGAGATGGGGTTGAAACTTGAAGTCTGGAAGACTCTTACTGTTGATCCGCTTTGCTCTGAGGTTGTTCACCTTGCTAGTAAAGCTTTTGTTGGAAATAAATGAGTATTCTGAACTTAAGATTAAAGAAACAGACTGGAAACTACAGTTCTGAGTGTTTGGCAGGTACATAATTGCCTTATGAATTGTACTAATTTCCTCTTTTTTTTGATTTTCTTTTTAATCAGAGCCTACATTTGTTTGAATTGTTAAATAATGTCACAGCAGAGAGGATCTAAATTTATATGGTCTTAAGAACTTAAATCTTAAGAAGTTAATTCTTAAGAAGCTAATGTTTAAGCTTTTTAAGTTTCCTAATCAGAGTGGCTGTAGAGTCTGCACAGAATGAAAAAAAACCTAAAGGAAAAGAAGGGATGTGAATAGAAACCTTTCTATTGATCACAACAAATTTGAGGAAAGGAAGTAAGAAATCCTAACTCTTAATTGTTTTGAGGCATCTTACCCAGCAATTTACGTAGCTTTTGGCTTATAAGCATGAGTACTTTTTCAAAGAATTATTAGGGTGATGTTCAAGCCTTGTATTCTATAATCTCACTATATAATTCCCTCAAAGTGTGCTCTTTAAACTTTTCCAATTCAAATATTGTGTTTTGTTTTTCTGTGGTATTGACATCATAGGCAAATCATGACCAAGCAGCTGAATTGTCTTCATTTGAGGCACTATGGGCCAGCTGAGGCACCAGCTATAAGATATTTTTTTGAGGTGCCTCTAACTGAACTTGGAGATTCAGAGAGAAGTGATGCCATCTACAAGTAGATGACCTAAACCAGTAACATCAGCTAACCTTTTCTACACTAAATAACATAACCTATCTGTGAGATTGCACAGTAACATGTGATGTAACCAGGTTATCTATATGCAGTATGTGAAATAGGCTTTAAAACTCAGCACTGCTGTTAAGAGGAGCACTTGCAACTGAAAGGTACCAGATTCCTCTGCAAACTTGCTCATCTTTTTAAGTTCAAAATCAATCTTATGGGAAGTCCTGAGGAATCCTGATGAGTTATACTTAAAACAAAGCAAAGTGTCTTTACATGTAAGAACATCTGTTTGTGATGTACAGTGTTTTAAGAAAATCTGTTTAAACCAAGGTGTAAACGTGTGGCCTTATGAACCTGCTAAACCCTTCCTTTGTTGTAATATGTTCAGAAAGAGAAGGGTTATGAGAGATAGTCAGCCAGTCAGTACTGATGCAGTCACAATGGCTTTGGCTGTGCCACTCCCAGATCCCCAGCCATGGATCATCTCAACCACACCAGCACATGGCTCCTTAGTAAACCCCCATCTTGCTTTTACCATTCCAGATGAAATTCTCATTTCCCTGGGAGATTTTCTTGCTGAAATGCTGAGGGTCCTGCTGATGTGTGCAGTTCTGTTCTGCTGAGTCTTCCCTAGCACAAGCTTCTCATGCAGTTTTAAAGAAGGCAGCACTACTTTTTACCATAAGATAGAGATTTGACATTGGTTTCCAAAGAAATCCACAGAGCAAAAACATATTGATGTAGATGACAGTCATAATTTTATGCATATTTTAACCCCTGGTAATATTACAATAAGAAGCATGCCCCTGTTTTTATAAATACTTATAAGCATACAGAAAATATTTTAAAATTAACTACATTTAGGCAAAAAATACATAAGCTTGAGTTTCCAAAGATAATTTCTGCATATATCTGTTGTGAGTAAGATATAATAGAGAGGCAGTATTCTGTTTTATAGAAGATAAATATGAGCATAGGTCCCTTGAATTTAGAATAATTGTTCAGTAATGTCTGAATTTCATGGCAAGTAGTGAATATAATAACAGATTTTAAGTCTGCATTGATCTTGGTAAAAAAAGTGGTAATTTAAAAACCAGTACATAACATCAGCCACAAGTGGTATTCACCAGGGCTTAGTGCTGGATCCAGTCTTGCTCAATATCTTTATCGATGACCTGGATAAAGAGATTAATTGTACCCCTACTAATTCCATGTATGACATTAAACTGGAAGGAAGTCTCGATCTGCGTGAGGGGAGGGAGACTCTACAGAGGGATCTGAACAGGCTGGAACTGATGGGATGATACCAATGGGATGAGATTCAACAAGGCCAAGTGCAGAGTCCTGCACTTGGGACACAACAACCCCATGCAGCATAACAGGTTTGGGGAGGAGTGTCTGAAAAGTTGCCTGGCAGAGAAGTGCCTGGGCGTGTTTGTTGACAACCAACTGAACATGAGCCAGCAGTGTGTCCAGGTGGCCAAGAAGGCCAATAGCACCTTGGCTGATATCAGAAACAGTGTGGACAGCTGGATCAGGGAACTGATTGTGCCCCTGTACTCAGCATAGGTGAGGTGGCACCTCTACTACTGCATTCAGTTTTGGTTCTGTAACTACAAGAAGGACATAAGGGTCCTGGAGCATGTCCAGAGAAGAGCAACAAAGCTGGTGAAGGGGCTGGAGAACAAGTCTTGTGAGGAACAGCTGAGGGAACTGGGGGTGTTTAGCCTGGAGGAGACGAGGCTGAGGGGAGACATCACTGTCTACAAGTATCTGAAAGGAGGTGGTAGAGAGTTGGTTGTTGGTCTCTTCATCCAAGTGATAGGATGAGAGGGAATGGCCTCAAGTTGCACCAGGCAGGTTCAGATTGGACATTAGGAATAATTTCTTCACTAGAAGCGTTATCAAGCAGTGGAACAGGCTGCCCAGGGAGGTGGTTGAGTCCCGATCCCTGGAGGCATTTAAAAGATGGGTAGATGAAGTGCTTAGTGACTTAGTAGTGGACAGGCACAGCTGAGCTTGATGATCTCAAAGGTCTTTTCCAACCTAGTGATTCTATGATCTACTCCAGTGTCAGTATTCCAGAAACCCCAGATACTGGATCAGATCCTGATACGCTTGATTACTATTTTTATGCGTTATAATCTGTGTTGCTCGCACTCAGTATTTTGCTGGCATAGCTAGAGTAAAGCACATTCGATTGCTGAGAAAGGCAGAAGAAAAGAATTTAAGTTGTGCAGCTGTAGGATTAAAAACTGCTTTTCAAAGGGAAATAAGCTTATCCTTCTCTAATGAAATGAATAGTGCTATGAGATGACAACTGCCGTATTTCAGCCAATACTCAGAGTAAAAGATGATTCATTTGTTACAGACAACATAACATTCATAAAATTTATCTGATTCTTTCCTTCTGTTTTTATTGTTAGCCTTTGTCACTGTCCTTTAAAAGGTAATTACATTCAGAAAAATGAAGATCCAATCAAAGCATTTCACATTTTAAACAAAACTGGACAAAACCAAACAACCCAACCACAGGCCAATCCGTCACATCTCTGATCGATGCAGTATGTGAAGATGAATGCTGGGCTTAGCTCAAATGACCAGATTTTTTGTATTTTAGTTAGAAAAGTAGCCATAGTGAAATAGATAGTAAGAAGAGTTTAAGCTTAGAATTGGTACAAACCAGTAGTCAGTTGTGTGATGCAAAAGGTGTGTTCTGACATAAATCAGTAATGGCTTATGTGAATAAACATTAAGAATGTAGTATAAAGATCTTGCCCTTCCTTTCAGAAGGGAGTTTTCCATCCGGTTTTTGCGTTCCTTAAAACACAATAAAGCCTCCTGATAGACTCAAAAAACCCTAACCGTAATTCTATCATGCTTATTTTGGCTCCTTTCTGACACAGGCAAGCTCCTAGATGACCCATTTTCTGGATTTTCTCTCTCTTGGCTTAGATTCATTCTTCTTCCCCCCACCCCCCCTTCTTTACTTGCAAAGTGTTTTTGCTCAGCTGCCTTTTCCATCCTTTGCTTAAAATAGTGATAAGAATCTGTAATTACAGTGATGGAATAAAGTTAAAAGAAAAAAGTAATGAAATGACAGTATTAATTTCCAGGAAATTACTGGGCTAAACCAGCTTCTAAGCAGGAGTCTTTTAAATTCCCAATGGATAAAATTAATGTAGGTTTATGTCAATAAACTAACTCTTGCATACAGATTCCCAGGGAGTTTTCTAGGTCCAAGGGTCTTGACTCACAGCCTGGAGCAGTTAGGGATGTGAAAAGGTAGTACAGGATAGCTCCTTCTGCACTGATCTCTGGAACTGTACTTGGCTTCAGTGAGACCTGTTGCAGTGGCCTGTGAGGAAAGATGTGTAAGGGGTTCAAACCATTCCTCTCCAGCACTGCATTTTCAGCATTCTACAGCTGTGACTTTTAAGGAAGGAGATTAAATTGAGAGTCTGTCTTACTATGGAGTCCATAAAAGGATCAGCAATTGGGATGTCAACAGATGCTTGATGAAAATGATGGAGCTCTTATTAGTGGTTGTTTAAAGCTTACGGTATATAAGACTGTGGTCAACAGTTAGCTGTAGAATACTGTTTATACTGCTCTTTGCTAATGCAAAGGTAGAGTGTGATTGTTGGCGTAGTGTGTGCATCAGAAGGCTCTGTCCTTTCTAATATGCTCATATGGTACACATACAGTGTGTGCTTAAGTCCTCAGCTGAGTGCAGTGGCTGTGTTTGTCTCTTTCCTGCACATAACAATCCTCTTTTCTTTGCTGCGGCATCCCAGACACTAGTAGTGTAATTGGCCATTGCCTGTGGGTAAACTTGGGGAAACCTCTGCCTGGTGATTCCTCATACAAGATCTGTGGTTGGCTGCATTGCTTGAGCTCATCCTTTACATCTATCCATAGGTGGCCACGTAGAAAAAAATCCAGCACTCTTCAGAGACAAATAGAATTATGCTTTACTATGTTTTAATGCAAACTATTGTTGAGAGAACTCATTAGGTACTGAAAGCATGCTTTGCTCCTGACGTTAGCTAAAGGTAGGTAATACATGCCTATGTTTCATGGATATGTATTCACACAAATCAGACAGAATTTGAGCTGGAGAAAACTCTTGTAGGAGGAGAAAGGTACATCTAGATTAAGAATTTAATTAGAGTATGTATCTTGAAACTATGGAAAGCAGAACCCTATTTTTTCTGCCATTTACACCACTACTGGTAAAATGTAGTCTCCTTGAAGATTTTTTGTTTTACATGTGTGATAGTGGATTGTTGTCTCTATATTCTCTGCTTAAAATGTAAATCCATAATCCTTAAAAACTGCCATGTTGACCACCAGAGGGCAATGATTTCTTCTGTTCCTCAAAACCAGAAGAAAATCTATTTTGAATGAGAGTCAGATGTTAATATAACCCCTGACATTTTTGAGGATTGTAGTATGGATACTTTCACCTCCAAATTCAAAACTGGCTAATGTTTGTAGTGACTCAAAATTCTTCACTTTTGATAGTTAATTGGTTTATGCAAAGCCACTTTCATCTTTTCTGTTCGTTTTTCAGGTACATATATGTCCACAGTATAGAATTGATAGTTGGCTCCTATTCTGGCAGGTCAATTAAGACTGAATTAAAACTTTTTTTGGAAAGTAGGCAAAACATAACAGCAAAAATAGCCTTTCAACACCCAAAGATTACAAGTATGTGTTGTTCAGGTTTCCTTTATATCTAGCATTTATGTTTATTTGTCTACCAGTTTATACACAATCATCTAAACTCTCTACCTTTAGACTGAATAGATTTCATTTTTTCTAAAGAGCATATTAAAATGATTTTCATATGTGGTATCTGAATGTGAATTAATTTGAATAAAATTTATGCCTATTATGTGCTGCCCAATGAGTTATTTTTTCTAACTGGATTTTGAGCCATTAACATAGCTTTCAATTAAAATTTCAGTAGGAACGGTTAGGAGCTATTCAGGGAAAAACTATCGAAGGATATTATCTACGACTTGTAAACAAATTTCATGCCAACATGAAGATTTAGCAGATAAGCTGCCAGAAAGCTGCTGGCTTTCTTGCCACAAAGCTCCTAGTGTTATCACTGAATAATTATAGTCAGCAGATCTGCAGTCTTTTCAGATTTTTAAAGTATTTTAGGTGAAGGAGCTCTTTAAGCATGCATGACTAATGATTTGATCCTGAAAAATGTTTATTCACCTTGGCCGTTTTTGCCAAGTGTCTGAGTGGTCAGCTGTCCCATTGTGGTAACGAGGCTCCCAAAAATCAGGCCACTTCTCTGAAGCAGTGCACATATATAGATATTCTTAATATTTTGTAAAATTATAAAGCTGGGATACGTGGAATAGATAGAAATAGGACCATCAGGGTTTTTCCAGTACATCCTGGCTGTTTCTGTTTGCACCATCTTCTAAAATCTCTGCAGCCAGAAGGGAGGAGTGAGTCTGTAAGTGAAAGAAGCTTTAGCATCTGCTTCAGAGCAGATGCTTAGCATCATGTGCTACCCGAATTAGCTGGCCAACAGCCTCAACCTTGCTGGAGTTAGGTCCTGTCCTAATATTTGAAAGAACAACCCTTTGCAATAGGAACTCTTGCTGAGTGACCTGTGGATTTATTAATTACAGAAGTAGCTGAGCTGTCACATGAACCTTCTGTTCCTGTGTTTAGAGCTATGAAAGTTTTCACTTAGGAAGTACTGATTGCAGATTATACACTCTGTGAGATTCTTCATAGGTATTATTCTTAAATCATGTTAGTAATACTGAAGGAGGTTTGGAAAAGTGTTTGTTGTAGAGAAGCTCAACAGCCTGCTAGAAAATAATTAAGCATTTAGAATGTGAGTGACTTTCAGCCTAATCAGAGTAGTCTATAGTTGACATGCCAGGTTTGAAATCTTTAGCCTTTTTTGTTACCTGAGACCTAAGACCAATTGGGTCATTCCCAGCCTGACTGTGTGGCCAACCTCTGTGCACATAGTTTTAATTCTGTGTAATGAGAGTCATACGTTTTCCACATTAGGATGAGCTCTGCTTCTGCAGCAGACAGTTTATGAAGGAAGCATGAACATTGTTTGCAAATATTCTGAAGAGGAACCTCTAAATGCTGGGAAGTCTATTCCAGGAATGTACCTATTTTTCTGCTTTCATGTTCATTCATTTTGCAGTGAGCCAAGAAAGGCAGGAACACTAAGTACCAGTGCCCTGCTAAGAGTCTGCTGTAAAGGAGGCAGATGGAGAACAGAGAGGACTCTAAGTGGCTGCTTGATTGAATTCTCCATGTGTCCTGCAGAGGTTATAACAAACCAATTTGTGAAATATCCCAGTTTGTTTCACTTCACTGCAAAACTAGTCAAACCTGAATGAATCAGCTTGTTTTAAAAATGATGAGTATTTGGCAATGTAGAACGAGAAGACTGCAAAGGTCAATTGATCTTTCACTCAATGAGAATTGATGTTCCCTCCACCACAAAGAACCAGGTAACAAGATGTTTAGTTTAAGTGGGTCCAAAAAAATGCCATTAAAGACAGAGGCCATTGCAACACTCCATCACAACGTGCAGGCTTTAAGCTAGGAGGGCTTAAGAGTCTCCAAAAGTTTTCTTTAATTTGTGAAGCATATGCCTTCAAACAAAAATACTGACTGAAGTGCTTTAAAATCTGGCTTGGTTTGCAGTCTGTGTGGCAATTTAAAGATGAAAAAGAAACTAAAACAGGATTTGTGGGAAGTGGAGTAACTTTTTCTGAAATTCTAATCACTAAGAGATTAACATTATTTTGTTCACAGTAGCTTTGGATACAGGATATCTGTGATAATCAGGCTCTTGTTAGTTGCTATTAATGAAAAGAATATATTTGATAAATCTAATTTTCTGCGTGTGAGTTTGAAAATGTTGATACAGGCTGATAGCCTGGAATATCTGATCATAGCACAGTTTAGACTGTAGGCCAGGTCTTACTGTTCTAAATCTTATCTGAACCAGAATGCAAGTGCATGAATTCCCTTTATACCTCCAACAGCAATCCAGCCCTTCAACCTGTGTGCATAATCCTTTAAATATATCTCTCCTTGTATAGAATTTCCTATGGCATCTGATGCATTTCAAACATTCACAGCGTCATTTAGGTTGGAAAAGACCCTTAAGATTATTGAGTCCAACCACTAACCTCACACTGCATAGTTCAGCAATAAACCATGTCTTTAAGCGCCATGTCTACACGTGCTTCTGCGTGCTTGTGTCGCCCATTGGCACTCAGAAACATTGTTTTCTAGAGAGACAGGTTCCTCAGCCTCATAGTTGTTTGGATTTAGGCTACTTTCTGACCCAGAAAAGCTGCCAAAATCAGTAGTGGGTGAAGCTACAGCTAACAGTGGTGACACTCTCTAAGTAATGGCAAGGTTAATAAAACTAACTTTCCTGGGGATGAGACCTGGAGGCATTAAAAGAAAGAGATAGGGACACTACAAGTCTTTCTTAGCCTGACCAGTACCTCTCCACCCTTTTCCTCTGTCTTTGGAGGTGGCCATACTCCTGGCATGGGGCAGAGCTGTTACAACACATCAGGCTGTGACAAGGGGTGACAGTTTAACTGGGCAAACACAGCCACAATCATGACAACTCAATTGTAATTAAGATGAGTTAGATGACAATGCCCTTGTTTTTATGTAGTTTTTATCCTACAGTAATGTCATGAGAGGTCAGAGTTTTCCAGGAACAAGAGTTACGTTCCTGGGTTATACCGTACTAGAAAAACAGGGAACTTGACACCACCTCTGCTCTCTGCCAGTGCCCTGGTGCTGGATGGTGAGAACACTACGGGAAGTGTTTAAACCTAGTCACACTGATTACACTCAAGTTCAGCAGACACCAGAACTATATATATACACCAGTGCCTAAATTAGTCATTCTGGAGGTGGGCTTACATTCTGTAATAAAAAAAGAGCAGATTAAAATAAAACAGTGTAAAAAGTAGATTTGGAATATTAACAATGCATTAACATTCTGGATACTTAATTAAAAAAGCTTAAAGCTTTTCTCTGAAAAAGCAAACAAACACAGAAGCCCTGAGGCATTCTGATGCTTTTTAATGCTAGGAAAAATGAATTAAAATTTGTTTCCAGTACCTGGTGATGACAAGCAACTAACGCATGCTGATAATATTCCCACAATTTTTTTGATATGTTGGCATGCCGACTGCAGCTTTTTCATCCTTGTCTTGTGAGAAACAGCTTTGCGGTATCTGCAAGTAAGTCTTTGTCATAACTACAACTGCAGTTTTTATTTATTTTGCATGTAATAAATGACTGAAAGGGCCACTCTGAAAGTGATTTTTGGAATGTTTTTTTCCCAGTATCACACAATTTCCTAATAGGATATTATGCAGTAAGTTTATACAACACATATAGAATACGTCCTTTTAATAAATTGCTTTTGATCTTGTGATTACTATGGTCTAATGTTCAAAGTGGGAAAACGGGTTCTCAAGTGAGTTAATCCCTGTTCTTTTTTGGAAGAATCAAAAGGGGAGATCTCATTAGTTTATGAGTCATAACGTTGACTACGTCTAATTAGATAGCTGGTTTGAGTGAGCATCACAGACTGAAAGTGACTGTAATTTTATTTTGATTGACAAATGATTCACTTGCAACAGAATAATAATAAAAAACCCTCATAAAAATAAAATGAGTACTACATCAACATTTGGATACTGGCAACTACTGCTTGTCTAGAGTTGTGATGAACATTTTTTTTTGTTTGAAAATGATGACTTATTGAATCAAACTTTTAAATGGCAGTGTATAATTTTACTAAAATGCTGTTCATGGTAAGTTTTCTAGATCCACTAAGGAGTTCCTATGCTTATAAACATGTGTAGTCTCCAGATAGCCCCTAATCCCAAATGAAATATCAGTGTATCACTTTTCAGTTCCTAGTTAGACATTTAATCTTTGATTTTACACCTCTTAGGAACACCTTGTATGATAAACCATTGGAAGCTTGGGCAGGTCTTGTTCCCATCCTCACACAGAAAATTATTGTTGGGATAGAGAAATCATTTTCCACCCAGCTCAGACAGTTTACAATTATCTAATTATGAACTATTTGAATAAGTATGTGTCTAAAAATGCAGTATTTTTTTAGTGTAGTTTTAGTATTGTAAAAAACTTTACTTAGGCTTTTTGTAACTATCTTCAAGTTTTATCAGCTGTATTTCTGCTTGCAAAGGTTTCTGTGCATAGAATAACTTCCCTGTATTCCTGCACTGACAACTAAAAAGGGTAGCACAATGTATACAGGAGAGCAAATGAGAAATGGGAGCTGGCTCTCTAATCTAAGCGGCTCATGTAAGAACATAGTTTGTAGCTGTACTAGAAAATATGACTGTTATAATATCTGATGCTACAAATTGATGTTCCTTGTGTTAAGAGACTATGTGCATTTTTCCAAAACAAAGTCAGTAGAAATGCTAACAATGTTTTTCATCATAGATATGTTTTCATGGAAGACATATTTTAGACACCAAAGGAACTTTTAGGTTAAGCAGAAATGTATTTAAAAGATGATGCTAACAAGTCAGAGGGCTGGATTGCTGTTGGAGGTGTAAGAGGAACTCATACGCTTGCATTCTGGATTTAGGACAACAGGGTCTGGCCTACAGTCTAAACTGTGCCGTGACCAGATATTCCAGGCTGTCAACATGTATCATGTTGTTGCACTTGCATGCAGAAAATTAAATGTACAAAGTATATTCAGACTGAGCTCTAAGCTAAACTAACTAACTTGAGGTAGGAAAGGCTTGAAAATGCTTGATCTTCTGTAAATTTATACTCCCCCACAATCTCTTTCTCTGCAGTACCAAAAAACTAGTGTTAATGTTGTTCTAATTCTCTTTATACCATAGCGACCTGAAGAGGTAAGCAATCTGAAGTAGGGAAAATTGATACTATAGCTTCAAGATTACTATTTCTTTTCTAACCCTGAAGGGTTTTAGGCAAAAAGCCACAGTAACTTTTTTTTTAGCTATAGCAGAATGCATGAAACAGAGTTGATCTACTTAAACCATGATGTTTTCTGAATATCTGTACAGCATGTTTGTCTCTGTGCTCTGATGTCCTTATTAGATTTTATAGTAAATAGAGTGACTTCCTACTTTTTGCTTTTTTACTATAGTAGTGTCCATAGGGACTGAAAAAAACTTCCCTCAAGGGATGTAATTGCAGCAAGAGGACAGTAAGAGAAAAATAGTGAGGAAGAGGGCAACTACAGTAATCTTGTTCACTGTGTGTGTATGCTTTATGATTTCTTTAGCATGACAAAATCCTAATGTATACTGATGTCACAACCCAGACCCATGAGCCACGCTCGTGTCCGGCCCTGAAGTTGGGGACGAGGGGGTGGGGGAAGTGGATTTATTTGTCTGTGTGGTGATCTGGAGGCCAATAAGATCACTCCCAGGGTGAATATTGAAAACAGTATTTATTTCTGGCTCCAGCAAACCTAAACACACCAAGATACCAGGGTGCACAACAAAGACACGGGGGGGTGCAACCACCCAAAGTAACAGAAATGAATCCCCAAAACAACCCAAGTCCCAAGGATCCGATCCAACACACACACCATGAGGTAAGGGGGTTCGGGTAGAGAGAGAGAGAGGAAGAGAGAGGGAGGGAGAGAGAGAGAGGAAGAGAGAGAAAGAGATCGCCACATCAAAGGCAGTAGATGATCTTGAGAACACCTGGTGCAGGCCACATGGTCCAGGCTCCTCCAATCCAAGTGTGTGAGTCCATCCCAGCTTGGAGGTGAGCACTGACCCCTCCTTTCTGAGTCCTTATATCCCCCAGTCCGTTTTGGCAGGATCCAGAAGTGAACAGGTGGGGAGGTAGTGGGGACAGCAGCAACAGCTGCATCCCTCCCCCCACCAAAGCCAGCTCTGGGCTCCCCACTTAATCCCAGTGAGGGAGAGCTGTGCCTGCTCCTGCACTGCCCCCCACTGAATCGTGGCACCACAGACAAGCTGGTGCCACAAGTGGCTAGTCCTCCAACAAAATTCTTAAGGCAAATAGATAAACATAATCTGACTTGACAGTTGATACCTGAAATGCAAGGAGTGTGGAAAACAAGACAATTTAATTACCAGTGTGACTTCAGGATTCTTCAGAAAACTTAAGTAGTCATCAGTTTTTCAGGGAGAGCCCAATGTTATACGTGTACTACTGCACTTTTGTAATAACATATCCTTATAGTCAGATCGGTTGATGAGGCCTGATTTGCATAACTACAGTATGTATATTTCTCAGTAACTGTCACACATAATCCCTTACTTCTGAGTTATTTATCACTATTACCTAATCAAAGCACAAATATTTGTAATAACAGTGATTATGGAAATCTCTGACTTTATAATCATTGTGAAACAGACAGTAATTGGTTCCTTTTTATTTTTATTGTTTAAAGACAGTGAGGACCAGGGCTTAACCCCTTGATGGATTGTTCCTTGTAGCAATGAAAGCCTGAATTTGGGCTGTCTCAGAGAGAGAACGCACAGGTTTTGTCAGGAGAGACATCATATTTCAGAAGCATTTTACCAAAAGCATTTTGCTAGAGCCATTCTGCTTAGCAGGAGATTTGACTTAGGGAGGCATTCCCTGAAAGCATTTTCCTTGCAGGAGCTTGCCTGTAGAACTGCCCCCCTGAGACTTTTCCCCAAGTGTTAAGACTTATTTATGTCACCATTCTAGTGTTTTAAAAAACTTAGTCCCTTTTGCATGATTTTTCTTGATATCCATGTATTTATATATGTGTATATAAAAAGCCCAGACCACGTATTGCCTTAAACTGACTGGTGCAGCATATGTCACAGATAAGTTTCTGCAACTACCTCTTCAATTTAAGATCTCTAGCAATGTGCAAGCTACAAAAATGGCCACTTCAGCTTCCCATTTCTTTGATTTAGAGCAAATCCACTGCTTCCTTCTCACATTCCAGATTGCATATACATAGTGAGA
The DNA here is from genome assembly GCA_013389865.1 of Piaya cayana. Classification (NCBI taxonomy): domain Eukaryota; kingdom Metazoa; phylum Chordata; class Aves; order Cuculiformes; family Coccyzidae; genus Piaya; species Piaya cayana. The sequence goes on from WAAB01015766.1 coordinate 157,570, forward strand.
ATTGTTCTACCTTCAATGCATTTCTGCAGATGGGAGTCACACACACAGTCCAAGTAGGACGATAGCATTCTACACTTAGATCTCTCAGGCTGCAGAACAAACATTGAATTCATGTTCTTGTTTAGGGCTTCCGATTTTTCTTGAAAATGATCTTCTGGGTGAAATGTTTTATTGTGTTTTGCAGTCTCTAAAATCTTGTCTGTCACTTTCAGTGAATATAAAATGTCTTTACTTTGTTTTTAGCATTTGATGCTTTGCAGAAAATGTGTATGCATGTGACAATTACTAAGCAAAGCTTGCAAGTGAAATGTGCACCTGCTAGATTTCCTTTCTGGCTGGGTTCGCAGTGCTTTACTCCACTGATTTTTACAGACTTGTTCTTTGCTTACACAGCTACAAATGAAGAATTAAGGAAAAGCTTTCCGAATAGGAAATACAGCATTTCCTTTGTGGCTCCTGGATCACTTGAAACATCTCACAAGGGCTAATCTTTGGGATATTTAAACATATAAAGTCAGGGAGAAAATGCATGTGCTCAGAATTGGATACCTGCTAAAGATACCTGCCCTTTGCTGGAAACTTTCCTAAGTTTCTTACTTCAGTCCTTGAAACAGTTAGCTGTAGGTAGTGCTTTAATTTGAGAGATAAAGTGTAGTTAGAATTAAGGTAATTCTCTTTTTAGTGTGCTGTATGGGAGTTATGTTTTAGACAGCTGCATCTTTTCATTGCTGCGCAGTATTTACCATCATCTCTCCCAAGATGCTCTTGCCCTATTTTCAGAAGTTTGCCTTGAAGTACTACTGATTTTCTTTGGCCTTGAATATTATGCATTATAAATATGATTTGCTTAGAAGTTTGTAATGCTTTTTTATCAGTAGTTGATATGGCTGTGCAGCTGTTCAGCAATTACATACTACGGAGCTGAGCAGAAACTTTAAGACATGATGCATTTCTAGGGAAGTTTGGTAATTGAAAAGAACCTGACATAAAAGTGAAACCTCAAATACTGAAAAATGGAAATAGACTTGTCTCTGAAAATGTTATGATGGTTTTGAATGTCACTGCATTTGAAGGAATATCCACAAGGAGAGTGCTGGGCTCAGCACTGATTTAAATCATGTTTCCTCCAGTAGAGAAAACTGATTTTAAATGTCATCTGTTTAATTGTTTGTTATGCCTAATTAAAAATGGTAATTTATTTGATTCATTTGTAGCATATTTAATATGTTACTTTATTAAAGAAATTACGGAAATTTGATTTCTAATTAAAAGGATTGAGGATTTCTTAAATCATTTCTTCCAGTATGGTTTTATCTTGGACAAAATTAAGACCATTATGGTAATACAGAGCTCCGTGGTATTTCAGAGATGGATAATAGACAAAGGGAGCAATGTATCTTAATGCTACCTTAATCTCAATTATTTTTTAATGACAAATTATTCTTGCTTTATAGGTGGTAAGCATAGTAACAAGTAAGTGTTCTTTCATACCTTCAGAAAGACTTTGCAACCACTCCCCTTATTTATTTCACAGTGGCTTAGCCACAAAGTGTTTCTTGAGGTCTGGAACACAGTACAAGCAAAGCCTCATTGTGTTGAGGAGGCTAGAACTGAAGTGGCACTTGTGCTGGAATGGTAGCTGTCAAGGCTGAGGTTGGAAAGCAAAATAAATCTGGAATTATGTATTCTGGAGGAAGAGGCAAATGCTTATAAAAATTAATAAAATGTCCAAGAGCTGTTTAATGTAGTGGTATTTAAGAAACAAAAATTGATTAGATGAGAGAGACATATTTCACAGAAAACATCTTCAAAATGATGTGGAAAGGGCAGAAATACAGATAAGGTTTTTTGTCTCTTTGCTGATGTGAAATTGACCTTTTTAGTAGTTTGGTGGAACTGATGTGTGCTTAATTTTTCTTTTTTTAAATTTAATTCTTTTTTTACAAATATGTAAGCAACATGTTGCTAAAATATATTGAGTTTTTGAGATGGTAAGACTGTCATTCTCAGTATGGCACTCCTGTGTATGAAAAAGAAGGAAGACTTTGAAGAAATCTTTCTATTTCCTGGTGGAAGACTTGAGATGAATATTTGCTAGTTCTTTGGTACAAAGAAAAATATCTGAATATTTTTGAGGCTGTGACTTTAATTTGAGTTTATTCTCCAGTCACTGGGGGCAAACAGGTCTCCAGTAAAGGTTTATCAGTGCATTTAGATGTGAACCACCTAAGTGGAGGTTCCTGTCTTCATAAACTACAGAGAGCACCAAGGACAACTTAACTATTAGCTCAGTCCTGTTGCCAGGAAGATGGGATGAACCAGCCCTCTGTTCAAAGCAAGGTTAACTATGAAATCAGAACCAGTTGCACAGATCTGGGTCTTGAAATCCCCCGAGGATGGAGAGAGATTCTATGAGCAGGCTGTTGCACTGCCTGACTGTCCTTACTGTGAAAAAGTTTCTTCTCATATTGTTGTGAGCTTTTCCTGTTTGAACTTTTGTCTGTTGTCTTTCACCCTGCCACTGGGTATGGCTGTGGAGTCTGGTCTCATCTGCTGAAGCTGGAGGGCTGTTATTCAGTTCCCCTCAAGCCAACTTTGCTCCAAGCTGAGCAGTCCCAGCTCCCTCAGCTTCTCCTCACAGGGCAAGAGTTTCAGCTTCCAACAACCATGACAGTCTTTTGATGAACTTGGTTTTGTTTATCTGTGCCTGTCTTGTATTGGGGGCCCCAAAATTTCACATGATATTCCAAATGTGGTCTAACAAGTGATGAGTAGGGGATGGTTATCCTTTCCCTGGATGTACTGCTTCTGTTACTGCAGTCCAAGAAAATGCTGGACCTCTTTGCTGCCAGGGTACTGCTGTCTCATGCTGCTGTCTTCCAAAGGCCCATGACTTTTTCTGCAGAACTCCTTGCCATTTATTCATCAGTTCTCAGCTTGCATAGTTGCAAGGAGGTTTTCCTTCCTAGATGCAAAGATCTGCATTTACCCTTGAATTTCATGAGTATGCCATTAGCCTGTTCCTCAACCCAGTCTAGGTCCCTTTATATGACAGCCTTGATCTGTGGTATATCCACTGTTTACCCCGGTGTAATCTGCAAACTTGATGAGCATGTGCTCCATCTGCTCAATTACCTGCAGGTCACTGGTAAAAATGTTAAATGGGATGGGCCCCAGGACAAACCATTGTGGTAGTCAGCTTGTTGCTAGCTTCCAGGTTGAGTGTGGCTCCTTAATTGTGACCCTCTCCTGATCATCCAGCTGGATTTTTACCTGCCCATTTCCTCACCACCAGATTGTGAAGGTGTAACTTGGATACAAGGACAATGTGGGAGACAGTGTTGAAACCTGTAGTCAATGTAAATGGCATCCTCTGCAATCTCCTTCACTATAGACCCAGTCTTATATTATAAAGAGCAATCAGGGTGGTCAGGCATGATTTGCCCTTGTTAAATCCATGAGGACTGCTTCCAGTCCTCTTCTTCTTGTGTCCAGAGATGGACTTCAAGAAGGCTTACTCTGTAATTTTGGCAGGGACAGAGATGAAGCCAGTCTGGATCTAGTTCCCCTTTTCATCTTTTTTTGGAAGCTGGGGTCAACATTTATTTTCTTCCTATCATAGAACATCTTTCCCACTCTCCATGACCTTTCAAAAGTGATAGAGTGTGATCTTGCAAGGATATTCGCCAGTTCTCTCAGACCCTTTGGCTGCAGCCCAACAGTGTTCCTGGGCATGCACAAGATGATTTATCTCAAGTGGTCCCTGACTTGATTCTCATTAATTGCAGATTATTTTGTCCTCTGGACTCTTTTACTAAGCAGAGAGACCTGAGAAACCTTGTTGATGAAGACTGGAGAAAAGAAGGCAATGAGTATCTCTGCCTTATCTGTGTCTGCTGTTACTGAATCAGCCACTCCATTTAGCAATGAACCTACATTGTCTTTGTTCAGGATTGCCATGAATGTATTAGTAGAAGCTCCTTTTGTTGCTTCTGATGTCCCTTCTACTCTTGGTGAGCTTTGGCTCATCTGACACTGTCTCTGCCTACGCAAACAACATTTTTGAATTCCTGTATCTGTTTCCTGCATCTTAATCCTGTATGTTACCTTTTCATGTCTTTACACTAAAGTTCCCTGCTCAGTCATGCAGATCTGATAAAATTGCTGGTCCTTCTGAATGTTGGGAAGGACTACTTTTGCATTTGTAAGATGCCGTCTGAAAGACTTGACAGCTCCCCTGAACTCCTTTACTTTTCAGAACTACCACAGGATCATGCCCAGCAGTTTTCTGTATAAGCTGATATCTACTGATCTGCAGCCTGGCATCTGTACTCTGCTAGCTTACACTAGATATCAGTGCAGTTTTCCAGTTATGTTTTACTTTCAGCATTAAATATCTTTATCTTACTTCTAGTCCTATTTTTTTTTTACTTTCCTTATTTTAGCTACTTGGTCATGTCATGATTTTATTTATATAAAATATTTTTCCTGTCATTGGAACAAAATAATGTATTAGACTACCAAATCACCTCTTGATTTTTAGTTGTTAAATTCACTCTTATCTCAGCAGCAAGACACTGCCATTAAGAAGCAGCTGTACTAACAGGTGACTCATACAAGCAGGTGGAAATTATCTGAGATATAGGAAACTTTCCCTGAAGCAGGTACAATCCAGTATTAGAGCAGAGATAGTTTTTAGAGAGCTGTTGCTGTTGTTGTCAGCTTGGGAAAAAAAGCTTAGGTTTCTATTTTGTTGTTGTTTGAGTTAACAATAAAAGTAAAAACTCAGGGAGTAAGTAAGTTTTGACTCTATGGAGCATCTGTTGACTAATCAAAGCAGGTATTCCTGACTCTACCTCCCAACTGTTCTTTAAATTGAATGTTTACAGTCAATAAAAAGGGTAATATATTTTTTCGCACTCTGAGAGAGAATTTAGTATTTAACTTACTGCTTTTTGCATTCTAAACAGATAAAGCAAATTAACCCATTCCAGCTATACATGAGGAATTTCTTAAAAAGTACTAGTTTTGAGCATGTTAATGTTTTTTCTTGGATTTAATTTCTGCAGCAGATATGAGCTGAGGTGAGATAAGAAGTGGAAATCGATGCAGTATGAGAAGAATCTCAAGTGCTTCTTATATCTTGAGAACATGTAGGTGTGTATATAAAAGTTTTAAAGATGTGTATGAGAAGATCACATTTCTGATAATCTGTTTGGTTCTGATTTTTCAGCTGCTGCTTTGAGGTAAAATTCGATGTCTATGAACAGCTTCCTTGACCTTAATAAGTAGGCAGACAATGAACTTACAGAGTCTGGGACTTCAACCTCATGTTTTCGGAGTAATCAGTTCAGGGAACAAAGGAAATATGCATTAGTGGGGTATTTTATAGCTTCAAGAGTTATGGTAAGGAAAGGCTGATGCCTGATTGTTCAGTGTCTTTCTGGAAGTTTCTTCTGTAGAGCTGAGATTTCTGAAGTCTATGGAAAAATGGTAACATGGAGACAACCCAGTAATTTCTGTGCAGGAATGCTTCTTGGTAGTGCTTTCTGTATTGTGACACATATGCATCCAAACTGTGAAACAGAGGTCTGAAGAGGGCTTTTCTGTTTCTTTCTTTGCTTTTAGGAAAAGGTGAGAAAACACCACTAATAATATCAGTAGTTTGTGGTTTCAAGTGAGCAGTCCTGGTGTGCAAGTGGGAAAATAACAATCTCTATGTGGAAAAAGTAATGGTATAAAGTAGCTTGCCTAGCTCTTGTTCACACATTCAAATGATCTTTTGTCTAGCCATCTGCCAGTATTTATGGAGCCTTTTTGACCCCACATAGCTTAATCTGTAGGCCTTAATGTAATGGTACTACCTGTGCACCTAGTGTCTTGTTCTCAGTGACTTATCTGTGACTAGAAGGAAAGTCAGTGAAATATTCCAGAAATGCTGGGGTTTTTTTCTGTTGATGTAGTCATGTGATGTGACTACATAGTGTGGTACCGTGGTTCTCTGTATGCAGCCCCTGGCTGTGAGCGCATAGAATGGAAGGGCAGCATCATTAGCATCCCACCTGAGATGCAGAAGCTGAGAGAGGGGCTTTGTTCTCCATGTTCTAAAAAAATGCTTTTGTCTCTACTGTAATGGTGTGGACTGTTCTGCTTCTGCCTGCTGTGGCACTGCAGTCAAGCTCTGAAAGGGCCACCTTGCTATAGTTCAACTCTCCTTAGGGCAGCTCTACGTGGCTGACTGCCCGCAGGGACAAATCTATGCAGAGAGAGTTAGGATTAGGGTTAGAGTTAGGGTTATGTGTAGAGTTGGGGTTAAGGCTTGAGGCTTCATAGGAAGAGTTGTCCCTGCAGAGACTTGTCCCTGGAGAATTGCCCTAGGTCTGCCATGATCTGCCTCCTGCAAGGCTATGCTGTGGTGAGGAACCGTTCTCTCTTCTCATCTATGGTTCACCACGTGTTGGCTAGTGAGGCAAAGCACCTGAGGCAGGGCCTGGGTTTTTGAAGCCAACTGCTCATCTGAAAATAAGGTTTTACTCTGCAATCAGCCCTGAGGCTTGTGTCCATCAGGCTGTGCAAAGAGTTAGCTGGCATCTGAAGGTACCCTTCACAGTGACACCCTAGGTGGTAGAGGGACTCTCGGGCAATTGTCCACCATCAAAAACACTGATAGTAGCTCTATTTTAATTATGTTTACCATACAAAACTCCTCTCTATGTAGGAAAGTGCTTTTGAAACCATTCAGTCTCTTTGTTAGAATCTGACTGTTGTGACACCTGTGTATATAAAGCTGTCTCTTGAGTAAAATATTATTAATTGCTGGCTCATCCAAACTAAGTGAGTGGAAAGGATATGAAGTGTGCAGGGAAAAATGCCAGAAATAATAGGTAAGATTCTGATTGATGTACAAATGTATAGATAATATTGTTCAATTGTATGGGGAATTCTGACAGCAGAGATTTCTCTGTTCTAATAGGGAGTGAAACCACAATTCTTTAGCAACCTGACATGGAAGATTTGCAGATTTATTTGGAAGCTACATAACTCAACTGGAACTCTTTATTGTTTTCAGAAATCTGAAGAGTTATATTTGGACTACCCAGCCCAGATAAAGTAAGACATCACACAGCTCTCTTGTGTGCCTAAAATGGCACTCAGACCTCTCAGTCTGTGATCTGTGAAGATGTTCTTGGATCTGTGAAGTTTCTGGTATCTAATTTTGGCCAGTAAAGTTCTCTTAACATTTACAGTTCTGTGACTGCATTTCCCCACAAGGGCTGCCACCTTGGCAGTTAGCTTATTGCCTATGTATTTGACAAATAATATTTTATATAGTGTCAAAGGTACCTCAAGAAGTGAAGACCAGATCCTGGGACCTATCCCATCTCAGATACATTGCAGAGGTGTACAATTATCTCTGCTGCACTTCTTTGTTCTCCAGTTTTATGCAATTCATCCATGCAGGGTCCTGCTGGCACAGAGTGGCGAGAGGGTCTTTCTCATGTCAGTCTGGCCAGTGTTAGAGCAATCTCTTGGGAGATCTGGTTCAGGGTGCATGCATGTTAAAGGTGCTTTAAATAGAGATGCCAACATTTTCCTCTTCTTCAGACATGTTTTTAGAACTATTGTGAACCAGTCTTATGTGTGGAAGATGGCTTTGGGCTATTAATTGCAGTCTTGCTTCCGCCTACACCAAAGAAACATGGTCTTGGACACATATATTGCTTGGTATTTCCTACTGGCTAGCTTAGGAAGTATCATGTGAATCCCATTCCAAGGTGCATAAGCAGCCCATGTGCCAGACAGGGCCTGCAAATTCTGTTCCAATAAACCTCAGTGCTTCATTGCCTTTATAATTTAAAAGTAAGATCTACAAACTGTGAAAAGAGAAGACAGACTAAAGACATCAAAACCCAAATGCTTCAAAGTTGTGTGGGTTGCCTTTTTCATTTAGAAGGAGACATACATGACATTGATATTCCATGGAAAAATATGTTGATTACTTTCAGCTGACAAGTTTAAACCAACTGGTCCAGTGCCTGGAAATGGATAGGTGACACTGATATACAGTAATAAATTCATGAAGAATTTTCAATAAGTAGATAGAAGTGGAATTGTATCAGGCTCAGCACAGGCAGGCATTCTCACACCACTTGTCATCAGGAGCATCCACTCAGGCTTTTGGTGTCTCCAATGTTTATTCAATGCACTTGACACTTTTAAATCTAGTTTAGTGTAATTTTGCTTTTGATGGGGTCTTTTAACATATGCAGCAACAGACTGAGGGAGGACGATTTCAAAATAAAAGATGTTCACTCATCAAAAGCTGCTATAGTATTCAGAAGCAGCACAGTGGTACTTTAGTTCCTAATACAAATCATTTGTGCACAGTATACAAAAGGCGATTTCCAAAGACTGTTGATCAGTACACTGGTGTGCTGCATGCAGTAGCTGCAGACTGCAACGTTGTCTAGTAAATGTGGAGTTCTCTTGAAAAGATCTGTATTCAAGCTGAAAAACAGGTGTACTGCATCAATAAAAATAAACATTTTCAGCAGTGTAAGCATATAAAGGTTCCCAGTATTTGGTTAGAACAGGACCAGTTGTTTTCTTTTTCTACCCAAATAAAGACACTAAATTATGTGAAATCTGTCATGGGCTGACATGAGCATTTTCATCCCCTTAAGGTGAAAGCAAAGGCTTGTTAGCAGCCCCGGGGCTAAGGTTCCCTTGGCTGCCTGCTAAAGCACAGCCTGGATGTGCTGCATGGCAAAGGTGCTCTGATAACTGCAGGCATGAAGTCAGACCCAGGAACTGCTTCACAGGGCAGCATGAAGTGATTGTCAACACGCCCTGCCTCTGACTATCAAACTCCTGTCAGAAATATAGGATGTTACTGGGATTGCTGAATTGGGAAAAAATGAGCGATAGAGGTTTTTGAACTTACTGAAAGCTCCTCACACCCTCTTCTTTCAACATCCTGCTGAGCTGCTGAAGTATGGTGTTCATGGTGGGGCCAGACTTACAGGATCAAGCTAACGGAGGGCAACTTTTAAGAACCTTCAAAAGGACTTACATATCATTTATATTTGGACGTAGAGATACTGGAGAGTCACAGCTAGGGAGGAAATCTTCATCACACTAGCCAGGAAGGCTAAGGCTAGCTTTCAAACAAGGCTGTATGCTGGTGATAACGGTAAACTGATTTATACTTCAATTGCAGTGAATAAAAATAGGGAAAAGGAGAATTTGCAGAAATGATGTGAAATGCTCATGCAATATAGGCTTTTTTCTACTTCAAATATTACTTTTGCTGACTTTGTGAATGTATTTCCAATGCAGTCAGAGAGAAAAAAATGCCTATTACGGGGAAGGAAGCCTTACTTAGCAGACAAGAGTGAGGAGTGACCCTGTCCCGGCTTATTTCATGGAGGAGGAATTCTCCTTTGCCCTTCCTTCTGGGCCATGCTGTCTCTGAGCTGTAACCTAATAAAGGGCGAAGCAGAGCTGGAACTGAGAATCCTAAATCAGTGTGTTAGATGCTAGTCACTGTCCACTTTTCCTTCTCACTTCAGTCAAGTTGTGTTTGAGAAGGGAGGAAGGGAAGCCAGGTTTGAAGGAAAAGGTATAGCTGGGATGAAGAAGGTGTTTGCATAAAGGGAAGAGAGAAAATGTCAAGAAGATAGCAGGAGGGAATTGTAAATTTTATGAATGTTTGAGGAAAAAAGTGAATACAGGTTATAAGATGAAAGGGGAAAAATGACAGGGAAAAGTGCCTATTTATATATAGGAAACAGGGAAGAAATAAGAAATAGAATTGAACTGTTCTTAGAACACTTGCTGCATTATTCTAATTTTCTCCATTAAATGGAGGAGCTAGGACCTGCTGCACAGCTAGGAAACATTTGCAAGATCTTTCTGTTTCTTCAAGTTGTCTTATTCCCTTCAAATGGTGCTGTTCTTAAAGTTCATCTTGTTTGAGTCAGTAACAGTATCAGCTTAGAAAAATAATTTGAGTAGCTGTCCCAGTGGGGAAGTATAACCAGCAATCGCTCGGTCAGAAAGGAAAGAAGGGCCCAACACATGGAATATGTATGTGCATACATATACAGATTTTATACATACATGCACACATCAAATATTTTTATATAAAAATAGAATAATTTCTTTTATAATTCCTTACTTTCAGGGCAACCACTCCTGTTTGGAAACTTTGCTCACGACCACTAGCGGGGTCAAAACAAGTGATGAATGAGATTAGACTTCGAGGATATCACTGACAGTGGCTGACCTCTTTGTCTTGTGTTTGGTTTGTGTGTTGAGTATGATTTGCAATGCTGTACTTACCTGAATGACAAATTTATGAAACACAGTTATTTGTGAAAGTTGAATGTTTTCCTTTCTGTTTGGTACCATGTATTATTATGGGTACTTTATGGAGTCTGTTTAAACTGTTGGTTTTTTTACCCTTAAGCTCTAATTTTCAGTGTTCTTTGGTCTTACTATCCAGTTAGAAAGACTATGAGCACTGTTGGTGCTGTTCTGACTTCTTGCTTGTGAAGCAATCTCCAAAGCACTGTGTACGTCTTGGAGACCTCAAACACTGTCTGCAAAATGCCTTGGTGGAAATGCTAGGTATTAAGTTGCTGCATATACTTGGACATACAAGATTTTTGGGAGAAGGAGGGGACAGGGTGTTCCTCTGTACTTTATACAATGTATTCTTGAGCACATATTATGAGTCTTCTTTTTTATAGGCTGAAATTGTGATAGCTATTGTGAACAATCCCAAATGGTAGATAATGCACTTACACCTACTTTTTTATTATGTCACAAGGCTAGGATTTTCAAAGGGGCAAAGTATGATTAGCCATTTGGCAGACAGGTTGTACTTTTGTGCATTCTGAACTCTGACACTTTTAGACACAAGGAAACAAAACACTAGGCTATTTCTTCTATAAGAATTCACTTTTGTCACATAATTCATTTTGTAGTCAATATTTTTGCTTGGTTTTGTTCTCCCCCCCAAGTGAATTCTTCATTTTCAATGTACCTATCCAGTTCATGGATTTTAAATATTTAGATATTCACTGATTTCCAAAGTTCTGTGTGAGCTCTTGCAGAGTCCTCATGCCAATGGCAATGTAGTCTTACTCTGTATATACACCATTGTGCTCTCACTTGAGTTGCCTGACTTTTCATCTCTCTGTTTGCCATGATGCTTTTAAGATAATCTATGGATTGATGTACTGATAAACTATAGTGTTTAAGTCAGAAATCAGAATACAAATCTGATAATGATAGAAGAGAGGATATATATGGCAATATGGTGTTCAGGAACCATGAGGAGGGTGATGGGGATGGGTTTTTTTCTACAGCCACACAGCTGTTTTTAGATGAAGTACATTCTCAATAGAAAGGAAGGCTTGGATATCACTCCCAAAGGACTCAGACCTTAATTGATAGGTAACTTCCAATCTTTTGATTGGAATTATTTTCTTCCTTCTTCAACTTTTCTACCAGTAGCAACTGGACGTAACATGGCAATACAGGAAACATATAACCCTTTGGAAATGGCTTGGGACTGGCTGATGTTTTCTTCTTGTAACTTTTAAGGTTAAAAAATCACAGTAAAACTGTTTAACTACCAAGTCTGATTGTTTTAAGAAATTAAGAAAAAACATCTGAACACAGAAAAGGGGATGCCTTTTATTCCTTTTCTTCCAAATCTGTAATTAAATTTAAAATGATGCTTTTAATCCCATTTGACCAGTTCATGCTGCAGAAGGAATCCCTAGTTATGTTGAATCACAGGGATTCCCTTAATGCACTCTGATACGAAGTATCCAAGTCATTTTTGTGGGACAGATTACAGGAAGGCTGGGCTTCTTGGGGCCATAGACAAAGGGTAGGTGGCATACCCTAGAACACATCAAAGCACTCACTAAAGCACTGGGCATATATGTCTGGCCAACTGAGCCCTGTTCCTTAAGGGGTAAAAGGATTCTTGCAAGTGATTTGGCAGGGCTCATTGAGAGGGCTTTAAATTAGGTTTGAAGGGGGAAGGGACAAAATTAGACTCACTAGAGTTGAGCCTAGTGGTATCATGCCAATGTTGGGGGCAAAATGCATAGCTTGCATCAAATGCATCTATGTCAATGCATGCAGCATGGGCAACAAACAGGAGGAGCTGGAAGCCATTATGCAGCAGCATAGATGGGACTTAGTTGCCATCATGGACACACGGTGGGGTGACTTTCATGACTGGAATTCTGCAATGGATGGCTATAAGTTTTTCAGAAGGGATGGACAGGGAAGGAGAAGTGGTGAAGTGTCTCTGTGTTCAGGAGGGATTCAATTGTATATAGGTCAGTGATTGTGATGATAAGGTCAAGTACCTAAAGGTAAGGATGAGGGGGAAAACCAAGGTAAAGTAGAGATAGAAAAACTTTGAAATATCACAATTCACATTGTGTTCAGAAGAGATTGACCCAAGTCTAACATATTGGTACACATAATTAAGTGTGGGTTTCCTGAACAAGTAGAAAAGGAACTTTAATAGTTTAAGAAGCCCCTAAAGCTATCTGACTATCCTTGACTTCCTGTTTGATCTGATGACTGGAGAACATAAGAAACTGTGAAGGAAGAGCTAACAGCTGTTTCCAAGCTCGAGGTCCCCCTCTTACACCCCCCTCTTTGTGATTTGATCTCAGTATGAATATTACTTATTTGATCTACTCCTTCTTCAATTTATCATTCAGTGCCTCGACCTCAGCTGGGTTTAAAATATTTAGAAAAAGGCTGCCTGCAGATGGTGGGTAATTTAATGTGCAACTGCTTAATGCAGTTGGTTTCCAGAGAGGCAAACCGTAGGATTTAAAATGATGTGGAAACACAGAATAGAGGTCCCTTACTGAGAAAATGCCATTGTTAAACATTTATCAGTTGACTCTCTTGCACAGAACATTGATGACAGTTCAAGCTGTCCTTAGATAGATTCTCATCATCCTGGAGTTACACAGCAATGCACAGCAACGCAAGATGTGCTTCAGCTGTAAAAATGTTTGTAATGCACAAATATCCTTTTAATGTTTTAGCTCTAAAGTGCGCTGCACAGCACAGAGACCCATACGTTGAGGAGTGGTGAATTTGTCTTGTAGATACAGCATCTATTATGGTATTATGAGATTACAATATCATATTATTAGAATCATAGAACCATAGAATCGCTTGGATGGAAAAGACCTTTGAGATTATCATGTCCAGCTGTACCTGTCCACTACTAAACCATATTCCTGAGCACCTCATCTACCCATTTTTTAAATACCTTCTGGTGGCTCAAACATACCCCTAAGCAGCCTGTTCCAGTGCCTGATGACCCTTTTGGTGAGGAACTTTTTCTTGCTGTCTAATCTGAACCTTCCCTGGTGCAACTTGAGGCCATTTCCTCTCATCCTATTGCTTGCTACTTGGGAGAAGAAACCAACATCCACCTTGCTACAGCCTCCTTTCAGTTAATTGTAGACAGTGGTAAGGTCTCTCGCCTCAGACTCTTTTTCTCTAGGCTAAATAACCCCAGTTTCCTCAGCCTCCTTGCATAAGGCTTGTTCCACAGCACTTTCACCAGATTCTCTGGACATGCTCCAGTATCTCAATGTCTTTCTTGTAGGTGGGGACCCAAAACTGAACACAATATTCGAGGTGCAGCCTCACCTGTGCTGAGTACAGGGGCACAATCAGTTTCCTGGTCCTGTTGTCCCGCCTGTTTCTGATAGAAGCCAAGATGGTATTTACCTTCTTGGCCACGTGGGCACAATGCTGATGCATATTCAGTCGGCTGTCAACCAGCAGCCCCAGGTCCTTCTCTGCCAGGCAACTTTCCAGACACTCTTCTCTGAGCCTATAGAGCTGTATGGGGTTGTTGTGCACCAGATGCAGGACTCTGCACTTGGCCTTGTTGAAATTCATCCCGTTGGCCTCAGCCAATGGTTCCAGCTTGTTCAGACCCCTTTGGAGAGCATCCCTCCCCTCAAGCAGATCGACGCTTCCTTACAGCGTAGTGTCACTCATAAATCTACTAAGGGTACACTCAATACCCTCATCCAGATTATCTATAAAGGTATTGAAATGAACTGGACCCAGTGGTGAGCCCTCGGGAACACCACTTGTGATCAGCCTCTAACTGGATATAGTTCCATTTACTACTACTTTTTGGGCCCAGCCATCTAGCTAGGCTTTAATTTAGGAGAGGATATGGCTGTGCAGGCCAGTGGGAGCCAGATTCTCAAGCGGAGTACTGTGAGAAAGGAAGGGATTTAGTAAGCAGCCATGGGTAGATCCCATCCAACCTCATAGCTTTGTGAATATCTAATTGGCCAAGCAATTCTCTAAGCTTTTCCTCATTGCAACTTTGTTCTGCTCCCCCCAGATTTTTTAAAAATCATTGTTATTGTTATTATTATTTTCTTCTATGGTATCACTTGTGTGTAATTAAAAATAATGACTTCTGATGANATTGCTCCTAGCCTCATTCAGCCTAGTCTTGAGCACCCTCTGGGATGTGGCATTCACAACTTCTCTGGAGAACCTGTGTCAGTGCCTCACTACCCTCACAGTAAAAAATGTCTTCCTATTATCTAATCTAAATCTACCCTCTTCCAGTTTAAAACCACTGTCCCTCACCACATCACTACATTCCCTAATAATAAAGAGCCTCTCTCCAGCTTATTCTGTAGGCCCCCTTTGAGTACTGCAAGGCTGTTATAAGGTCTGCTGAGAGCCTTCTCTTTTCTAGGCTAAACAAGCCCAACTCCCTCAACCTGTCCTTATAGGGGAGGTGCTCCAGCCCTCTGATGACCTTTGTGGCCCAAATCTGGACCTGCTCTAACAGACCCATGCCCTTGCTGTGCTGCAAGAGCATTTGACTGTGGTCTGTGGTCCATTTGATCACCAGAAATAGATGTGACAGATAATTACAGTCATTTCAGTTGAGGAAAATAAGAGGAAATCAGTAATGAAAGTAGATTTGCATGTTTGATTTTATCCCCACTGTTTGATTTTTTTTCCACTACGTTAGTGATTGCATCTGCCTCTGTAACTTTGTACATATCAGACCAACATATGGCAGTTGCAGAAATAATTTTGTTGGCAACAAACTGTACTGCATTGATTCTCAGCTATGTCCTTTTCTCAAGAAAAGATCAGCGCAGCTCATTGAAGATATATTCTGCTCAAAAATATGTCTTCAGAAGGTAACTGGTGGCAACAGAAGTAAAGCAAAGCCAGTGAAAGAGTACTAGGAAGTGAAAAGGAGGACTAAAATAATTTACCCATCCCAGCTCAGAAACATTTATATGTGAAGGATTAGTTTTGTCCCTGCATTTGGGGAAAAAAGTAGTAATACCTATGTTGCATTTTATCTCAAAGACTGTATCTTTGCACAAATCCCATACAAATGTATAGAAAACTTTCAAAAGATTTGAAACTACCTTATTATTATCTGCTCATCATTAGGTGTATGAATTGCAAGCACCCTTGACAGAATAGCTATGATATTTACTGCAAGTAGAACAACTTGGAATAATTCAAATGCATTTAAAAAATTCCTACCTTCTAAGGGAAATCAGCTAATGGCAGCTTTCAGATTATACCTTTGTTCTTTCACTTTCCAAAGCTTTTAAATTCTACTAAACTTCTTTGAACTAGATACATTTTAAGCTGTATTCACCTAGGTGAAAAACATACCTATTTTTTCTTGCTTTTAATCTAGCTGGTATGAATATTTTATTTCAGGGGTGGGTGAGTGAGAGGGAAATCTGTGGTAATTCCTGAACAAGATGCGTAGCTGGACACATGATGAATAATGTGATTGAATGTCCTTAATGTACAGAGAGATCATCAAGTGTATGTGTCTAAATAACTACAGTTTAGAATTACACTGTTAATATAAGTGTAATTATAAATACATGTGTTCACATATATACTTCTACTGGGAAAATACGTTGTCAGAGATAGCCTGCTCATGGTAAAATTGATGGAAAGAGGCTGATCATAAAACTAAATATGCTAATAGTTTTCTACAACATCAGCTTTAGCAGAGGTGGTTTGTAGCAGATGGAGTTAGCAAGGTGTCAGCCTGCTTAGCTGCTCTGAACATTGAATGGGGTATCTCACATCTGCAATGACATTACCGAGTCTTAATGTATTCTGTCTTTCCATGTTTATTCTGAATGAAATGAGGTCCCTAATGCTGGCATAGGTGACCTATTCTTTTTTTATCATATATGGAAAAATGAAAGCATAGCAGAAGGAAGTTGATCATTAGCTGTGCACAGATGTCTTAATAGTCATGTGTAGCCAAAATGAGTGGGATTGTGAGATTCAGCGGAAGATGTGTAGGTGTTTACAGTACCGCTCTATGTAGTGTGTGTATGACAGTTGAATTAATGTTGCAGGCTCCCTTTATAATCGTTGGAGAGAAATGGGCAGTTGCAGGGTGCATTTAATCTCCTACAGTTAGTAGCAAAAAAAGATCATTTTTAATCTTGTTTAGTGTACTGTAAGATGTTACTAAGCCTCATCAAACTCTTTTGAATCTTGAATGTCTACCCTGAATTACTTTAGCATTATTGTACTGCAGGCTAACATGCTTTTCTGAAGTGAAAGCCGACTTAAGGTGATGCTTTGGCTGGTAGCAATTTACAAATATGACTAATGGCTACAATATAGTGACCTTGGCTCTTATCAAACAACTGTTCAATATCTAGGCCCTGAGGATTCATTTCACCACTGTGAGGTTTTTATACTCGCAAAGAACTCTTTCTTACTGTACAGAAGAGGGAATAAAAATCTTGAAAAGTCAGGGCCATTAATGATATATGAAGGATGTTTAAAATTCAAAAAAACCCTTGAAAACATGTTTCTACAGTCAAATTTTATTTCAAGCACTTTTACTCCTTTGCAAGCTTTATTAGTTGTTAAAATGCCAGCTAATATTGAGCAATCACTAACCTAAAGTTTATTGACTTCAGTTTGTTAGCTACAATTATTACTATTTTTAATGTGCTAGTGCCAATATTCCTGAAAAAAAGATTGGTCAGTAATGAGTGAATGGAGAGGGGAAATAAAATGCTAGCTGATCTGTTAAAGTTAGTATTGATAGGAATGAGTGGGTAGTTAAACTGATGACGTGATTGATTTCAGCACTTTACACTGTGTGTCTGTACAGCACAGTTATTACTCTTAACTCATAATCAGTAATGTTCAGAATTACTGGTGATTCCTTTCTCAGATTGTTTTTCTGATGAGCTTAGTTCATTTCACTGTCTGCCATTCTTCTCCAAAATCACGTTTTCTGCTGAAAGGCTGTATAAAGGAAGATGGGGTTTGAAATGGCCAGCTGATACTTTACATTGACAAATACAGCATGCAAATGGATTTGAAAGCTCAATAAAAAAGATTCCAGGGTACTTCAGTCCAAAATTTGGACAACGTGTCATTGGAGAGAAGGCGTAAGAGCTGCCTGTAGTGGTGAAGACACTGTACTGGAAGGGCAAACCTAGGTCACGTAGTTTCCTCTACCATCCTCAGTACAACACCTCTATGCATTTGGGTTTGGATGCCAGCACTGGACCTACCAAACAGAGAGAGGATAATATTTCTGTATAAGTAGTCTTTAAATAAGCAGTGCTGAGTGGCTTTTATCTTCAGGATCTTGGGGACTGGCAGTGGTTTACCACGTGGTTGAAATAAATGAAGAGTTACATCAGCTGCCTCTGGCACTTCTAAAATTGCCCACACCTCCTCCATCAGCACATAGAAATCTGCTCTGTAGTAATACTTGATGGATATTTCATCCAGAGTTCATTCTCCCTTTGAAGTGCTACCACATTTATGTTTTGAGGACAGTTACTTGTGAAAGTAACTGCTCCAGCTTCTCTCATTCTCTGGGAAGGGGATAATCATAGAGATGATTTTAGATCAGCTTGAAGATTTATAAAAAATAATCCAGAACCAAAACTAGATAATGTGTCAGAGCACCACACTATAAGTGATTATTTTAAATGTTTAATGGATACCTCAAGCTTAAAAAAAACGTTAAAATAAGGATTCTGTGAATCCCTCTGTATAATGATTTCAGGGAGTTCAAGTCTGTCATCCAATTAAAGTTCAGAGTTCATCAGCAGATTATAGGTTGATGCGAGGCATCTGCCAATCAATAGGGTAGGAAAGACTAGAAAAAAATATCAATGAAGATCCAAACATGAGTGCTTTTAGCCATTGTCAGTGAATGTGACAGCTGTTGTGTGACAGCTGATTCAAATTCGGTTATATAATCCATTGAGTTTTTTCCATTTTTCCCCCAAAAGAAAAGGAAATATAAACATAGCTATATAGCACTTAAATACAATATAAATGTTACACATATTGTATTTAATTTTGAAAATTTAGATAGAAAAATCTAGAATGAGAAATATGAAAACCCTTTACAGATCTCCTCCAAAATGCAAATTTATGTCTCTAGGGGCCAGTGGAACTTGAAGTATAACTACAGTCTGTATTTAGGGAGTTTGAGAGGCACATATTATTGAATTGATAGAGCATAACAGCTCCCTCGCTCAGGCAGCATTATGCTCTATCTTGTAAAATGTACTTGGGGACGTGTAAAATGGTTTATTAAACCTACAGTCCATAACAAGAGTTGTTACATTTTAATGTATATATTTTTCATTCATGGATTATTGAACCAATAAATCCTAACAGTTTGTCCTCATGCAAACAATTTCATTGAATGTTGTTCTAAATCTTCGGTAACTCTGTTACTGTTGGAACATACCCCAAATCCTCAAATTTTCAAGTGGTTTTTCGATGACCCCCCTGTATACAAATGTACATTTAGAAGCAGACAAGGAAGGAAATTTCTCTTTACTTTTGCATAAAATGCTTTTATGGGAAGAAATCCAGGAGTTATTTCTGTGTGGGAGATGTGCAGTTTTAATGAGAATATTCTTGAATGTGAAGTGTTGTCTGTAACCACCAGTGATGTACACAGTAAGAAATAACAAAAATAACCGCATATTCCATTGCATGAACTATATTTCTCAAAACTTAGGGATGGCTTGCTATTCAGAGAGTGTCTTCTTTCCTACTTTTTCTTGGCATGTTGTTCTTTCATGCTAGTGAAAAGTTGGCAGGAGTTATAAAACACTGGTGATTTAAACCTACTAAGCGTGCCAAATGATTTCCACATACTGGGCTTGGACTGTATTTACCTTTCTTTTTCTTCCATTGATATAAACAACTCTAGGGAAGAAGCTGAACTACAAAGAGCTGAAAATAGGAAAGTAACATCTTTTCTTTGAATTTTCAAAGGCCCCGGATAAGTGATATTCATAATACATAAAATATCTCTGTTGATCTGAAACATCTCATTGCTGAGTTACACCAACAGCTCTCCTACAAACTTGTATCCAGCATTTGTTATTCATCTCAGGCCTGAAGAGAAATAGAAACTGAGGAAGTTAATGGATACAACTCCATGGTCTAGACCTCAAGACTTTCAATAACAAAGTTTCCGTCTGAAACATCCTTCTTAATGGTCTTGATTTTATGAACAGTATTGATGAAATAACTTTCAGCAATGCATCAACAGCATAGTATTTGAGAAATGGCACACTAAAGAGCAAAATGAGTAAAACCATAGAGGTTATCTTTATTTTTTCTTCCATCTGGAAAAAGATGACTGAGAGCAAATCTAGAAAGGGAATGATATGCGCTCTAAACATGCATAATTGTGTTCTTACAAGACAAACCCTCTTGTCTGTAAAAAGATAAAGATGTTTCAAACATTTTCTGAAAGAAAGGGAGTTTATACAAGGCAAGTTTTGTAAGGACAATTTATCCTTTATTTTTACTTGATGGATGGTTCCTGTGTTAGGAATACTGATTTCCATAACACAACTTTTAGCTTAATTTTTCTGTGATCCTCCATTTCCTTTCTTTCTGTTCTCTCTAGTTGTTATTATAGCATTTCAGATTATTTATTCTGAGGTGTTTCCATGAGTAGGAAACTTTTAAAAAAAGAATATAGCCAAGAAACATAAGAGTTTATTTTGTTTGCTCTGGCTGAGAAGTGGTTCTTCCATCACTTAGGCTGTGAACTGCTTCAGAATGTCTATGCTGTCTTTGCAGGTATAGGTAATGACAAGACTATAAAACTTTTATATTTGCTTCAAATCTGTTTTTAGTTTGGACCTAAGAGTTGCACTGAAACCTTCTACTATAGCATTGAGTATAACAGTGAGCATTTACAAGATCACCTGTTATCTGGGACTACTAAATACAGCTCTCAACAGAATCAACTTAGGATCTTTGCTTAAATTGCTGTCTTGAAGACTATTTCATGTTTTGTAAGATGTGAATTAAGCATCTGCTATTAATATACATTACAGATGTAATGCAATATTTGGAATATCTTTCATTTCAATCTATTGACTATTTCATTAGTTTTACCACTCTAAATTAGAAAATTGTTCCCCTTTTAAATTAGCATTAATGTTAGTGAAGTTTTCTGGCACCAAGATACTCTTCAGAACAATAGAACATTTCTTCCAGACAGCTTCCCTCTGGACATTGCCAAACCATATATTTAAAGCAAGAGTTAGGAGGAAGCACACATATTATTTTTTTCTCCCTGTGAAAATAGTAATTTATTTAGAAAATATATCTCTGTTATTTAATGAGATTTTCTTTTGTTTTGATCCTTCAAAGAATATTACGGATGTTTCTACAAAGATCATATCATCGTAACCTTTCTCTTTCTTTTTATGTAGACTATACAGAGAGACACATTTTTTGGAGGGTTTGAGGGTGTCAGTGTTAAGTATATAGTTTCTGTATTTTTAAATCATGCACAATACCATATTAAATAGAAAATGAAATAACTATGACAGAGAAAGTTTGAAAATAGTAATAAAATGGGAAGTCATGCATTCATATACATGAATAAACATAACAATGAAATTAAATAATATACATTTTACTTGTCAAAATTAAGTGTACATTTTTCAGAATCACAGTCATCAAGACTGACTTCTTCATCTTCTGTAGTCATAGTAAGAATTCCTCCCTTTTTTTTACTTTTTTTCTTCACCTGTTCCCATCAGAACCAGAGTCAAAAAAGAAGTTGTTACACTTAGAAGCCAAGAATCATGACATCTGAAGAAAAGCAGAATCCATTATTTCTTGGTGAGAGTGTTACATGATAAAACTTGACTGACATTTTACAAAATCTGAGATGCTTTCTGATCAGTTGATTTAATTAAAAGAACATATTCAGTTCTGCAAAATGCTTCTACATAATCTATTTTAAACTTTTCAAACACACAAGTACATAGTGTAAAATGGTATTAGATTGGCTTGAATGACTTGTCATTCTATTTGCAGATACCTCAAATCAGCTATGCATCTACAGCTCCAGAACTGAGCGATAACACCAGGTATGACTTCTTCTCTCGAGTGGTACCTCCGGACTCGTACCAAGCACAGGCCATGGTTGACATCGTGACAGCGCTTGGGTGGAACTACGTCTCGACACTGGCTTCTGAAGGCAATTATGGCGAGAGTGGTGTTGAGGCATTCACCCAAATCTCCAGAGAAAGCGGTGAGTTTATGTTTATCGGGTTTTGTATTTATAGCTACCGGCTTACAAAGCATCACTGAGCTCTGCCTAGGTCTATGCAGTGGGATCAGAACACTTGCACACATGTTACTTGGACTCTCATGGAGGAGTTCATGGACAATTTTGATGTTTGTGTGTCTGTCAAAGTGGCAGTTCTGGAAGGAATTTACGAAGAACTCCTGGGGTAACAAAAAATATAAGTCTTTTGTCTGTTTTGGAACAGGTGAGGTTCTTGACCCTTTAAGGCAAAAAGCAACTGCCAACTGAAATGCAGACAGATTTGAGGAAATACAATTGATTTAGCTTAGGAAAATCATAATCAAAGGAAACCTTATTTTCCATGTTTCAGTACTGATAAATGTCAGGTTTTAAATTTTGACGAATTTGAAAAACAAAAAAAAATCTGTAAAGCACAAAGACATACCTGTGTTTCCTTCAGGATTAAATGTGCTATTAAATACAGGCATTAAAGTCTATTTAAGTCCCTTTGATTTTTTTCCCCCCACAGTTTAATAGTTATATCTGACCTTAAAAAATGACTGTTTCTCAGAAGCAGGTTTTGGACACCAAGGAATAGGAACAAGGAGTAGCAAGTACTTTAAAAGAGGGCGGAATTGGTCTTTCACCAAGTACAGTGTTAAATGACACCAAATAATATCTTTTCAAAATAAAAAATAATTAAAACTTGCAAACAACCTTCCTGACTCAGTGATCTGGTGGGTCTCTTCCAACCTGGTTATTCTGTGATTCTATGTCCTTCCTCAGGAAACCAGGGTTAATCTGCCAGATTTGACTTTCAGGGCATGTATATATGAATGCTGGTTCTTTCAAGTCGGCTTAGGTGAGAAAATATGATAGTATCTTGAGTTTTCACTAACTGCATGTAAATATAGAAGCCACCTCAATCATTCAGGAAGGTGCGTGT
Organism: Piaya cayana; assembly: GCA_013389865.1. NCBI lineage: Eukaryota > Metazoa > Chordata > Aves > Cuculiformes > Coccyzidae > Piaya > Piaya cayana. Next base: position 180,171 of record WAAB01015766.1, read on the forward strand.
GTATCTTAAGCTATTTAAGACTGAACCATACTTAAGCTTGAACCATAAAGGTTACTGATTACCTAAAAGAATTTGACATTAAGACAAATATGCAGCGATTTATGCCATTAAGGAACCAGTGTGTATAATATGCTCAGTCGGTTAACTAAAAGGTACTCTTGTTTCTAACTTCTTTTCAGCACTGTCAGATCGTGGATGTCTTCATGTGAGAGCCAAGGCTGACTACAGTGCAATGGTTTAATATGAGTTATGGTTTTAAACTAAAAGAGGACAGGCTTAGACTAGATATTAGGAAGAAATTATTCATGCTGAGGGTGGTGAAGCACTGGAACATGTTGTCCAGAGAGGCAGTAGATGCCCCATCCCTGAAAACATTCAAGGTCAGATTGGGTGGGACTTTGAGCAACCTGATCTAGTTGAAGATGTCTCTGTTTATTGCAAGGAGGTTGAACTCCTGACCTCCATGATCTCTGCCAACCCAAACCATTCTATGATTCTGTGATCTAGAGTTAGAAAAGGCATGGATAATTCTTCCAAAGTTAATGTCTAAAAAAGACTGTATAGTTCTGCTGAGTTCTGAAAGGAAACAAATGAAGTAGAGTGCTCAGGACTTTTTTTGCCATTTCCCATCTCCAGAAATCTGAGAATTCTTCAGATAGATGCAAGAACAATGACTGTCATTTCATTATAATCACAATGACTTCAGTGTGTGTCAGCTGGATCTTGATAGATTCCAAACTAAAAAAGACCATTGTAATTCGATAAATAATTATTGTTAATAGTTTTTATTAAATAAATATTATTAATGGGATTGTGAATCCAAAGCAATTAAAATAATGAATAGGTGTATTAAACATTATGAGGTTAGTATAGTACCAGAAGCATAGAAAGTGGTGATTTGTGGGGTTTTTTTCTTATTTTTTTCCCCCACTTATGACTTATATTCTGTACTAGAGTACTTGATCTTGATTTCAATAACCTCTGTGCTCATAGCAACTTTCCAACTCTTATGTGTACCAGACACACTTTCCTTCTGAAGAAGGAAAGCAGAGGAGAAGTAGGAACAACAAGTAATTTTTAATTCCTAGAAAAATGTTGAAATAAATAATCAAGTAAATACAGGGATATGATCAATAGCCAGTGTAGAATTGTCAAGAGCAAATAGTATAAAAGCTATGTAATAATTTTCTTTGACAAGGTAACAGCCTTATAGCTGGAGAAGAAGCACTTAATGTCACAACTCTCAATTGTAGTAGTGTTATCTCAATTGTAGTAGTGTTATCTCAATTGTAGCATACAGTATTCTCCTGAGCAAATTGGTGAATAGAGGTCTAGGTGGGAATAGCACAGGCCAGATGCAGACCTATTTGGAAAACTTTGCTGAGAGAGTAATTAGCAATAGTTTCTGTTTAAAAGGAAGAACGTGTTGTGTGGTTTTTGACAGGTGTTTATGGCCAGTATTTTCATATTTAGTCCAGATGACTTGGAATGAAGGAAATTCCTGTAAAATATGGAGGTGTTGTCAAGATGGAAAGAGCTGAGATTGTATTAAGATATCTTAGAGTCCAAAACTGAAGATATGTTTTGAAAAAATTTAAGAGACAAGTGCAAAGCATTGTGCTTCAGCAACTAGGACCTGTGCAATGAGGCATACAGAAAAGAGTGGTCAGGAAATACTATTTCAAAAAATGATCTAAGCATCATAGTAAATTATAACCTGCCTATATCCCTTGTGTTTTGCTCAAACATGCAGATAGGCATACCCTCTGTAAAATACTTAGCGTAATCCTCCAATTTGCCTGGCAGCTGTGAAACCTCATTGACTCAGTACAAGTTTTGATCCTCTGTTTGCAAAAGGTGAGAGACTCCTCAAGCAAGAGCAAAAAAATAACAAATCTTGAAAAGGCGGTATGTGAGAGGTGACTGAGCAAGGTGATTAGCTAGACTGAAGAAGAGTTAACTCAGAAGGGAATGTATTGGAAAATAATGTTTTTATATAGACAAGTGACTTTTACAGAAAGGCAGAGGATCCATTGTTAATCCAAATACAGTGTATATGAACAGAAGTAGTAGAATTAATCTCTAGCATGATTCTGTTTAGATTTGGAGAAAGCCCTTTTTAATGGTTAAAATATTAAAGCATTAGACCAGCTTGCTTGGGGACATTTTGGAACCTCCATCATTGAGGATCTGGGAGAACGCATTAGACAAACACCTGCTCAGGGATTATATAAATGTACTTAAGTTCTTCCTTGGGGCTGGGAGGTGGATTGGATGATTTCTTAATGTCCCTTCCAGCCTGATTCTATTATCCACTGTCCTCAGATTTTTCACCTGAACCATAGGGCTGGAAATGCTTTTAAAACGGAAAGTTTGAATAGCAACTGATTATGAAGTCTGAGACTATAGAATCTAGGCAGGTTTATGAAAATAATCACATTCTATGAGACTGCACACAAACCAGCAAAATTTACCAGCTCTATGTTAATAAACTGTGTGCTAAGAGAATCTAATGAGGACATTGCTTCCCTTGTGCTGCAGGCATACAAATGCACAGCTCAACTATTTTCCCTGTACTTTACATCCTATTTAAGATAAATAACCAACAACTGGAAGCAAAATGAATGTGAAAATAAGCATAATAGAAAGCAATAAATTTGAGGAAAGGATGTGAAAGAAAATAATACATTAATTTCTGAAAAAAGTTCAGTGTCTGAGAGGACATGTGAGATAACATTTTGATTTTTTTAAGTTTTTCTCCAGTTAAGAATTATGAAGAAGTAGGATTTTAAATATTTTTTTAAAACAGAGAATAATTTCAAGTACTCAGAATTTGAGGTACTTAATTATTGGGAGCTTGACTATTTCCCTGTATTTTCCAGTTTGAATGGCCCTCTATCCAACTTCTGTTTCTTGCACAGTAACAGAAGCAGAAAGGAACAGACTCCCAAGTGAAACGTGGAATATTAAAAAGGTCAAAGTGGTGCCACTCTGACATGTCACATAATATATTACATATAAAAATCCACTCTCATTTTAATGACAAATATCCTGTCTGAGATAAAGCGTAGCTGGAAATTAAATATTTTACATGACAATGATTGTAAGGAGAACAGTGAATGATACTTATTTTAATACATTCTTCCATGCATCAATGCTTGAAGACAATTATTAAATTTATAGTATTTTCTACTCCCATTACAAAGTTAATCAATGATATAACTGTAATCATTTTGGCATCATGATAAAAAAATTTTGTACACTGACCGAAGGAATGAATTCATAGAAAAAGATAATGCTGAAGGATTTAAGCATTAAACTGAGAAACTTGACTCACCAAAAGAAACTAAAATCAAGAAAAGAAGGAAGCACATTTTTACCAAGTCTTTATTAAACTGTGATGCTGAATTGTATTGTGCTCTTGTATTTATTTTGCTGCTAATGATGTTTGACAAAATAGATTCTGGAAAGTCTTTAATCAGGCTTAATGGTTCATTCCCCCTCCTTCGTAACAAATCAATTTACTGTCATAGGGAAAAACACGGGATCCTTTTAACTGTTTTGCAGAATACAAAATCAGTTAATTCAGAAAAATCTCTTTGGGGTCAAAATACTTGCTCAGTTAGTATGATGTTTGTACTGGAAAAGGTAACACATCCACAAATAATATATGAATAAGTGTGTGACAGGTTTTATCCCCACTAGTGGTAAGTGAAAAATTGACACAAACACTGATGGGTACTGGCAGTTAAATGCTTAGGAAACTATCACAACAGGAGGTAGAAATGGTAAAGACAGGGAAGTGTAGCTGATCATTAAGAATAGGTGAGGAACTTCTGCATTTGTTGCTCCTTTTTGCTTGTAGTTCAGTTCTGCATGTTTTGCCAGAGGAGTAAAAGAATATGGCGAAGACGATTTAGAACCAGCTCATTGATTGACTCAAAATGACATAGCTTTGTACCAGGTTTACCCCAGAAGAGAATGGTGTACTTAATATCAATGTATACTCTTAAATGCTAAGAACAGAGTTTTGTGGTTTTACCCACTACCTTTATCCTAGTATATTGCAGTTAAGAGCATTTTTCTGAGAGGGGCCTGCAGTTACTTTATGATCCTTCATAATATTTTACCATCACAGTCACTTTGATAACTATAGACCTAATTGTAACAAATATATATATTCTGAATGAATGCTACAGTAGCTTTGTTTAAATGTCTCAGACTTCAGCATAGCTAGCTACATTTCATTCACATGGAAAAGGACCTGTGACATTTATTTGACAGAGTTCTTAGGTCATCTTTGTCTCTTTTCAGTCTTTTTGTGTGCCTACAGTTGTGCACTACATTACTGCTTTTCCCAAAATGTTGGATTACTTCTTGCATTTAGTATTTTTCAGATGTATAAAGGTTTCCATGGACAAGGTGGAAGTTTAGTGGGAAGTGGTGAGGGTCGAAGATAAAATTTAGGGGTGTGTAACCTTTCCTCTCCACTTAGATTATTCACTGATAATTTAGAAATAAATGGGATGTATTGTTGTTGATATTAATTCACATTTCCTCCAGTAACCTTTGTATACCTTTGATGTAAAGCTAAAACTTTTCATATCTTGTTAAGTAAACTGATGAATAGACATTCTTCTTTTTGGCCCTCCCCTCCATTATGTCATAGAAGATTAAAAAATCTTACAACATGAAGACTTAAGAAATACAATACATGAAATGTAATCTTTTCCCCGGAGATATTTCTGCTTTAAAGACTGATTTCAAGCTTAAATGAATTTTCACAACTTACAGTATTCTAACATACCCTCACAAAAGGAAAACAGTTTAATTCAATTTTTAAGTTTTGCTTTGATATTTTTGCAGCTGAACTTAATTGATAACACTGTATTTCAAGTTGTAAGCTGTAATTAATAGTAACGCTATATAATTTACCACAGGAGCTTCAAAGTAATGTTTAAAAAATACAAAATCAGATGGTAGATGTATTAATATTGTAAAAGCTTGAAATTTATTCCCACAGTTTTTAATATATGTGCCAATTTGTATGTGATAAAGAACACTGTACTTTTTAGAGTAATGAAGGACCATTTAAGTTTCTCTCAGTCGTGCTTTTGTTGTTGATGTATTTGTAGAAAGATTTTTTATTATGTTTTACAGAATTGGCCAATTTAAGTTTTAGTTGGGCTTTAGCCCATCTGGTTTGCTCTCTGCATTGATTTAAATTAGTAACAGAAATTTTTCTGAAATGAAGTTCACTGGAAAATATTGGGCCCGATTTAGAATTCACTGCTTGATCTATAGTCTTTGCAGTGCTTGAGAACTCTGTGATTATTACAGGTGCTTTCTGGACATATACACTATTAGAACATCTCTGAGAGAAAATAAATAAATATATAGGACTTACTATACTGTCAGGTTGTTGTGATGTCAGAACTGAAATTTCTCCAGTACTTCTGTTCTGTCTATTAATGCATATTACAGTAAACCCCATCGCTTCTTTTAGGTTCTGTGTCTTTTGCTAGGAAGGTGTCTCAGAGGAAATACCTCACACCTAATGAAAAAACTCCTGTGACAGTAAACTCAGGAATCAAAATGTAGCCATTCTAGTTGTTCATGACCATATTTCATACAATCCCTTTAACGGGGATTAATCCCAGTGGATGGTCTTCTACTAGGTGAAAGTATTTGCAAAGGTACTAGAAGGGAAAGCATCAAGGACACACAACATTATTTGCAGTCTGAATAAAGCTAACCGTGTTTGATTTTTGCTTTATATGATTTTACTGTGGTGCAAGACAGAGGAGAACTATGAGAAACATTTAACAGCTTGTTTTCTGTGGAGGTTGTGCTTAACTTGTTCAAGAAAAAAAGAAACCTGTCAATAACAAGTCCCAGAAACTTCACAGATTCTGCAATGAGTAAGATTTTTTTTCCTCCTT
>WAAB01015767.1:0-25546 GCA_013389865.1 Piaya cayana
TTCTGTGATTCTGTGAAATGCCTGTGTGTCAGAGGCTCAATGACAGGCAACACATGGTCCATGAACTGCTTGGACCATGATCAGTGTCAGGCTGAAGTTATGAATTGAGTCCTGGAGTTCAGTTGTACCCACAGCACCGACCTGTTCAGTCCTAATCAGGGATCATCTTTGACTTTCTTCCTGCTGATCCACACAATTACACCTTTCTCCAGGTGCTGGGTGTACTTGGACAGGAAATTTGGTCCAGAGTAAAAGAACACCAACCACAAGAAGCTGCTTTGCTCTGGCCTTCCGACTGCTGATATTTTTTTAATGCACACCTATAGGCGAGCATCACAGCTTAACCTTAAATGCTTTTGAAGTTTAGAAGTGGTCAGATAACATTTACATTTTGGTTTTGTTTGCTTTCCTGGCTAAGGCTGTGAGCACAGCCGCCAGGTTCACACAAGAGAGGCTTCACTCATGGTGTGTCTAGCGAGGAACACACACAGTAGTGCCAGGGGACTCACCAGGAAAGCCCAGCTGTGTAAAGCTGCCAGCTTTCATTTGCAGAGAGAGGGTTCAGAGGGTTCAGAAAGATGTCCAGATCTCTTATGCTTTTCCAAACCATGATTCTAAATATTCTGACAATTATCCATCAGTAGGTGAAGGATCTTGCAGGCACAGCAATCCAAATGGGTCAGCCTTATGTTGGTTTTCTGTGAATAATCCTCATTTTCATGTGTGTGTAGGATATGGGACTTCTCACCCCTTTGAAGCACTTTGAAGCTCATACAGACGCAACAATAACTTGTGTGTCAAGGATGAGAGTCATGGCTATATGACATTGAAGCTGTCCAAAATTCTCCTGCTTTGAACAGGAGGTCTCCTTCAAACGGCAGACTGTGTTTAGACCTTATTGCTAACTCTCTTCTATCTTCAAAAAATCTCTGAAATCAGCTTGCTTCTATTTGTGGAGCTATTGATCAGCTTCCAGCTCTCTGCCTCCTCTGTCCACAGCAAGTTCCCAGCTGGCAGCTGCCACCCAGAGATCTTCCCATTCTCCTCTCACCATGCCAGGGCCTTAGGGGGGGTCAGTAGCATCATTGCCACCTTCCCAGGTACTTGTGTCTTGGGACTCTGTGCAACTGAGATGCTGCCAGGAAACCAATGTGAAACACAGCAGCAAGGAGATCGCTGGGGTAGAGAGAGAGACAGTATGAAACCACCTCAACAAACTAAGGTAAGGGGGAAGGAAGGACCCAGTGATGGTCCTTCAAACACCAGATGGTGAATCAAACACCAGTGNAGACTTCTGTGCAACTGAGATGCTGCTGGGAAACGAATGTGAAACATGGCAGCGAGGAGATCGCTGGGGTAGAGAGAGAGAGAGTGTGAAACCACCTCAACAAATTCAGGTAAGGGGGAAGGAAGGACCCAGCAATGGTCCTTCAAACACCAGATGGTGAATCAAACACCAGTGATGATCAAGAATAACCAAATACATTTCCTTCTGCCAAAGGTGTATTTTTGCAATGTGCTAAAATTTACCATGGGAAAAATCACTCAAGAGACTGTACTTTCTCAGGGGCAACCCCAGAAGAGCTGTCTGCACACATATTGTCCCACATCATCAGCTATGTTTCCTGAAGCTTCTCTTTGACCAGCACATTGATAAGGTTAATTAGTTAACCATTAGATTTTGTGGATTGTTTTGTTTTTATATAAGACTGCCAAACACTGCACAGGTGTCTACTGCAGCTTCCAGCAGAAACCAAGTGTAAATGACATTTTATTCATCATATGATTAGCCATCTCCTGAAAAAAAAACCATGGCAATTTCATAATTTGATGTGATTATTGTAATGCACGTTAACTAAATGTGATAAATTCAAGAAATCAGTTGCCTCATATTGCCAAATCTGCATATTGGAGCTACTTAGCCTCCGTTGTCATTTTTGAAAGCCAGAGCAGAAGGCACCAACAGCACCCACAGCCATTAGATTCTGCTTTGTGTGTTGCCCATCCCCACAGGCTTATGCCTTCCTGTTTGCAGTCACATCTTAGCTGGGAGAGGGCATGGAATGCAATCTGTGTTTGTGTATGCAAGCTAGGGAAATAGGGAAACACACTTGAGACCTTCTGCAAAGCCTGTTTCCTTTGGGCTCCCAGTCAGAGACAGAGGAGTTGTTCTGCTGGCTGCAGAGCTGCAGGGGCTGCACCTGCGTGTGCCCAGAGAGCACACAAACTGTTTTAGGAAGGTGCTGGAGCCAGAATGAGCTTCTAATTTCCGTCTTCACCACCCTGTGAAGTGACTCACCCTCCCTGGGAGTTGTTCCCAAGGGCAGGAGTAGGAGCGAGGTGTCAGAAACTGAACTCAAACAGAAGTTAGGTTCAGACCCAAGAAAATTTCCTGCTGCTGCTGTGGGTGGATAATGACACAGCCTCCACAGACACAAGGCAGAGCAGCAGGGTGAATACAGGCGAAAACTATTTAAAACTGAAAGGCTGTGCTTTGGGTTTCTATGTGAAATATGTAATTATGGGGACTTAAAATCCTACCAGAGCTGCTACTTCAGGTGATTGAGTGCCTGGTTACTCACAGCATGGAGGAACATTCCCAGGTTGTTTCAGACAAAGTGTTTGAGAACCTGTTTCTTTATCCGTTTTCACACGGGTAGCAAAACCTTTCTTATGTCAACAGCTCATGGAGATCAAGGCTACTGCCCTAGAAATAACTGCTTTGCAAAAGCTGATCACTTGACTTGGTTGAAAGGTTTGCGTCTGAGCCTTTTGCTGTTGCTTGGGGCAGGCAAAGCAGGACAGAGACAACTCCCACTGCACAGTTGGCTCTAACTCCAGCAAGAAGATGGGAGTTACATCTGCTGGCTTTTTAGGGTGGATTTGTTTCAAGCCTTTTAACTCCTTTAGCAGTAGTAGGAGCATGTTGTAGTATTAATAAGCACTTACCCTGGCAGATTTCAAGCTCTTGGGGGTTATTAGGACAGAAACTCAATAAATGCTGCTCTGTGTCCTGCTTTGGCTGTGCCAGGACAGTAGGATACTGTTGGAAGCAGCTATTTGCTGTAGAAAAATACCAGTGCTACTAAGAACAGCTGTGTCCTTGTTTCAAACAGTTGCTGGCATTATAAAACTGAGATTTGCCTACATGGAGCAGCCATCCCCTTGGTTTAAAGAACTTCCCTTTCTTTTTTTTCAATCATCTACAACAAAACACTCTCCCTCCCGAGAAGGACAGAAAAGAGACCTTCTTGTGAGTCATGGAGACAGCTCACACATGGCATGTGCTCCCTTTCCCGTACTGTCGGCTATGGCATTTAGGTAAGGCCACACATGAGCTCTGCTTCTTGTAGAGCAGTGGATCACACACACATCCAGTGCCGATCACCACAGCTTCACACCCTCTCCCTTCACACACTTCTCCCTCTGTACTCGGCACTGATGAGACCGCTCCTTGAAATCTGTGTGCAGTTCTGGGCCCCTCACCATAAGAAGGATGCTGAGGCTCTGGAGAGTGTCCAGAGAAGAGCAATGAAACTGGTGAAGGGGCTGGAGAACAGGCCTTATGAGGAGCGGCTGAGAGAGCTGGGGTTGTTTAGCCTGGAGAAGAGGAGGCTGAGGGGAGACCTCATTGCTCTCTACAACTACCTGAAGGGAGGTTGTGGAGAGGAGGGAGCTGGCCTCTTCTCCCAAGTGACAGGGGACAGGATGAGGGGGAATGTCCTCAAGCTCCACCAGGGGAGATTTAGGCTAGACATCAGGAGGAAGTTTTTCACACAAAGGGTCATTGGGCGTTGGAATGTGCTGCCCAGGGAGGTGGTTGATTCGCCTTCCCTGGAGGTGTTTAAGACACGAATGGATGAGGTCCTGAGGGACATGGTTTAGTGTTTGATGGGAATGGTTGGACTCGATGATCCGATGGGCCTCTTCCAACCCGGTGATTCTGTGGTTCTGTGACACTCCTGGTCCCTCTTGGCTGTCCAGCCCTAACACCAGCTGTTCAGGATGCTGTGCTCAGAATAGGCTCAGATATGAATCTAGCCCCAGCAGCACAGCTCCCTGTGAATGGGATTAATCATAATTAAAACTGACATGGGATTAAGCATGTCTGAAATCTCCCATTTGTGTCCAGGGGTCTATGTCTGTACAGCTACACAACAGCCTACCCCCCATTTCTCTTGCTACAAAGATGATTTTACCTTTCTCCCACTTTACATAGAGAATAACTCAGTATTACTCTTTCTACATAATGGAAACTTCCCATTTTTAACCCCTTAAACTTCTCTTTATTAGATAATACAAACCCTGACTTTTCAGGCTTTGCCTGTAGGTCATAATTTTGAGTCCTTTCATCATTCTGGCTGTCACACTTCAGTCTCTGCAGTTTATCTATGTTCTTCTAACTCAGCCCCAGTGGTCTAGCTGAGGCTTTTCCAGCATGGGCCAAAATAGAATAATTATGTCCTGTCTCACAGCAAGCCTCGGTGTGGTGATGCATCTTTATTTTCTAACTCATCATATAATTCTATCCCCTCTTTGGCTGGACTGCTGCCAGCCTCTGCACTCCTCATTTGCATCCCTGCCTCTGTTTTTTCCTTCTCAAGTTTAGTATTTTGCATGTGTATTTACTGAATTAAATCTTGCAGAGTTTGGTTAATTTTGGGGTTTTATTTTCAAGTTTTTTGATCTCTGAACTTATCTACTGGGATATTCTGCTTGCCAGCAAATTCTTAAAGTATGCAATCTTGTTAATCATCCAAACTTCTTAGAAACATGGAATAATACTGTATCTAAAGCAGAGTGCCACAGTATATGATTTAAATGTCTTCTAAGTTTGGCATACCAGCTGATCATAGAAGACCTTTGAGGGTAGTTACATGACATATCCTGTTGCATAAATGAAAACCAAACATTTTTGTAGGAGTCTTCTTTGTTTATGGCATAGATGAGGGCTCACAGGTTTTTCTGTTCAGCTGTCAACATTAGTGACAATCAGAGAAATGATAGCACTGCTGACTGGGCAGTGTTTGCCATGCAGAGATTTCCTCATTTGAGTCTGAAATAACTCTCACAGTGAATATGGCACCCTCTGGAAAAGCTTGGCTGGCTTTTTTTTGTCCTCAGCCAAGCCAGTTTTCAAATGCCAAGACTTAGCTGGTGTTTGGAAGGACCAAGGAAAAGGACAAGGCTTCCCCCAGAAAGGAGTGATTTTTCTTTTTTTTTAATGTCCTGAACTCACAAGCCAATGTGTTACCTTGCAAGTGCTCAGAAAGTGTATTTGTTGTGTTTGCATGTAAGCTTTTGGAAACCCTTCATGAATCAGACTGGTGGATAACAGAAAATATTAGTGTGTGTCAGCTCTGCTGTTGTGTTAATGGGTTGAGGTTGGACAGCTGAGTCAAAAAACCCCTACTTCTAACTTCAGTGCTTTGGATCAGGTGAAATTTAATGTTGATACAGGTAATTTGAGCCTAAACAGAGAGTAGCTGAACGTACTCAATGTGCAGAACGTCCTGAGGAGCAGGGTGGTGTGGGTAGGGCAGAGGACTAAGCCTGGAGCATCATTTGTGGCTGTCAAGGGTCATACTGCATATTCCTTTAGTGCCTGATGATCCTTTCTGTGAAATATTTTTCCTGATGTCCAGCCTGAACCTCCCCTAGCAGAGCTTGAGGCCATTCCCTCTCGTCCTGTCCCCTATCACTTGGGAGAAGAGGCCAGCACCCTCCTCTCTACAACCTCCTTTCAGGTAGTTGTAGAGAGCAATGAGGTCTCCCCTCAGCCTCCTCTTCTCCAGGCTAAACAACCCCAGCTCTCTCAGCCGTTCCTCATAAGACCTGTTCTCCATCCCCCTCCCCAGCTTTGTTGCTCCTCTCTGGACTCACTCCAGAGCCTCAACATCTTCAACATCTGAACACAGGTCAAAAATGGACACCCATCACCTAGGGTTCCCACACAGAAGTGGCCAGGACTGAAAGCTGTTGGTGGCTTTCATCTTCCTTTGCTGGTCCACACACAGCTCCTCAGGTTCAACCTACTTTAACTGCTCCATTTACTTCAGCAAATCTGCTCAGGTGAATTACCTGATATTAAGGAAAACCCAGGCCTCTTGATACTGAGGTTTTAGCAGTGAGTGGGTTCAGAGAGGTCAGTCCAGCATGTTTAGACAGAGAATTGAGTCTGGACTTAGGTAGCAGCCGCACTCAGAAGACCCTTAACTGACCTGGAATAACTTCCAATCTGGAATGATTTTTTTCCCTTTGGAAATGGTTTTCTGGCTGCTCGGCCCATCGCTTCCCTCCAGCAATATTCCCAAAGCTGAAGGGAACTCCTCCAGTGGAAACTGTTGCTTCTGCTGCTTACAATGGGCTCTGATGCTGGCACCGCTTCAGTTGCGTTTAGAATTTAGTGGAACCCCCGCGGAATGTAAAGACATTCCTGAGTTTCTGCTAAAGGATTGATAGATCTCCATGGCTGGTGGTTACATGCCACCCAGTCTCACCCTACACGAGGGTAAGAAATGTGAACGCTTCGAGAAAGTGCAGGTCAACACAGTCCTGGTCAGTCACCTGTCAGGTTTTAAAAAAAAGTCCAGAAAAGTAGACTGCAGCATTTTTGCCAAGTGCTGCATCCCGAGCAATGTCCTAAAATATCTCAACACAGAATAATGACCCACATGAAATGTTTTATCATAATAAAATGGCCCAGCAAATGAGGCAGTGAAAATGGCTGGAAAGGAACAGGGAGCCAACTCAGTGGACTGGGTTTTTTTTTTTTCCAAAAGCTATTAACAGCTCTTACTGTTCAAAATAGTGCAGTATGTCAAATGCTCAGCCATATTCCCCTCCAAAGCTGCTGCCTTTGGAAAGAGCTTAGGTTCCATGGGGAAACACAAGGAAAATTTCGCACTTTGCCTTCTGATTGCTGTCGTTCAGCAAATTAACCATTTGTGGGTTGTTTTGACATCATTTACACCTTCAAGGATTTGCATGTTATGTGTCCCACCCTGCTTCTGCTCTGCATAGCTCAAAGCAGCATCAATATTCAGACAGTAAGTAGCCAGGGGCACCTTACTTGCAGGTAATGCTGGGCAATTAGTAGCTTCCTGCATGGAGTGAGGTTACTGCAGAGTAAGGCACAGCCTGATCCTGAAGCACCGCACTGCACAGACACTGGTTTTGGAAGAGCCAAGGTGCCATGATCACTCCCAGAACAGCTCTCCTGCTCCACAGTAGAGCATACAAAGGCCAGATCTCTTTTTTCTATCTTGTCTCATATGGTCTTGGGGAAGAAATAGCTCTGTTGATTTTTATGTCAGCAATACAGGGCACTTCTCCCCCTTTTCTTTCCTCTCAGGGAGCTGAAATAGCAATAGGTGAGCTTGAGATTCACAAACAGGTCTTGACTTCGCTGAAGTCAATGGAGGGACCAGTGGGGTTTCGCATAATTGTCTGCTGAATAATTTCTAGCTAAGCGTGTAAAATAAATATTTTCAAACCGTCTTCTTATAACTATTCTGGAACTAGACGGATGTTTTTGGAAACAAGAGACCTTTCAGTTTACTAGTCAATTCCCCTACTATCACAGAAATCACTTTATAAGCTTTTGAAAGAATTCAGCTTGAAAGTCTCTTTTCAAAGAAATGTTATTTTTTCCCTTTGGAAAAGAACCCGATCACTTCAGAGGTAAGAAACCTTCTAATTTTCAGCCTAAGTATATTTTTGGGCAGTCTGTACCTATTTGTTCTCCTGCCAATGCTGTGTTTTAGGTGAAATGGATCCTTTCCTCTCCTGTTTGTCTGCCCCTTCCTCCCTGCTGTATTTATAGAAAGCAGTAACAGAACATTTTAGCCTGTGGTTTCCTAGGTTCAGAAAGCCAAGCTCTGGATACCACTCAGAATGACGTTCTTCCTTGATAGATTTATTCAGAAAATCTTGTTACCAGACTTACTTGCCTGTATGTGTACCTATAATATTCGGGATAGAGGCCATTTAGTCCCTGCTTCAAATGCATTAAACTCCTTGACCTCTTTACCACTCAGATGCCACCTCTCCCAGTCCTGTGCTTATCCCTACCTTGCCTTGAACGCCACCTTGCTTTGACCACACAGTGAACCACGGCAGCCTGGTTAAAACATGATGAAGTATTCTTTTAGCTTTCAGGCTTTGCCTGCATTATCCTCAGATGTTACTCCACGCTTTTTCTTTCCTTTTTGTCCCTTTTTGTTTGTGAGGTCTGGTCTACGTCAGTGTGTGATGTAGACTCTCAAGGTTCCTTATTTTTTTGCATTCCTGAGAGACTCCTTGGTTGCTCCTAATATTGCTCTTCTCACAGTTGCCAGGCTCCTCTTCTGATATTTTTGCAAACAGTTAAAGGTCTGAGAGTCTGGAAGATGCCCCTGTTCATTCAAGAGTGAGATTAAATCACAGGGAAAGGGCTGTGCTTTTATTCCATCCCTCTCTAGTGCCTTTCAGCGAACCACAACATCTGTGAGAGTGGTGCCAGATCACGATGACATCATTCATCTTGTCCATCATCATCGTGTCCCCATTTGGCACCGTGTTCCTCATATGTCAGCCCAAGGATATTTCTGTCTCACCTTAGTGTGAGCAGTTTATTTTTCTCTCATGTCAGTCTCGAAGCAAGCTGAGTTTTTCTGGTGCAGTGACATTTCCAGGGAGCAGGGGAGGATTTTGTACGAGAAGTTTCTTACGGCTTCGGTAAGCAACCACCAACAAATTTTTAGAGCTGTAAGAGAACCTTTTGTATTTGTCACAGTGTGACATGAAATCTCTCTGATCAGCATGATAGAGCTTGATAGAGCTAAATGTCCAGACGGACTCCTAATTTAATCTGAAGTAGTATCCTAATGTGAAATCTTTGTGTTGTGTTAGAAATTTCTTAAGACACACAATTCCAGCCCACGAACAAATTATTTTATGAGATGGCTGAGAGGAAACGTAGTGATCCTTGAGGGACCACTAAATACTAAGCATGTAAGCTGTGGCATTAGTGCAAGCACTTAATCCAAAGACTTACTAATTAAATGTCCAAGTGATATACTAGATACTAGAGAGAACTCAGGTGGGATTTATGGGTTTTAGGGCAAAAACGAAGTCAGGAGGGAGAACATGGAGGAAGATATAAATTTTTATTTCTTTTTGGCAAAGACGTTAAATAGAATCTATAAACAAATGTACACGAAGGCATCCATTCTTCTAACAGATAAATGACCAAGTGTGCTCTCTTCTGGCTCAATATTGTAGGAACAAAGGAATAACTTCACAGATATATTTCAGAATGATGGGGAAGTAGGGACTTGACTTTGAACTAGCCTTCCAGAAGAGATTTTGCACGATTCTTGTAGATGTAGGAAGAACATCTTCCCTCTCATATGAGGGAGAAGGTGGTTAGATTGTGCTAGCGTTGTCTCCCTGAGACAACATCATTTTGGTGGGCCTGCCAACTACCTAAACCACATTTAATCTGTAGAATAGCTGTGTAAATCTGGTGAGTGCGTCTTGCTTTAACTCAGACCTGTCAACGCTGCTCAGAAATGACTGACCTCTCAGCCCCTTTGCATAAGGAGTGATGGATTGTAAGGGGGTGTGCTGAAAACTGCTGAGTAACAGGGAATGAATATAACACGGTCACTCTTCCTACAACATCTCAGTCTCCTTACATGAATTCTACATCATCAAGGTCTGAGGGATGGCAAATCAGACTAAAGGGAATAGAGCTGAATAACGTTTCACAGATCTTTTTAGAGAAGATCCAGCCAGCCAGGTCAGAGTAATACAGAAACAGGTTGTACAAGACAAGCATAAATAAAAAGGAAAAAAAATTCACAGAAAGGGTCATTGGGCACTGGAACAGGCTGCCCAGGGAGTTGGTTGAGTCACCTTCCCTGGAAGTGTTTAAGGGACGAGGTGCTGAGGGACATGGTTTAGTGTTTGATAGGAATGGTTGGACTCGATGATCTGGTGGGTCTTTTCCAACCTGGTGATTCTATGATTCTATGATAAGAGGATATCTCTAGGAAGAGGTTAGGTACATCTGACAACAGGATGAATCTCTACTAGGAATGTCAAGCACCTAATAAACCTCTTTCTTTACGTAGCAATTACAAGGTGAGACTGGTACAGTAACATTGGGAACAGATCTTCTCTCCATGTTTCAAAATTGATACTGCAAACCTGGAGAAGGTGCAGAGGAATCATCTGAGGTACAGAAATCATTTAAGAACTGTATGCAAAAGAACCACACAGAAGATTTTAAAGAGTTCAATTTCTGTTTTATGGAGAAAAACAGTGAGGTCAGTACTCTAAATCTAACGAAATTAAAAAAATACGTTAGCCAAATGATCTAGCAGAAAAAAACCAGAACAAGAACTAAGAGCTGCATTGTTGATGCTGATGAAATTCTAGTTACAGAGTAACTTTTCTCTAACAGATGATGAAAAAATATCAATGCCGACTATCAGTGGATGCAGGAGACAAGTTTTCTTGATTTCTGCAAGAATAAAGACTTTCTGGAAGAAACACTTTGTTGAGCACAGCCTTGTCCTTGTGTGAGAATGGCTGAGTTAAGCATAAAAGTCTAGGATGTTCCAGAGGCCAGAGTGAATATTCAGATAGTCCTTTCTGACATGAAATTTAGTGTATAATCAGAGATGAACCAATCTAACATTATTTATGGGCTCTAGGTTAATGACATAGATGTGCAACAGTGTGTGTCAATGCAGAGCTTATACTTGGAAAGGTCACATCCATTTGCAGCGCCTGATGATAAACTTCATTAAATGTGTCAACTTTAAGTTTTCAGCTCAGCTGAGGGGCAAAACTTTTTTCCTTATTCCCTGTTCTTATTCTTACTCAGGGAAGAAGATGCTTCAGCTTAACAGAAGGGAGCCTTCAAAGAACAGACTGCTTGTGGGTACCATAGACAGTATTTTTAGAAAGAAAGGCTGAGAAATACTTAGATATGATATTGCAACATGTAAGCAAAGGGTAAATTTCCAGGTAAATAAGAGTGGATGGGATTGTGCAAACAATCAAGCCGTTATATACAGCTCTCAATTCTAATTTGTGTTTTCACAGAAGCATTGGAAAGCTGGTTGTTAGGAACCTCTGAAGGTCTCTAGTCCATCCTCAAGGTGAAGGCAGGGCTATTGCCAGCATCAAAGACGTGGCCAATCTGACATACACTTCATCTTTAAGGATGAAGGCTTCACCATCCCTCTGTATGGGAGAAATGTATCATTCTAGAACTGTATTTTCTCCTACTTAGGAAGTTTCCTAGGGCCAAATCTGATCCCCCCAAGGTGTAACTTCTGGTCTAGAACCTCAGTATACTCCACATCCCTGTTCGGACTTAGTCAAAGGGCAGTTTTGAGTTAACCTGTTCTTGCTTTCTTGACCAGCAAAGATCAGCATGCATCTTCTTGTTTGCAGCATTACTAGAGACGTTATAACCTTCTGATATTAAATCATGCTAAGTTTGAAATTCTAGCAGTTATGCTCATGCCATAGGACAAAATTGCATCTGCTCATGTCTATATTGACTGGAGGAATCAAGTTCTCCTCAGTATCCCAGGACTGAGTAGGAACCTTAGGTATAAGAGGAAGTGAAAGCACAAGTCGACTTGTGGTTGGCAGCACCCACTAAGCCACCACATGGGATGATCTTGTGGAATGTGATGCACACCACAAGTGGATGTGCAAACCCCACAGTTCAGGTAGCAAATGTAGTACTGGGGCAGATGAGACTTCTCTGTGTGTAGATTTAGGTCTCCTGCTCTGCAGTTCTGCCCATGGTGGGTTTGGGAGTCCTGCCTTGAAGCACTGCCTGCTGCGGGAATGGAAAGTTGATCTATTTTGTGGACGTTGAGAGGGTAGAAAAGCAGGAGGAGAAAAGAAGCAATTGTAGCCTTCCTTTTGTCAAAACTGCTGTGATTTTGCTGCATTGGCTGATACCCTTAAAGACCCTCATGGCTTATTCCTGGCCCCATGTCCAGTGGCTGTGTCACACTGGCCTGGGACATCATAGAATCATAGAATAACCAGGTTGGAAGAGACCCACCAGGTCATTAAGTCCAACGATTGCCATCAAACACTAAACCATGTCCCTCAGTACCTCGTCCACCCATCTCTTAAACACCTCCAGGGAAGGTGACTCAACCACCTCCCTGGGCAGCCTCTGCCAGTGCCCAATGACCCTTTCTGTGATATTTTTTTTCTGGATCTTCTACACTGGCATGGTGGAAATTTTGGTTTTGAAAGACAGAGACGGGAACAGTGTACCAAAGGTAAAATGATTTGTGCTGTTGTCTGTAATGACTGAAATAATGGATAAATCTCAGCCTGAGTGACACCATGACTCAGTGTTAGGATTGGAAGAACATGTTCTTTGACAAAAATTAATTTAGATTTTTGAAGAAATTTCTTTTATCACAATGTGTTATTTAAGGTGAAAAATAGACACATTATTTTGTCGGACTGCTTTGCTGGGGGTTGTGTGGGGGAATGATAGGGGCTATGTGACTAAAACCCTCACCTTCAGCTTTGTGTATGAGAATTTACATGGAATTTTTTCAGCTGGCAAGAATTAACCTGATTTTTGTAGTTCCTAGGAAGATTACAGAGCTGGACAAATACTGTTAAAAGATGAAAACAAACGTTTCAAGTTTTGAACAGATTTGTCCCTGACTGACAGTCAACTTTGTGCTTGTCACCCACAAACATCTTTGCAACCAATTAATTAGCAGGACTGTTTGATAGAAGAGCAGCAATCCCTAGCTCTGTGCTACCGAACAGTCAGGGAAACTGTGTTTACAGTTAGGCATATTAGAAAACTCAATTATATTCATTAGTATTTAGTATTTGATAGGAATGGTTGGACTCAATGATCCGGTGGGTCTTTTCCCACCTAGTGATTCTATGATTCTATGATTAATTCTGTGTTACTGAGAGCAGCTACTCCATCCAAAAGAGGAAACCCTGCACACTTAGGAGGAAGTTTTTCACAGAAAGGGTCATTAGGCACTGGAATAGGCTGCCCAGGGAGGTGGTTGAGTCACCTTCCCTGGAGGTGTTCAAGGCATGGGTAGACGAGGTCCTTAGGCACATGGTTTAGTGTTTGATAGGAATGGTTGGACTCGATGATCCGATGGGTCTCTTCCAACCTGGTGATTCTATGATTCTATGATTCTATGATTCTATGATCTGACCAGTAGGAAAGAAACTAAGATATATTGTGCAATGTGCTTGGGGAGGAAGCAAGATGCTGGGCCCTGAGTGGAGAGCATGTGGTCTGTCACAGCTGAAGTACGAAATGAATTCATGAAGGCTATAACCTGTTCATTCCAAGCAGGAAAAAAAAGTAGAAAGCTGCTGCTTATTCCCATCCAAACTGGAATGCAGGTAGGTTTGCACACATCCCGCTTTACTTAGCATCTTCTCTGTGTTTATGAACTTAAATTCAATTGCAAGCCTGTACATCTTAAAAAAGGCTGGACATCAGGCATTGACCAGACAGCTTCGCTAAGGAAGAGCTGTAGTGGCAAACTACTCAGCCCTTTCTGCTCTGGGCACATAAAAGTTTCTTGTTGGCTCACTCAGCAGCGTTGGTGGTTCAGGCCTGGCCTGGGACGGTTTGAGGAACGTGTGCACAGTAAAGGTGGCCACAGCACGGAGGAAATGCTGGGAATTGGCTAATTCTGTTTCAGCGCCCAGGCTCCTAGAACACGTGGCACAAGCACCTGTGTAAAGCAAAAGCAAATTGCATTAAGACTTCCTACAGCCTCCAGACTAACCTTAGGAAAACACTCCACCTCCCAAACAAGTCTGTAGGCATAAACTGGGTCTTTGTGCAGACTCTGCCATCAGGTATGCCTAGCAACACCCTGTGGCTACTTCTTTGTGGGGAGACAGCTGATTTGCTAGGAAAACTCCTTGATAAAAGCCTCGAGCAGACTAATTCTTATAGAGAGGGAGGTTACGTGCAGAACAGGCTTGAATCAGGTAAATTTTGCTTAACTTTTTTCCAAACAGCATGAATTTCTGATGACTGATTTAAAAAAAAAAAGACATAAACACCTTTTCTCCTCCTTAAAAATCAATCACCCATCATCCCCACTTCATAGCCTCAACCTCCCTGACTTTCACTCCATGTAATGGTTAACCTGTCCTAGGTTCTATGGTGGCATAAGAGCTTGGTGCCATGTGTTGAACTGTTTCTTGCAGCTGTTTTTTGCTTATTCTTTTTCTCTGCCACCATTTGTCGCCAAATCTTCACATTTTTTTTCTACTGCTTTTTGTTTTTATCTCATTTTCATGGAGCTGTTTCTTAGCATCCTTGCTACGGCTGTAGTCCCTCCAGGAGCATTTCTACACTGGTGTGGGTCCCTCATGGATGAAGTTCATAGAATTGTAGAATCATAGAATCATAGGGGACCTGTGAGAAAGTAGCAAGAAACTGCCAGGGGTTTTGTTGTGATAAAATCCTTGCTGGATTTTGCTTTAGTGTTTAAATTCTTTCATCCCTCTGCCTGCTGTGAAAAACCTATTTCCTACAACTTTCATGCAAAGGCGTAAAAGGAGACAACAAAATAAGAAATAAGCAATGTACAGAGACATCTTTATTTGGAAGGCAGTATTGCAGTGTACAGAGTGGGTGTGGGGACCTTGGAAATGGATTTAGGGCAGATTTAGTGACTGTGCAGCTGAACTACTGAGGGAAGGCTGTGGGTAGTGGGAAGGCGCGGTGCAAGCAGGTTCTGTGGCGGATAGAGTCTGGGTTGCTTGAGGAGCAATCTTGTCTCCTCAGGACAAGCGTACTCAGAGGGACATCCAGCAGGACGTCGCTTGGGCATTTCACTCACAGCCTGAGCACTTGATCCGCCCAGGGGTGCTCATTCAGTACTGCTCACAGACTCTGCTGGCTTATTTCAAAGGTACCGAATGCTCAGAAGCTCCCATAAGACCAGGCTATAAATTTGAATCCTCAGGACACATTTATTATTAAATCATCCCCATCCCATGTGGAAAATGGTCCTTTTGTGCTGAACCTCTGCTGTATACTACTTATTTTGCTCTAAATATGAGACAGTTAAAATAGCTAAAGCTGGGCTGTGTTGATATCCTCAATGACAGCGTTTTTTTCTTCAGAATCATTTCCTTCTGCTGTAATATTAGTGACTTCCCAGCAGTCAGATGGTGAGATAAGTGTGGCCCAAAGCACTGGTTATGCTTCTGTGGGATACATGGTCCATGTACAGCTTAGACATAATGTATGTTTGAGGTCTATGCATCCTTTGAATGAAGCATAGTCTTTGGAGGTCTGGAGATATGAACTTTTCCAGTCAGACCATAGCACTGCCTCACATCCATTCATTGTTCATCTCTATTGCTTGCTCCCTCTTTGAGGGTGCAGGGATTGCGCTGCTGTTGGGACAAATCTCACTGTGTTTCTGGGTCCTGGACTTAGGCTACCAGGAACACGGAGCCTGATATGAATTCCAGTGTGGTTAGAGTTACAGGAGATGCCAAAAGTTAGATTAGCAGAGAAAGAGGAATGTAAGAGAGGAACTGACTGCTTACTTCCAAATTTGAGTAGCTTAAGAATACAGAAGGGCATCAAGAGATAGAACCAACTGGAGAACGCCAGTTTCCAGTTCCGAAACCTCATAGGGTGATGGGTCATAGTCCTCTTTGGTTCTGCCTCTTTCTCCATTGTGAGGGCAGTTGTTCCAAGGACCTCTTACAATTTCTTTGGAACCGGTTTGGAAGATATTTCTGCAGTAAAAAGGAAGGCTTGGCAGTGCTCTGCTAAGTCCCAATCAGATGATTTGAAAACCTCATCACATGGAATTAGATCCTTAGACAATCCTCTGCTAATGCAGTAGTCTAAATGCATCACTGTATGCAGTGCCCTAGGAGTCAAGTGGCTGGATACCCACAATTTCCATAGAGTAATCATTGCAGAGGCTAATAAATCCCATAACTCAAAATGACTTTGGAAGAGTTCTGTCTTCTCTCTCCCAGACTGTTTTAACCTATCTATCTGCTTTGACCAGCATAAACAAAACCCTTCTCTATTTTGTATTTATGGTCAGTTGCTTGGAGATAGTTATCTTGGTCCCTTCTGCATGGAGACTGCCACTCAGCTATGATATCATCATGACTAAAAAATACTTGCAGTGGACTTCTGAAGAAGCTGCAGCAAAGTACATGAAAGAAGGCTAAAGCCAGCTCTGAAGATTAAGATCAATGGTTTCTCAACATTTCAAAACATACTTATTAAAAAAATACGCACATTGCTTGTCTAGGCTGGTTTCTGGGAATGAGATGTGATGCTTTTTTCCCTTATCTGCCCGTATTTTCCTGCATAGACAGTGTGTCTGTCTTCAGTCAGAAGAAAGTGGCAGTTTATTTAACATGCATCTAAAGAAGTACGACACTCATCTGTGATTCAAATTGGATAATAGCCCATAATACTCAGGGTTACAGAGAGGTCAGAAGGAGAGCTGTTGTTCAAAAAGGAGAGGTTTAATGTAATTTTTAACCATTATGCTCACTGAAAGACCATGAACGCACTATCTACAGGACAAACGATTAAAGACCTCCTGAATTGCGGCTCTGTTATAAAGGAGTTGAACTTTTTCTGACCTTTCCACTAGGTGTTAAAATCAGCTAGACTGCTGAGCACATTCTCCTTTTTTGCAGCCGTCATTGAGAAAAAGCAGAATTAAGGGTGATCTCAGTGTGGGTGGCACAAAGAGTGGTATAGAGAGTTTGGTACTCTTGACTGCTTCAAAGGAGGATTTTAGATTTCCTCTTAGAAATTCATATTGACATTGTGAAAATACAAGAAGAAAAAGAAATGATCTTCATGCTACCTAGTGTATTAAAAATAAAATCACAGGCATATATAAAAAGCCAACTAACCTTTAGAAACCACTAGGGCTGATACTTGCTAGAATATCTGCATTGAAATATGAAGCAGCTCTTTCAACTGCCTTCAGTTCAGTGCAGTCTTGTGTAGCTATACCCTTAATAATTGAGTTCTCTTCACACTCCAAGGAAACCTGTGAGAGTGCACTCACACACACACATATACAAATGTGTTACATATTGCAGCAAAATCTGGGGATGTGGTAAAATTTTTGAGGCAGGATTAATCTGGCTGAAAGCAAATATCACCAGCATGGATGTTTATATCAGTACTAATCACCCCAGTTTCCCTTTACAGTCAGTGGAGGGAAATGGGCATTGGTGGAGTGTGATTCATCTGCTAAAGTCGATGTCTGAAACAGGTCAGACACCTATTTCTGTCATTATTTTCAAAGGCTGCCTTTGCTGCTTGGCTCAGAAAGGGAGATCTATATTATAGACATCTAAGGATGGACGAGATAAGCATTAGTCTGCAGTGAGCTCTGACAGTGAAGGCAGCTACCTGCATCCTGGGCTGTGTTAGAAAGAGCTAATCAGCAGGTCCAGGTTATTAACCCAGCTTTGAAAAGGTGGTTGGACCAGACGACCTCCCCAAGCCTTTTCCAACCTGATTCACCTCATGAACCTGTTCTTCTCTATTCTATACTTCTAAGACTGCGTCTTCAGTACCATGTACTGTTTTAGGCTTCTTGTTCCACAAAGGCTTTGATGAATGAGCCCAGCTAAGGACACAAAGGTAGTCAGGGGGTCAACCACAGGGCTGGAGCATATGTTGGATGGTTCAAAGAGGCTGAAAGAAGTGAGTTTGTTCAGACTTAACAGAAAGGTAATGCATGTTTTTTTTAACTGTTCATGGTAGGAGACAGAGAAAACATAGTGAGATTCTGCTTAGAGGTGTCCAGTGAAACAGTGAAAGGCATTAGACAAAAACTGGAACACGACAAATTCCAGTTATTCATAAGGGAATTTTATTTCACCCTGAGGGTACTCACATGCTGACATAGATGCCCAGAGAGGCTGGAGACCTCAGCTCTCAACTGGACAAAACACCAAGTGATATGTTCCAGGTTTGCTCTGCTTGGAACAGGCAGGTGGATGAGTTGATCTGCAGATATCCTTTCCAAACCGTGTATTTCTATGAATTATACTATAAAGATATGATTTTGGGATAAGACTGGTCCTTGGTAGACTCTAGGTTGTTGTTTTCTCTTTCAAACTTCTATTGTTTTCTTTTTCTTGAGCTTATATCCTTCTACTTTATGGAATCTAATATCAAGCCAAGATTCTCTTTGTCTGTTTCTCAAGGATATAGTCTCAAAGATGTTTTCATGCCTAAACTCACCTCCTTTAAACATGTCTGATTTGCACATCCAGTGGAGCTGCCCTGAGCTCCCTGTATATTCAAGGAAAGGTACCACGGTTGCCAATCTTGTGCTGATTTTCAGACGTCAACGTTGTTCATTCTTCCCATATTCAAACAGCTCTCCAAAACAGATGTTTAACTCGGATCATTCTAGTAATTTGGTTACAGTGCAGCCTGAATTATACCAGCATAAGCAAGGAGGCTGCGATAAATGGAGTGAGCGTAAGGGAAATGCTACTTTACCACCAATGCCAACATTTCATGATATTTAAACCTCTTCTCCTGGTTTGGAAGCTATGATTCATTTGCCCTTGATACTTCTGTCTAAAATGAAGCTACTAAAAGGAAGCTGTTGAATGCAAAGTCTCAGCCAGCTTGACCATATCTGAGGCCTGAAGTGGAAAACCACAATACTGCTGCACGCACAGGGCTTTCCCACCTCACCCTATTGGCCTGGCAGGCTGATTTTTCATGTTTGCTATCTAAACACGCCTGCTTGCCATGGCAATCATTCAACACTCAAAATATGAAGTATTTAAAGCTGTTAAGGAAATGTCCCCTTTTTCATTCACGTGCTGTCATGCTTTTAAAAAGGCAGAACATAATAAAGTCATAAGATTCCTTGCTTGAATACGACTGTGAGCTCTAGAGGCTTACAGGCAGGTTGATTGTCTAAATATAATTCTTTATTGTGGGATACGGCAGCAGTTCAAGTTCCAGTTCTATCACTTAATATTTCTATTATGATCCCCATAGGCTTAGCATTTTGCTTAAAATCCTGCAATTTCTGTAGACAAGAAATGAGTTAGGAGCCTTAGTTTAGTTGTTCTAATAATAGGGAAAAAAAATTCCCACTAACTGAGCTAATTCCCACTACCTTCTCTTTCCTTTAATAAAAGACTTGCTATCTGTTCCTCATCTTAATATTTTTGTCCTTACTTTGGAAATCTTTGTGCATCATCTTGATAAATGGCATGAACAAACTCAGAAGACTCAGAAACCAAATGGCAAAACCTAAATAATCAAAAGGTATCTTTTTTTAAAAATAAGAATTTTCCGTGTTTTATTTAGATTATAATTTTCATATTAATAAGGGTAAGATGCTTTTGAAGAGGACTGACTCATGTACTGGTTGTTTAAAGTTAATTCCCTAATTCTCAAGCAGCAAAGCACTGAGGAAACTGTTAGTGGTACTTTCATTAGTGAATTTCACATTACCAGGGTTTTGTAATCTTCATTTCATAAGGAGGACAGGAAAACCAAAACAAGTCTTGAAGCATCTGAAACAAGAAAAAAACAAACCAATTTACCCTCTGCGAAAGTGTTATTTCTCTGTCCTCTCAGGAATGCTGAGTTACCCATAGTTAAAAGGACACATCATAAAGTGAAGCAATCAGAACTTTAAACAGTACAAAGGGCATCTCACTCTGTTTATGAGAAGTGGAGAACTTGATGAGAGCTGCAGCCGCCCTTCTCTTCAGGAGGTTCTACAGGCACCTCCTGAAGCAGTGAGTCTGCCTGTTTCAGAGTTTCAGCGCTTCAAAAGGCATCGTAGGGGTGCAGGGAAAACAGGGAAATGAAACCATGCATGGGAGGCATGTGAGCAAGGACTGTGACAGGGTAGAGAAGCAAAAACTGCAGTTAATCTTTAATATTGAAAAACAGAGGGGCTGTGAGGCCAGGGCAGGATTATCTCAGTTTGGGCGTGCTACCATCCAAAACCAGCCTGGCACGGCTCGGCTGGAGGAAAGCTGTTATCTGCTGTTGCTAGAACATTAACTGGTGATATTTAGTCCACCACTTTAACTCTCTTGCTGCTCAGTCCTTTGGCCTCCTGGTATCACACCTGGTGCTGTGCAAGAGACCTGCTGTGTCCGGGCATCCTGTGCTTTGACCTGCACTCACACGCCTTTAACCACATTACCTCATTTATAACTCCGAGCCTCCTCTTATTGATTCTCCTCAGCTCACCAGAGAAACTCTGTTGAATATCCCCACTTCTGTAAGAAGAGGAGGCCATAAAGGGGTCGTTCAAACAAAGACTTTGCTGCTTGCTGCAAGCCGAGCCATTCTCACAGCTTTTTAGTATTTGACAGGAACGGTTGAACTCGATGATCTGATAGGTCTTTTCCAACCTGGTGACTCTATGATTCTATTTCTGACAAAGGCAAGAGCAGTTACAACTTTGGTGGGGTGACACATTCATGGCAATAACAGCCGAACAGTCAGGCCTTTAATATGCTGCAGGAAGATTGCCTTTGGTGTGTAGTAGAAAAGGGGTTTTAGAGAAACGATTAAATGTAGAGTTCATGCAAGTCACCCACTTTGTGCCATCACCCTCTATGTTCAAGTTCCAGCCTGGATTGCAGTTGCTGACACCTGCCAGGGTTGGAGGTTCTCATAAAATTTTCTTTCTAGCACTGAGTGGCACAAATAGTTGAATAAAAAATTGCATACAGGTCCTGCTTATGTAAGCTACAGAAATTTAATCACTTGTTGTTCGCCCTGTGTTTCTTGGAAGGAAGAGAGGTAAGTAACAGGCTTTCTGGAATAGTCAGAATAGCAGGTCAAATTTGATCTGATGTGATGTTGTTGTCTAGCACTGATAGGACTTGAGTCTCCTCTTTTAGAAACTCCAGGGTTTAATGAGGTGTTAGTTTAGTCATTGTGGGAAGGGTGCAGTGAGAGTTAAGAGCTGGACCACTTGACATGTAGCCATAAAAGAAGAGCAGAACATATTTCTTTGGAGCAAAAGAGTTTGGTCTTTTATTATAGCCTCCACCCCACACTTGTGGTGACTAGACAAAAAAGTCTGCAAGGCAGAAACCATTTACCAGCATATTACTAACTCTGAAGCTCACCTGGATCACTGGATTACAAATCCACATCAAATCTTACCTTCAGAGCCAGGGTAGACATCTAGGATATAATCAGAAGGACCTTATCCTCTCTCTATCACAAGCTTTAAGCAGGGTCTCAGTTTGCCTCTATGCATGCCCAGACATAGGGCTGGTATCTAACCACATGCTTGTTTTCTTGGAGGAAGGCAATTATAAATGGCATAATGTTTATGGCATAATTGGCTGCTGTTGCAAATGACCTTGTCTACTATGTGATTAAAGAAAAAAAAAGTCTTGTTCTCTCCATGTTCTATTAATACAAAGAATATTAACTTGACAAGTGAGCTGCCCAATAAATTAAAAAAATATGTCTACTAAAGGCACTGTCCTGTCATGATGGCTCCTTGCACTGAGAGCCCATACACAGCTGAGAACATATAAAGGAACCTGCTGCAGCTGTCCTGGTGGGCTTGAGTCTGGTCTACAACTAGAGACAAGGAAACCTTGCAAATACTTCTGATGGTCGCTGGTTTGTCAGGCTGCCCAGGTCATTGCTCCCATCAAAATCTGGTTTTGTCTCCTGTGCTACTAAAGATCGAAAATTTATGAGACTTATTTCAATACAGGTCTAAAACCTTGTACTGAATTCCAGAGACCTTGATGATGATAATCTCTTTTCTCACTTTCTAGTAAAAAAAAAGACAACTACAGCATCAGCAAAGCTCCACATTGTTTGGTATAAACTGACACGGGCTCCAGCTTACATGGACCCTACTGAAAGAAAAGAGCTTCTGATCCCTCCATCCTTCAGAATTTGTCCCTCTCTCCTTCTTTCATCCCGTGTCTCAAGTAACTTTTCACTCTGAAGACATAAATCACTGCCTAAGCTAAGGTCTGTTGTGGCCTCCAGGGCTGGGTTCATGGACATTTATGTGCAACTATGGTAGAAAATTGGATGTATTTTTCTGAGCTGTGTTTAGTCAGAGACCGAGCAACTATTTATTGCTTTGGAGAGTTATTGTACATTATCCAGAGCTCAGGAAAAACTTTATTAGTTTTTAGTTGCCACATATTAAGAAAAAAAAGTTCTTTCCCGTGTCAGACTACGGACACTTAACTGGAGTAGCTCTGGATTTTTCAAATGGAATGCTTGCTGGAGGAGAACAATCCTCTGGCTTCACTTAGCATACTATGAGCTTTGCACAATATTGTGACCTCTGCTGAAAGAGATGTTTGATTAATTGTGCTACTTATTCTGGAACCGTTTTATGGATTTGAAGCTTAGTCATGTACGGTGCTAGGCAGTGCTTGGAGAACAGCAGGTGATAATGTATCATTAACCTGAAGAAACACAGCTCCTAGGCAAAACATGATGTCCCTGAGCATTATAAATTTTACTGCCGCCTGAAAGCAGATTGTCTGTCCTACTCAGTAAACTCCTAGGTAAGAGTCAGTTTTGCTGCTTGATCAGGATCCTGTTCCCACAGGATTTGAGTAACAGAAAAGGCTCAACAGGATTTGGTGGCTTCTATCCTTCTTCATCTGGGTAAATGGTTCTTTTGCTTCTCCTTTTACCCCTCTCATAGCCAGCCTGAGAGAAGGACTCACCCTAATAGTATGCCTCTTCCATTCCCTGTGCGAGCACAGAATGGATGGGAGAAGAGCAGATCACAGAACCATAGAATGGTCTGAGTTGTAAGGGATCTTAAAGGTCATCTGATTCCAACATCCCTCCCAAGCTGCTTCTTTTCTTGATAAACTCATACTTGAGTATTCAGGAATGAAGTAAACAATGTGTCTTGATAAACACACGCTCATTCAGGAATGGAGTAAAATTAATTGCCAGGCAACAATC
Source organism: Piaya cayana (assembly GCA_013389865.1). Classification (NCBI taxonomy): domain Eukaryota; kingdom Metazoa; phylum Chordata; class Aves; order Cuculiformes; family Coccyzidae; genus Piaya; species Piaya cayana. Next base: position 23,009 of record WAAB01015767.1, read on the forward strand.
AAGCAGACTCGGTGATGATGAAGGCTTTTTTTCTACTGCAGCCACTGCCTGTTTGGCATGGGTAAGGTTGAGATGGCCTTCAAGTCAGTGCCCAGAATTTCTTACTGTCTAGTTTCAGGCTATCAACAACATCCAAGCCATAGGAAACAACAGATTCAGGTGCTTTGGAGTCTGGAGTGGTTGAACCATATTGAGTAGAATATCTTGACATTAATATTTCTGTCTTTTTAAAAGAATTGGTTTAACACGAGCATGAACTCTTCAGAATTATGCCCTCCTTTGCATTTACATGTGTATCAGAGAGAGCTAGACATAACACCAAGGATTTAGCACTGATTATGCCATGAAGAGTTGGGCGGAAAGCATAAAGCAGCTGGCATCTTTTAGAAGGGGAAACATAAATGCTTAGAAATCTTAGGAAACACTCAAGATCCCTATAAAGTCAAGGAAAATGAGCAAAATAAAGAAACCTTCTGCTGAAATGAAAGGGATAAAGACATTTTGGATCATGGATAATTCTATAGGACTAACATTCACCAAAACGATTTACTTCACTGATTTGCACCAGAAGTCATGAAGTGAAACTCATTTTTTTCAAGACAATTCAGGCCACGTGAACCCTAGTGAGTCGATGGAGTTGAAATTCTGGGTTTTTTTTAATCAAAGACAAAATTCCTTTGAGATCAGATAGGACTAAGATTTCTGCCTGGGAGTTTATGCTGTGAACAACCAACAGCCAAGCAAACTGTAAGAAAACATGTACAGTTAGGCTCTTATCTAGGCTTTTCCTTTATAACAAGATATATGACCACATGACATCATGCTAGCACTGGCACTTTTTGTACTGAAAATCAACAAAAATACAGCCAGATGCGGTTGTTAGCTTAGGAAAAACAAAAGCAAGGATTCTATAAATATGTTTTGGATTTCCCTCAACTGAATTACAGCCTCTTCTCTTTCCTCTGTAAGAATATTTGGCAGAATGAGTTAGCTGCAGAATTGTTTAGTAACTTTTAAGCAATGATTACAAATCATGCACTTGCATGGCTTTTTTGAGCTTATAATCATAAATCTGGCACAGGAAATATGAACTTGAGAATGACTATTATCTAGCCAGAGATCACAAATATGTTGCTTGATGTGTGTCCCCAGAATGAGACTATGTTTATTGAACATAAAAAAAATCTCTAAAAGAGCTACAGGAGAAAGCTGTTTGTGGACAAAATATACGAAATATTAATAACAACAACAATAATTTTAAAAGGCACAAGCGGTTCTTATCCTGCCCAGAAATTCCCAGAAGTACTTTGCCAAATCCACATCTTGCTCATTATTATACTTGTATGGAAAATCAAAATGTGATTTCCTGTATTCCAATGCGAAGCCACAGCACTTCTTAGCCTCAAATAATCTCAGATCTCTGCATGAACTGTTGATTTTCATGATTTAGTGTTTGCCTTAGATTGAACACTGATGCTATCAGTAAATTGTTGCCGTAGAGTTTATCTCTTTTTGCAGTAGCTACGCATTTATCAGGCAGCTGCCAGTACACACAAAGGGAATTCATAGACCTGCAAATAAACACAGGATCATGGAAAATAAAAGAACATCTTCATGTTGGTGCACACTTTTCCCTGCACTGCAGCATGACTCTGCAGGTAACTTCATCCTTGCTTGATAAAGCACCTACACATTTATGTGTTATGGATTTCGGTAGAATTCAACAGAGCAGTTAAGTCCATAAGGAGTATTTAAATGATTGAATCTATACTATTAATTGCCTGGTAGGCCATCTTTCAGTGCTAATGGACAAATACGAGACAACCTTTTTGTTTTAATGTTTTCTCTTCCAGAAGTGATTGCAAGATATGGATGGAAATGCACCTCTTCCACAAAATTAGGTGTCTTAAAATAATTAAACTCCTAAAAATAGAATAGGAAATTCTCTATATATTTCTAGACCAAAAGTACAGAATGAAACAACAGATTGAGAGTGGGTGGTTCCATCTTGCTAAAGCATTTGAAAGTATGAAAGGGAATTTTGACTTGGAAACATTTACATTAACAGTTACCAATTTCCAAAACCAGCACACTCATGGTGACACACACAGAACCCTAGAGCCTTGGTCCCACCTTAGAACCGAGATGGACAGGAGCAGATAGTTTGATCAACATCATATAGATCATCCTGGTGAGGGGTGAAGGGGCTGGAGAACAGGCCTTATGAGGAACGGCTGAGGGAGCTGGGGGTGTTCAGCCTGGAGAAGAGGAGGCTGAGGGGAGACCTCATTGCTCTCTANTTGATGGGAATGGTTGGACTCAATGATCCGGTAGGGTCTTTTCCAACCTGGTGATTCTATGATTCTATGATCCATAGCTCAGCCTAGATTTGAAGCCATATTTCTTTCTGGGCCAGTAAATGTCCAATCCAGCTCACCAGCCCAGAATCCTTGTACTGCGCTGTTGTCCCTTGTGCCATCACCCTTAGCATCAGGAAAGGAGGAGCTGCTGAGAGGTTTTATGAGTCTGGGGGCTACC
>WAAB01015769.1:0-27255 GCA_013389865.1 Piaya cayana
TGATTCTGTGATTCTGTAAACCACATTGCACAGAAAGAGAGAGAGAAGGAGTCACTCAGTGCACGCCAAGCAAATGGCTGTGGCAAGCTCAGCCCGCATGCACAGCAACGTGTAGGTGTAGCGTGGATGCTCTGCAACCAGCATGTGAAGGAAAATCCATGCTCTGGCATGTCCATATGTTCACACCCGATGATAAGAGAGAACACGGCCATGTCACAGAGCTCCACAGGGCTCACTTTTTATGACTCCTCAGTATGATAACAAATATATGAAGTGTGCAGGAAGGAATTGGTTGTGCACTAAGCTTCCACTATAGACATTTTTTATTTCAGAAACAGCAAGATATTTTATTAAATTAATAAATACGGTTGACAGGAAAAATCTAATGGAAGAGAGAAAAAAGGAAAATGTTTCTTTTTAAAGCCCTGAACCTAAAGCTAAACAGTGAGGTACAGGCTAGTAATGCTGAACAGAGGGCAAGAATCTGCCACAAAAGAAACAACAATGCCTTAAAGATCAAGTGACAGGTTCTGTCCACCTGATCTTCTACAGCACTACAACTGGCTTGCTGTGTACACTTTGCCACTACAGGACAGAAATCACACCCAGTCCTGGGGAGATTCCCTCACTGAAGGCGTGTCCAACCTTGTAACCAGCAAGTGAACTACAAAAAGCCCAGCACAACGAAATTTATCCATCTGTTATCTTTTGACCGGTCATGCCTCTTCTGATGATAGCCAGGATTTTCTTTCAAGTCCTTCGATCTGATAGAGGGACAGCCCAGCCCAAAGAGATTAAATCATGGTGGCAGGGAGCTCTGGTAGCATCACAGGGCAGCCTGTCTTCAGGCTCTCCTAGCTTCACAGCTGAGGAGCAGGAGACTCAAGTATCAGACACAAGTTACTGTACACATATCAAATCCATCAGAACAGACAGAAAAATGGGGTGGGTGGTGAGAGAAAGCAGAGGTAAGAGTCTCCTGCCTGCTTTGGTGTTACAGTACTGCACCTGCTGTTATTCACAGTGCTGCTACCTGTATCTCCTTCAAAGCACTGTCATCTTGACATCAAGGCTGCAGGTAAGGGCTCAACTTACAGAGCACTTTTCACTAGCAAAGCCTGCAAAAGCAACGTAGGTCAGTGGCTGCAGCCCTAGGATGTTTCCACCCCCTGCTAAAATGCAGCCAGGCACCATGGCAGACGTTCTGCACCCGCCACAGCTTTGAAAAGGAGATGAGAGTTGCTTTCCCACTTGACACTATAGAGGGAATTTCAGATAGGCAGAAAGTAATTACTTGGCCTGGAGTTCGGCCAGGAGCGGGGCCCAAGACCCCTACCCTTATGTAAAGTGTCACAAAATCTCCAATGACTGCAAAAGTGCGAGGACCTCAGCTTTACATCTCTGGCTGCTGTCACTGATTCTTCACGGCTAATTACCTAATAGTGACCCTTGCAGCAAAGCCAAAAAACAAACCTTGCTGCTTGAAACAATTTAAGTTCCAGAGACCAAAAACTACACAAAAATTGCTCGGTGTGGGATAACTTGAAAGTAGGGAGCAGGCGGACAGCGAGCCTCCTGCGTCTTGCACTCGTAGCATGCCACTCAGAAACCTACTGGGGTTTTTGGATGGGCAAACAGCTCTAAAATGCAGCACCTCCAAAACACAAGCCTACTGTATCAACTGTATACCAGGGTCTCCAGAGTTTTGCTGTATGTAGTTGCCAGCTGGTTCCATTTATTTTTCTTCATTTTTCATATTTTGACTGTAATAAATAATTAATCCATGGCTTTGTAACTTGCTGACAAATACAAATGCATTGCATTCCAACACAGTGTAACGTGTCACTCAGAAGAGCCAACCTGCGTGATGCAGAAAAGTGATGTGCAGAAGGCTTTGGAAAGTAGGCTAATCATCAAGGTCACTCACAAGTGCTCCAGGAAACTTCTTCCTCCAACCGTCCCTTAGAGGATAGTGCTACTTGCTGTGGGCACCAGAACTGGGTTAATATGTTCAAACCTACGCAGGCCTAGTCATCTTCCCACATGTTAGCTCAGCCCTTTGCCCTTTTGTAGCTCCATGCCTCCAAGATCCCACCAGACTTTTGGGAATGTGGAAGATAAAACTTGCAATGTTAATTACATAGAGCACTTCCCTTACTTTATAGCTCTGAGAATCTGAACCCCAGGAAACAGTTTTCTTCCAGGCAAAGACCAAATGGAAAGCAAAGAGGAAGTTGTTAGCAGAAGAGACAAAGGAGACAGAACTAGGCAATAATTAATCTGGGTGAGACCAATGTGTTTCAGAAAGGGCAGGACTAGAAGACAGAAAACCCTCCCACCTTTGAAAAAAGGTGACTAGATGGTTGGCAGCACTGCTAGCAGCAGCAGAACAAGAGCAACAAAGAATAGAGGCTGAATGCCAAGGTTCACAGCAAGAGTAGGGGAGCAGCGTAAGCCACCATCAAATGACAACCAGGAGAGCAAAGGTGGGAGGAGAAACTGAGGTTTTCAGATACAAACGTAGTATGGATGACTTCCAGTCATGCAATGGGACCAGGTGAATGGCACTAAGTGCTGGTGGCAATCAAAAAGGATGGTGGTCTGTTGGGGAAGGTGTAATCTCAGTTTTCAGATTGAAAAAATGTCTCCTGAGCTTATCTTGACAATCAGCAGCTGTCTGGGTTTATGACACACATCACTACTTATTAGGAATACACCGAAGACTGATTTTCTCTTCTGACTGAAGGTGGAACTGCAAAGATGAAAAATCTTGTCGTTTTTCACTTAATTTTTCCTATATATATGTGTATCTATTTATTTCTCATTCTATTAAGATCTGAGACAAGGATAGAACAGAGGTGCACCAACCAAAAATTGATTCTAGTCACAGAGCTTGTAGAGAGATACAAAACAATCTTGAGGAGGCTGCAAAATGAAAGCCTGTTCTCTGCAAAATACTCATCATGATCCTTTTATAAGTACTTATACGTTTCAGTGGTTATATAAAAAACTTATCCGTGCTACATTCCTCAAAACCCCTATGTTACCCATGCACAGACAAACTTGCTGTGTCCTGCCCTCCTACTTCTCCTGCTGGTTCCTTCGAACAAAAGCAGATGTGCTGCTGTAGTTGCTAGTTTGCCACAGTTTGAGAGTGGGTATTGGGGTGCTCAGGTTCTGTGTGAAGGACTGAATGACCAAGTCCCCACTCCTGTTCTGTTTCGTAAATAACTGCATGCTTCTCTGTTGCTGAGGAACACATTTTTACTCCTATAAATATCAGCAGCTTTAGACAGCTAAATCATGTTTCAGCCATAAAAGAACTACGGACACCAAGGGAGCTTCATAATACCACCACTACTGACCTTGCCGTTATTGGTGGCATGGACTGTCACATCCCTTCTCTTCAATCAGCAAAACAAACCTACACACGCTTACACACATGCTGCAACATACACACAGTGAGCTTTGAACCTGAGGGCTGTGCCTTGCATGTGGCCCTATAGAAAGACAAAAACTGGTGTGTTGCAACCTGCAAAGGAGAAGGAAGATGGAACCAGTTGCTTCTATCTACCTCTGACAGCCGTTCCCAATCCCAGACACCCAGACACCCTGAGGAGGAATTTGGTGCTCTGACCTGCACGGGCTCAGGAGTGAGCTGGACAACATGCTGCATACGCTCACTGTGGTGATGTCTGGACTCTTCCTCATAGATCACATCCCTCTCATGCTGGGGAAGGTTCAGGAAGCGGCGAATGGTGCAGAGGTTCTCCCAAAGGGTGCGGTTTTCTGGACTTGGGTTTTCTTTCCAGCGAAGCAGCTCACACAGCCAGCCCTGCAACAGTAGGGTCAGCATGGTTATTTCACTGAGCACCAAGGAACCAGATGTGAATGGCAGGTCAGATAGACTTAAAGCTCTATGCTGCAAGTTTTACTGGTCTCAGAAACAGAACAGCACCTACCCTCAGCTGCCTTTTGGTCTCAACAAACATGATGTGTTATATCGGTCTCAACCTTGACATGCTATATTTCCTGCAAGCTGGAGAAACAGACCCAATCAGCAGTGCTTGCCAGGAATCAGGAAGCACAGCATCTTGCCCCCTGCCATAATCACACAATGTTTAAAATGCTTGGATATAAATAATTTTTGTATATAGAAAGCCAGAGCTGAAATAAAGGTGTATCTTTGCTACTATTTCAGACCCCTTCTGTTTCTTCATCCAAGGAGGAGAAAAGGAGATGTAAGCCATGAGAGTTGCTAACTACCCTGATGCTAAGGGTTGTAGGTGCAGGACCACCTGAAATTAACACTACTGAAAATGGTTAGATGATGATATCAAGGCAAGATCTCTTATCTGCTGTCATTATGTCACATTGACCCTCCCAACACTAACTCAACTAAAATTGGACAGATTTTAATAATCAAATGGCCACTTAGAAGATGCAGTCTCACAGAAAGGGATTAGTCTAATATTTAGCAGTAAAACAGGAAACAGGAACCTGCAGAAATTACTACACAAAGATCAAGATAGTAGGTGGATGTAATTCTAAACCCAACTATAGTTGATAATAATAGTACATTTTATTCCTGCTATATCGCCTTAAGGGTAGTTTGAAATGCCATCAAATAAGTTACCCCTGTATGAAATCCTGTAGGAGCTCTCAGACCGCTGGAGGGGAAAGCACGAGTGCTTCTCCAAGAGGAGACCACTCTAAACCACAAAGCCAACCAGAGAACACTGTGACAATAGCTTTCAGGTGAGGACAGCCCTGTGTGTGCTAAGTGTGTGTGGTGGCGACCCCAGCATCCCCAGCAGGTTAACTAGGGCTGGTGGCTACTGCTGCCTGCCCAGGGTTGGGGGCCCAGCCAGCTCCATCCTGCCTGCCAGCAGCTGGCCCTGCTTGTGGCTGTAGACAGTGGCTCCCCTCCTGGGCTTGCACGCAGGAGATGCAATGCAAATGACAGAACACAAGAAGATAATGCTGAGGATGCTGTCAACGCGCCTTACTGACTCCTGTCAAAATATTTTACCTAGTAGCTTTATAACCCATCATTTTTGAGCTACAACTCAGCATTTTGACACCATTTTGACAGGCACCTTACAATACCTAGAAGATAGCTTGATCAATGTTAAAAATGTTCAGTACAAGAAGTAGTCAAGACTGTACTTTTCCAAAAAGCGACTGCAGCAAGTGGAACAGCCAGGTTCATTACTGGCCTGGGATGGGAGGGCTGGTATTGCTTTTTTTGTGCAACAACTTGTAAGCCATTGATAACTTCTGCCATGCACTCTAAACCCCATATATAATATCATAAGCCGTTGTTTGTCTTGCTCTCCACTGTGTCTTCTGCCTTCACCCCCCCAAAAAAGGCAAGATTTGATTATCTCCGCTGCATCAGCCAAGACAGCAACACCAGCTGTTCTCATTGTGCAGCCTCTTCCTCACGGCCTACATGTTAATAACCTGATCATTCCATTTTCTCCTTCAACTGCCGGCTGCAGCACAGCGAAGAGACAAAAACCCAGGCCCATCTGCAGCAGCTGTAGGCACTGAACTGTGAAGCCACCAGGGATTTATAAACTAATCTGTAACACAACACTGCCTTGTTTTTACAAGTGAGAGGCCACATTTGTGCAGACCTGATCTTTTCTTGCAATAAACTAGGAGGGTTGGGGGTGGGGGCAAAGATGAAAACAAGATATCTAATAATTTACTTGGGGGGGGGGGGGGNTCAAAGTATTTTGACTGGTATTTGGGTAATCTCTCAGACAGGTGGTGTCTGCAGTTTAACATGGTCTGGCCACATCCCTTGCCCTCAGTTCTCCTCTTTCCCTCTCGTCGGCTCAGAAACCCCCCAAACTTTCAGAGAAAAAGACAGGAAGAAAATCTTCCTGCTCCACAGCGTTTTCTCAGGGGTTCCTCCACGCAAAGGAAATAATTTTGAAACAGAAAACAAACTATCTGTGGGAAAAATAAGCTCCTGTTTCTCCCGGTTTTCAGTGATCACATTAAGTCTCCAACTGAAGACTCTCAAACGTTTCAAGCAGGGAAACTGAACATTTCCTGAGGGATGCTGCAGCACGAAGACCAATCATTTAACTAAACACACACAGAACCCTGCACCTGGTGGAGCTGGAGCCCACAAGGGCTGCAGGGCACTGTGTGGAGCCCAGGAATGGCATTGGCAGGGTGACCTCCCCTTCCCAAAGTTGGATCAGCTAGCCCGATGGCGACTGCTGCACTTTGATTTATCTGCCCCGTTATAATCAGTGCTCATTACAATCACTTAGAGCAACACTACAGGCCTCATTATGGACTAGGCACTGGCTGCCATTAGTCTTTAAGAAGGATAGCGCTCAATTTGCCTGGCAACATGCTAGGTCCTGACCTTGGAGCTATTAGGGAAAAGATTAGACTGCAGTGTGACCATGTGTGCAGACATGAGCAAACCAAATTAATTTCTGGTGAGGGGAGGCACCAGGCAAAGACCCCGCCATCCTGAGGACACCTGAGAACTTCTCCATTCCCCAAAGGAGATAAGCTAATGGCACGTTTAAAGGAGCCTGGTTCTGAAGGTGAAGCACATCCGTGGTATTTAGAGAGATATTAATCCAGTTTCCCCACCAAGTATTTGCTTGGCTGATCAGATTAAGGGATCTAGCCTTCAACAGCACACCCCCACCACAGCAGGCCCCAAGAAATCTGTGATACTTCACAGCCTCAGACATATTGCACCATGTGTACCCAGCTGCTACAATAATTAGCTTATGAATGTATCAGCTGGTTCTGTGATTTTTATAAATAATAACTAACCTACAGAGCAGAAAGATTTTCATGAGCCTAATATTAGCAAGAAATTGCAAGGTGTGCCTAACTCGGAATTGTCATTGTGCTAAATGTCCTGTCTTCTCTCATGTTGTGCAGGACTGGATCTCCCCCAGTGCCATTTATAAATATTTATTTTTGCATCGGCAACGGCAGTGTATTTGTGGCAGCTTTCTTCACAACAGCTATCATCCGCTCACCCCCACACATACACAAGCGTACCCACTGTGTGCATGTGTACACTTATCCGCATCAAATCTGTCCTTTCATTGCTCTTTTCCTATCCTTCCCTTTCTTTATTCAAGCATTCATTCTCTTGTCCTTCCACTCAGGACGTTATCAAGCCATCTATGGGGCTGCATATTAGGTGATAGCTTTGATTAATACGTGAGAAAACACAGTGCTGCAGCTTACTCACACATTCTTTATGATTGCAAGTAACCGCGTTCCCCATGCACAGATGAAAAGTCTGCATCGGATTTTTAAAATTATTTATTTAAATAATCTTAGCACGCCATCCAAGAAAGTTTTGCAGTACCAGGCAAAAAAAAAAAAAAAAANGCAAAAAAAAAAAAAAAGTGTAAATGTCAAATAAAACAGTGACAGATGACAGTATTCTCTATTGAATAGCACTGTTTCTTCGTGCATGTTCAATGAGAACTCATGAATTATTAATACACAAATCTCCTTTTTCTGTTAAAATTCTCAACTTGGGGTTTTTTCGTTGTGATTTTTTTTTCTTTTATTTATTTCTTTGAGACTGTGTATGTTACACAGAGCTTTCCAGGAGAATTATTTCATTTAAGAAATGTTAACATACAGAGATTCTTAGAGCTACAGCCATTCACAGCGAATTTTCATCTATAGCTACATTTATTGGTATGAAGAAGGGAAAGTGAGGAAGGAGATGTTATCTCACCACCTTTTCCCTCGTTCATGCACAACATCTGAGCTCACTGCATTATAAGTAAATCCAACTTCTGTGAACATATTCTGAAAATCTAAAAAATAACACATCCTTCCCCAGATCCGTGATACAGTGTTTCTGATCCTGCCTCCTCTGCACATCATGAGTCTCGCTCCACCGCACAAAGAGCCCCCTTCACCACCACAGAGTTATCCAGAGAGTTTGATACTCGCCAGTGTCAATATGGGTGGCAGAATCTGCTCCTTAATGTCAGCTTCTAAGGTTCTTTAATGGGAATGTCTTCCATTAAAAATAAGAGGAGGAAAAACAGCACAATTAAAGGATGCTTCTGGCTCTACATTTAGGCACACCCAGCGCTTGTGGTTACAAGGAATTCTGCTCAGAACTTCCTTCATTTCACCCCAAAACTTCTAGAGGCATCGAGAATGCAGCCCAATTTAGCTCATTAAAGCAAGCTGCAGAGAAGTGCTGGTCTCTATTTTTGTTGTTCTCATGAGACAAAATAAACATTTTCTAAGCATTTTATTTGATAAAACAAATAATATCGTATTAATGTCCTATTTTTAACCTCTCTGTCTCCTAATCAAATACATTTCCACATAGCTAAGCAAACAACAACAAAAATCTGCAGGAAGCCAGCCATTCCCATTGTGCTTTCATGCTGTTAAAGAAACAGCATGCTTACTACACCAAAGCATTAGCCTTGGCGCCCTCGAACCCCCTTGAGGGACAGTTAGTTGGTATTCTCTGTCACTTATCCCTGAGCCCTTTTTAGCAGCTTGACCCTTTCACTTTTGCTAGACTTACCCTGGAGCTGCTCCTGCAGCTGGAGGTATTAGACTCCAATAAGTTCAGGTTTTCCAGCGCTCAGTGAAGCTATGCACCAATGTCCTGACCCTCACAACTGCTCCCTGAAGAGCAGCTGACTGGACCAAATTTCTGATTAAGGACAAGAAAGCACGTAGGAAGAGTTCAAGGCTCAGTTAGGCTGCGGCTACAGGCAAGCGCTTACACTTCAAGCAGCATGTCTACTGAAAGCCACTGCAAGAGGCAGCAGCTGGGTGTCCACAGCGACTCCATCACCAGCAGCCTTTCTGCTAGGGCCCGTCCATGAGGCGCTTCAAGCCTGGAGTGATCTGCAGTTCAGCTGACCTTGTGCTTCCCTACTGTAACATTGAAATTAATAATAATAATAATACAGCTACTTTTCTGTGCTGACATTTTCTAGGGTCTCCAGTGAAAGTGTGAGTAGGCAAATGAAGAGTTTTCAGTAAGAGTGATTCAGGAATAAATCTCAAATATAAATGTAAAAGGCCATTTCCTCACCCACATCATCAGTGCAGAAAATGTCAACATATGTGACAAAAGGGAAAAAAAAAAGCGGCAATGATTGACGCAAAGAAAGCTTGAAAGATTAGGAAAGAAACGGTGCATTCCACAGCTAAAGCCTCCTTGCTACACGGGATCACAGGAGTTCTCTGGACAAACTTCCTCAGCCTCACTTCTCTCCACTCAGTTTGGGACTCTGCAGTGTGAAATGAGACAGATAATATTCTGCTCTTGTTCCTTAGTCACCAAACTCTCTTTTCATGAATCCAATAAGTGTCTATTAAAATAAATAAACCCCCTAATGATTCAAGATAACCTAATCAAGAAAGCTGGAATGGATAAAAGACTAACTGTAATGGAGAGCTCTGTCATGGCTTCAATGAATTCTTGATGAGGGCCGGGGGAGGGGAACTGAACCTGAAAAGCTTTCTTGGAGCATTTTGATACAGTTCAAGGTTAATCACTCAATAGCCTGGATTTTCCAAAATGCTCTATACTTTTTCTTCCACCAGAATTTACGGCAAAATGCAAAGCACTTTCCTGAAGGCCAGTTTCTCACTAGTCTTAAAAAACATGAAGCCATGCACAGAAATGAACGAGGTCCATGAGCCCTGATGTATGTTAGCTTCATGGGAACACCAAGACTGCTGATAGCTCTTGGCCTCAGAGGGAAGGATGCTGTGCAGTGAGGATATTTCCAACAAGCCAAGTTCAAACTAGCTTTTCCCCACGCTAGAGAGGAAGTGTGGGCTTGTGGTTAGGGCAAGCAGCCTGCCATCAGCTCCCAAGTCTGCCAAGGACTTCCCGAGCAAAGCCCCAGCTCCAAAACTGTCCCTGCTTTGCTTAATTTTTGAGCAGCTGACAGAGCGCTGCGGATGCTCTCCTGAGTGGGGGTCACACTGCAACTCCATATAAAATTCTAAAAAAGAAGACAATGTCCAAAGGGACTTCAATTTTAAGTTCAAGCAAAGAGAGAAATGTCTTTCTGTATTTCCTCAATAGGTAACAGGAACATCAAATATCAGCACAACAGATATGTCCCAGCTGCAGAGATTCGCATCATAAAGGCAGTAAGGTGCTACAGTAGTGCCCTGTACATACACTATATATGCTACACACCTTCACCACCAGATGTTTTTTCTAGCTCTTGTTCATCATCACTGGAAGCTAATTAGTTTAAGAGCACCAAAAATACTATTAGCTTAAGAGGGAGAGAAGGCACCCCATCATATCAAACGAATACAGGGAATATAAGTTGGGAAAGAAAGAGAGTGAAGGACAAAATTAGGGGTTTCTAGAGCTAACTGCCTCTGACTGACTCTTCTCATTCCTCTCAGTACCTGTACCTCCTTCTCAGAGCATGGGCAGGATGCCATAGTGCTGAGTCCCACCTAGTATGGGCTCCTGCTGTGGGGCTAATACCCTCTTTGGCCAGAGAACAGGCTAGCAGACAATCCTGGCAATGAGGCAGGGATCTCAACAGAAAAAAGTCAGAGGAAAGGAAAGCCACTTGGTAATGATTTCCACCCATATGCCTGGGTTTCTCTTAACCTGAAGGGCCTCGATGAAGGGCTTTTCTGTCCCTAGCCTTCAACCCATGGACAAGTTTGGTTTTTGCTTGCTCTCTTTTAAACAGGGCAAAGATATAAACCAGAGACTGAGCTTTGCCAGCTTAATGTTTCTGGGTTTTTTCCAAATATTGCTCCATGGGACCTCTCTTGCTCTACTGTGGTGCAACTGGAACAAATTCCAATCCCTTGAGGAAGAATTTCAGTTTCAAGGGTTTACATTTTGTTTTCACTGGACTACTCTGTCTGGGATAGACTCCCAGATGTGTGTGCCCTACTTCCCCAGCCCGATAAAGGAGTGTCTCTTGCCTGGGGAGAACTGTGGGAAGTTCAGTCTCTGTGTTCACACAAACTTTGCCCGCCTTCAGACTGTTAAAAGAGCTCCAGCCAACTCTGCCCACTATTTATCTTGATAGGAACTGTTTATTATGAACAGAACTATATTCCTAAACTCATTCCACACAGACTGAATAAAAAATGTCTGGGGAGCACAGCACAGCCTCTGCTAGGACTCTCACTAGCAGAAGTCAAAGGGCAACACTGCTGCACAGTGTTACAGAAGAGCTAGCAATGGGGAAATGGTTTTCTTGAAGCAGCACAGAGGACCTGTTGTAGAACTGGGTCTATAACCAACAGTCCAAATCTGAAGTAACCCAAGATCAAAGTTTCTGCCTGTCCTCCTGTCCAGCTCTAGAAACACACAGGCCACCTGAACCTCTCTGAAATGGCACACCAGAAATCCATCTCTTTGTGAATCAGGTATAACCAGGAGGGCCCAAAGTGCAAATTGGAAATAAAAACGTGGTGTTCCAGCCACAGTCAGAAGCACTTCCAACATGATACTGCAGGCCCCAAGTCTAGCCATTTAAAGGACAAGGGCACTAGCAGGTGGCATGCCCAGAGAAGCATGCTGTCCAGCGAGTACACCTCTAACAGCTGGCCACTAAAACAGGATGACAGCTTTGGAGGCTGTGTTTGGAGGGCACTGAGCCCCTCAACTCCTGCAGCGTTCAAAAGTACAAAAGGATGCAAAGCACTTCACAAACAAGACTATAAATGGTGAGATAGAAGTTGCAGGGAATAAAATTCATATTGCATATTAAGGTCAATAAGTGATGAATAAGTCAATGTCTGAAATAAGTGGCTTGAGATCTTTAGGAAGGTGGATTCTCTTCAGGAAGTCTCATCAAACTATATTCATACCTCGGTGAGGCCCTGTTCCTTTCATTTATGTTGACTTGTGAGCTTTGTGATTTGTAACCTTTGTTTCTTGCAGCTGCCCTTCCCTTTAGTTGCTGAACTGAGACACTGATGTGACTTAAGAATAAAGAGGGCTACTTGTTAAATTAGAGGTCAATTAACTCCATCAGTATATGATGCCGCCTGCAATAACTGTTCTCAGTGGGTACCACTCTTCCTGTACAAAGACAGAAGATGAAATGAGGCCTCCACTGGCTCTTGATGCTCTCTGGGGTACATGACATACAGCTCTGTGTATAAAATGTCTAAACAGCCCTGTCGGAGATTCACTGGCTGCTAAAACTGTGAAGATCTCACAGCACTGTGGATTGCTGTTGACAGAACAGCAGTGCCCAACATAACACATGTCTTGTTAGCAAACTGGAAGCCTCTCAGTAGTCTGGGGTGAGGGAATAATAGAGAAAGCCAATGCAACACAAGCCAGGCCTGTGGAGAACAGCAAGTGAATGAACTGTGGCTGAGAGTCCAAGCAAACCCTCAGACTAGCTCTTTCTTCTCCTGTTTCAAAATCTCCCTTCTGCAAACACGGCAATTTTCAATGAGCGCTTCCCACCATGTAACTCAACTGCTGAAATCAACAGCGTCTTCACCAGGAACGCCCACAACTGGCTCAAATGGTCTGTGCAAAGCAGTGAGAAAGCCCCACTACTCATTGTTAGACAGGCTAGACCTAAGGCAACATGCCAACCATCCCAACATACCAGAGGCTCTCTCCTAACTAAGCAACTGAGTCCTTCCATTTGGCACTTCCTTTGGCCACAGGGCACCTCAGTCAGCAGCGGGGCACCATGGGCACACCAAGCTAGGCTGGGGGCAAGCATGCAGGTGGGCTTTGGGGCAGGAGAAGGCACCATACCACTACGGTTCTTGTCTATGGCTTCTCTGTCCCTGCCTTCCACTGCCCCCATAAACCACTTTCATGCTCCAGCAGAGCGCTATGACATCTCAGCATGGCGAATGCTGGGTCATCCCAGGGAGCCAGTATTGCTTTGGCAGGGCTGTGAAACAAAAGAAACATCAGCCTCAGAATTCTTTATTCGCTGCTGCTGAAGAAAAAAACCTTTATGTGCAGTAACTTTCTTTTAAACAATAACATTTGTGGATCCCATTCTTAACCTTTGCACCTGGTTTTCAAAAACTGCCCTGTTCTTTTTTAACGTGAAAGACTAAGGAGGTTATTTTTGTTTTGGTGCTGGTGTACAATGCTGCCAGAGAAGCACAGTCAAGCTGGCACACACCAAAGCTAGTGAGCCACCCAAATTATTGTTGGGTGGTTCAGTTCCTCTTTATTTCAAGAAGCCTCTGGGTATAATGACAGGAAGCTTGCAGGCAATTTTAAGCCAAACCTCAGAGAGGCTGGCACTCAGTCTGTGTTAAACACTCCTTATTAAAAGCTGTCCAGTCTGGATTCTGGGTGTAACTTTGATATCTGCATGGAGCAAAGAATAAGGGGCACGTTTGCAAAATCAATTGTGCAGTTTTTATATTTACTGCACGTTTACCACATATGTCATTTATTACACAGTGGAAAACCGTTAAATGCACAGTAGTTGTGCCAAGTGGCATTATGCTTTTAACAGCTTTATTCGTTTAACAGCTCCAGTTCTCATTATATTTTGCCATGTGGTACATGAGATTTTTATGCATTTAACAGTTTAAGAGGGTTCCATGGTATTTTCCTTTTATGTATTTCATACTGTGCCTAAGATTTTGTTGAGAGGTAGAGGGGTTGTGGACTGTAACCCCTCTACCCTGACAAGAGAAAGTAAAAGGAAAAGAAAATTAATCATTAAATGAAAAAGGAAAAATTAATCAGACCTCCATGTGTCAGGGCACAAATACCTGTTACAAGGACAAGGCTCTACCATGTGCTTTGATAGCCTTTGATGCTTTGTTTATACACCTTTTGACCTCTTATTTTACGTCTGCTTTAATAACTATATTGTTTCCCTGCACAGCGGAAAAGAAAGTATGTGTTTTGCAGAGTACGTGCGTCTAGATACTTCTTTCCCACTCTCTCACTGTCACAGACACATTTGTGCATTTTTGTGTGCATACTGATGCCCTCTCCTAGCACAACCAAGTAATTTCATCCAGGATCAAAAGCAGCCCTTTTCACTGAGGAAACAATTCCTTCTAACGGTCTCCGATCCACTTGCTGCCCTTCCTTCAGAAATTTCTGTCTGTCCTCCTTTCCAAAAAAGCCCTTCTGGTGCATTATATTTTTTTAAAGAGTTGGATGAAATTTTTAAATTAATGGATTCTCTTCAAGAATTTCACCCCGACCTAGGTTTGCCCACATGTATTTTTTACACCCAAGGTGGAAATTAATCCAGGAAAACTCACTGCAGTGCCCTCTCATGCCTCTTCATAAAAATGATTGGATATGATGTGAATTATTCACATGGCAATACCGTATGCAGCATACAACGTGCAAGAAAAGGAAACACCTGCCTAATATGTGGTTTCCCATTGCCTTCCCCCAGTTAATCACTTAAGAAAACTGTTTTTTCACCTGCCAAATGAGAAAGACACCATGATTTTGAAAGGTCCTTGTCCCACTAGCAAAGGTGTGAGTTATATACCACAAGTGGGAAAAGACACGTATGTTTGTACAAAAGGGGAGAAAAGGTTTGGCAGTGAGCTGATCCTTTCCTCAGCCTATTTCAAATGGGAAAAGGAAACTACTTGAGCAGGCAAAAGCCAAAGTATGTCAGGTTCTCCAGAGATGAAGATTGTTATTATTGTAGGAACAGATGTATTTTTATCAGTGGGAGGAGGAGGTGGGTCTAGTTCCAACCCCAGAGTTTGCTTTAAAAACAGAAACCCAGAAAGCCCCACAATAACGAAACCCCCTCTACCACTCACCTGACTTTTATTGGCAGCCACTTTGGCAAACAGAGCTTGAGATACCTTGGCCCTTTTCATCTCCTGTTGGATCTCGTCATAAATGGCAGCTGTGATGTTGACGTTGGCGCCATCCGCCTTAATGGGGAGGTCTGTTGTTGGTGTCGAGGTTTTGGCCTACCAAGAGACCATGAAAATAATAATTAAAAAAGTGCTGCTTTCAGCCCAGCCATCTGTGCAGAAATTATCAAAGGATTTCAGTCAGCTGATGCCAAACTGCATTAGCTACAGAGGGACACTTCCTGTCCATTATTCTAATCAGGTTAATTGTGATTGGAAATAATTGCAGTGCATTCCTATAGGACATTCAAGGCCCTGTCAACTCTCCCCCTCTCCCTCTCCCAGCATGTTTATTGAGCAGCTCAACAACAGGATAGGTAGCTGGGGCACTTGGCGGCAGGCAGTTGCTGAAGTTGGCTTTGCCAGCTCACTACTGCAGCAGAGGCATCAGCCTCTACCTTCTCCCCCCTCTCTAAAAGTGGCCTACACCTTAGAGGAAGAGCCAATTCTCCCAGAAAAAATGAGTAAATGGGTAGAGGTCTCTAAATAATAAATTATTACTCAATTTAATGCACTCCCTCAAGTCTCCCTCATCCTTTATTAAAACTATACGTATGTCATTTGAGTATGTATGGTTTCCCAGCCTTATCATCATTATGCTAGCCAGACAGTCACCTAATTTCACCTAGGAAATCAGTGGAAATGAAAAAAAAAATCATTTCATAAAGCTGGGCTTTGGCATGCCTTTGATGTGCTGCCCTCATTCTCCTAGACTCATACTGAGATTTTGTGTATTCCGCTGCACTCCTTTTAATTGAATGATTTCCCATCAGCTTCTGTGACAAATGAAGGACAATAACAGATGCTGCCAGTACTTTCCCCAGGCTGGACTACCCCTACAAGACTTCTATCAATACAGTTCAGCAGGCTGTTACACAACTTTTATTTTAAAGCCCCTCGGCCGTGGCAGCCCCCAGAACACTCTGGCAGGCAAGGGAGGGAGGGCGGTGTGATGCTCACTGAGCACCCCCAGCACCAGCAGCCCCTTGGAGAGACAAATCTCATTTGCTTTCCACAGCTCAAAGAGGAAAGATACCAGGGCTGATCGTTGTACCCCTTACACCTTTTAAAGGAAATATGTAGGTTACTCTGTTTTCTCTTGAGATATAAGGCTGTCAGGAAACAAAACAACCGAGGTGGCAAAGCTCACACATCTGATAGATCCAAACCTCCCATAAACCCTGGTGACTTTCAGATATTTGGCTCAATTATAAACCTTTTCAGCTGGCTCCTGTATTTGTGCCAGAGTTGAAGCCTGTTAGAGTACATCTATTGTTAATTTTTAACTAGGCTGACGTGCCCAAATGCCTATTTGTTAATGGGAAGGTTAACTAGGCAGACCCAAACCTTCTTAACGTCTCCTTCTGCTTTGCTGTACTCCACATCTTCCTCTCCTTAATGTCTTTTTTTTGTACCAAAGGCCACATTAATAACAGAGACAAATTCCAATCAAGACAACAATCTAGACTAATCCAGATTCTTCCTACTGTTTCCACATAAAGCTTTTACCTTCTCCCTTTCTTACCCACTAAACTCAGGAGGCACTTCTCTGAGCTGGTTCCCTGCCTGTCATAGGCAGGACCCACACAGAAAAGCACTAAGATGTTCCTGACAGGAGGAACAACAGAGACACTGCACTCTGAAATTCGGTGTTCACAGGTAGATGAAGGATAGGGAAATTGTAAGAAACATAAGATAACAACAAAGAAATCATGGGAAGGAAGAGGACTCAGGACCCATTTCATGGAGCTTTAAAACTGCCTTCCCAGCCAATGGAGCCTTTGACTAGCTCAGCAGCCAAGGTCACCACAGCCTCAAAGGCCACAAGAGAAGCCTAAAATCCTGGGAAGAACAGAATTAGCATGTAAAAGATTTAAAATACAGCTCCATCCTGCATGGGTCTCCTATGCTGCTGGCTCCATACAAGTCAGAAAAAAGCCTACCCTACCCACTCTGAAAGCTGAGCCATTCTTTATTTAATCACTGAAACAGGTAGGACAGGGATCAAACCAAAATACCACAGTCACTGAAAATTAAGTATTTTATACTACAGGCCTAGATTTAAAACTAGTCTTTATATTAAGAAGGAGTTTGCCACTATTGAAACAATTCCCTGCAAGCAGTCGGGGAAAAAAAGCAAAAGCAGTGTTCACAACCACAGCGCCAGATCACTGAAACCCAGGCACTACTGCCCATCTTTCACGTGCACATAGTAACCTGTAATGGCTCAGAGAGTCTTCCCCACAGCATGTTTGCCAGATCACGCTGTGGTTGTCACCTTGAGGCAGGTCCTGAGCTGGGGAAACCCCATGAATGGAGCAAGGGGCTGGCGCAGAGTCAGGGAGAGACTAGCCAGGTTACTCTGTGTGGCTTTACACCTGCCTGCATGACTACCCAAGCACCAACACTTCCAAAGGTGTCTACCAGTGCTCTCCTTCCCAGCGCCATCAAGCATCATTCCCACAAATATTGCCACAGGAGATCGGTATCTATGGAAACCACGTTTCCAAATGCCATTCCATCAACTTCTCCAGCACTCAAACATAATTCCTGAAAAGATGGGGCATCTCTTACTGCTGTTGCCCCAAAGCACTCTGTTTCAGGGTCAGTTGCATACCTGCCAGAGGAGGTGTCGCTGCCAGGAATTGCTGAGCTGCACATGAGGACAGCATTTGCCTCATCAGAACTAATACCAGGCATATGGGGAAGCACAGTAGCCATGCTGCCTGCCCAGGAACTGGGAAGCAGCCTCATTTGCAGAGGTGTCTAAATTGTCAAAACAGCACCTGTGCTGACTGGTGCTGGCCCTCCGAGAGCTGAGGAAATGTTATCCAGTGGGCACCAGGCGGGCACTGGGTACAGAAACCTTTGTGTGTTGTTTTTGCTGATTAAAAAAACTCGTAATATTCTACTGGATTGTTCCGAGACAAAATAAGGCAAGAATGGGCTTCTCTATACTTCTAGAGCATGGTTTTCTAGCAATACTTAACTCTTACTAAGACAGGTAAAACTTCCATTTTAAATGACACTCTTGCTGTGGCTAGAATATGGGATAAATCACAGAATCACAGAGGAATGAGATGGGGCAGTGGATCCAATTTTTATTCTCATTGGACCTAACCTCCCCATTTCCTTCTGTTATTTGATTTTAGTTGTGAAAACTATTGCAATAAATGTAAGTAGGAATAAGCTAATAAGTGTAAATCCAGAAAGGGGATACCCTACTTAAACATTAAAATAGTTCCCTTCACAATTTTGTTTTCACTTAAAGGTAGAAGGTAACTAAAAAAGATAAGAGTTATACAATGATTTTCCCATACAATAAAAACTCAGTGTCAAATTTGAGTTGGCAGGATATACTTGCTTTCAGTGAAAACAGTTCTTTACATCATGCATTGTGGTGAAGTGCACCCAAAGGTCAGGGTTAAACTGAACAAGCTCAACAGTTTCTACAAAGTCAGAATACCTTCCTTAAGGATGATCAGTTCACCTTGTAAAACTAACATCCCCCTCCCACCACCACCCTCCAAGCTTACTTATTTTTAGCAGCTGTGGCCACAGAATTCAGTATGAGAAGTGCTTGGAAATACTATTATAAGCACAGCCAGCACAGCCAACACAGCCTCAGACGTTGTGGACTGCAGGACTGTGAAAGCACCAAAGAAGGAGGGTTGTACAGGCCCATTTGCTGGGGCTGAAGATCAAGAGAAGTGCTAGAACTGACCTGTCACGTCTTTAGAGCTAGAAATTTCAAACTCAAGTCAGGCAAAGTCATGACAGGAGTTAATCATCACCTCTGTGCACACACACTCAGTTTTTCAGAGAGTACGCCTGGGATGGCAGGCAGTCTGACAAAAGGGGGGATGACTATCACAGCGTAGAATGTGGATGTTCTTTCCTAGTGCACAGGAACAACCTGCCCAGGGAAGTGGGCGGCAACAGCACACTAATGAACACGTGCAGTTAAGTCAATGAGATGACAGCTGGTTTGGAGCTGCAAAGCATCATCTTGCTTCCTAGCATCCTCCCATCTCTGCTTTCTGTACTTCAAATAATTACTTGTGTAAATCTTTAACTCAGGAACTGAGTTACATATGTAGAGTACGGAATGCACTTATTTCTAGCAATGTCTATCTATTGCACTGTTGACCTCTGTTCATTACGTGCTTTTTATTGCAACATATATGAACCTCCTCGCAAGCCCAGGAATTTCCTCTGTATTCTACTGAATGTAATGAACTCAGATAAAATTTATGTACACTATCTTTCTATAGTATATTCCATAATAGTCATTTAGAGGACATCTATGAAAAGCCTGTATGTAATGCCCACACACATTCTTTCAGGCACTAACACTGCATACTTTTTTGCATTTATGGCATTGAATAAAGTAAGAATAATCCATCACAACCTCTTTTTGAAATCCACTAAATATCTCTTAAAAGCCACACCAAAACCTTACAAAATGATTTCCACAACTCATCTGGGTGAGTGAAGCAACAGAGAGAGAAGGTCAGAGAGGGACTCCTTCCCCAGGCTAATCCACAAAGCAAACAGGTAACAAGGGTTCACAACTTACCTGGGGGGTTCTGGAGGAGCTCGGGCTGCTGGCAGCTGAAGACACCATGCTTACATTGGGGTTCATGCTTCTCTCTCTCTCGTCCTGATAGATACGATCCCGCTCCGAGTCAGGTAAGTTGAGGAAATTCTGCATTGCCCTTAAGTTTACCAGCAGGGACTGGGAGGCTGTCCTAGGGTCTTCTTCTTTACGCAGGATCTCTGACAACAAGCCCTGGTTCAAAAAAATGAAAAGTCCAATCATGTGTTGGGGTTTTTTGGGTTGGTTTTTTTTTTTTTAATTTGTTTAACAAAACCAGCTGGGTTGCAATGCTAAGCATCTACACCAGAATCTCACAGGCTCTCCCAGAGGAGATATTTTGCAGGAAACCGTTTGTCTTCTGGGGGCTGGGGTTTATTTTGGGACCGTCCTATTCTAGCACTATAATAAGCTGCTGAGTATGGAGATGTTGAATAGGAAGGTAGGTGCATTGAGTGGAAGAAATTGCAGTTACTACCAGGTGCATACTGCAAATATTTTAGGAGCTGTTAGATCTCTCTCTCTCTCTCTCTCTCTCTCTCTCTCTCTCTCTCTCTCAGCTTCCACTTGAAACTGGGAATACTTGGCAATCCTGTTCATCTTTGATAAATCTGCCAGGGTTGGTAAATTTAGTTTCGACATTTAAAGGGTGCAGGAGGCTTATAAAGAAAAATGTTTGGCTGGTTTTGGATGTAACAGTCCTTTCATTTTGGTTTGGACAGTCATTTCTGAGAGGAGGAAAACAGAGCAATAATAGAGCCTTAGAATCTAGCTTTTGGGATTTAACCCATTCTTTCACGCCTCATTTTGAAATACCACAGGCTTCACATTGCAGCCATGAATGAACAGCATAGTCATCTAGTTTTTACAAAAGCCATTATTCCAGAAGGTAATCAGCACAGAAATTACAAAAAAAAAAAAAAAAAAAAAAAATAAAAAAAAAAAAAAAAAAAAAAAAAAAAAAAAAAAAAAAAAAAAAAAGGGGGAGAGAGTTGGAGAGATAAAAATGTCATTAAAAGAGGCTTAAATCTAATGATAGGATTAAATTTATGCGTAACTGTACACACTTAACAGTTCCACAAATTCTCTAGAAGTTAAAGGCACAACACACAAAAGCCTGAATCAGGGCCTACAGAAATTATTGGGGCACAGAGCATGTCACCAGCCTCCGCGAGGCACCTCCTCCATCCGACACTTCACTCCAAAAAGCAGTAGCAGCAGTCTCCTGAACTACAGACGTTTAAATGTACTGGCATACAAAAAGCAGAGAGGGATCATTCCTGCCCATCGAGACTACTTACAACACACCATAAGAAATGATGGTCAGAGACTCGTTATTCTAAAAGGCTGTTCTGCCAGTGTTTCCCTAAACAGTTCAATACCCTTCCTGCTTCTCAGTTGCCACAACCAAGAGGCTCCCTGCACTGCTGCTTCCAGGAACGCCAGCCACAGAAGCCGTGTGAAATCCTAGATGGAGCTCGGAGGGTTCACCTCGACCTGCTGCTGTGAGAGGAGCAACGTTTGGCAGCTGCGTGCACAGGGACACTGCGGAGTCCAGACACAAGTTAGCTGTCGCTGCTGGCATGAGCATTTTGCAGTTACTTCACAGCCACAACTGAGGCAAGCTGCCTCATGAGTACAGTCAAGGCTCACTCCTCTCTTGCAAGAAAAATGTTACTAGAAAACAACCACCTAGTCAAAACCCTGTAATATTTAGTCTCAGTTATTTTCTTCCATATCAGAGAGTCTCCAAAAAGCCTTGCTGAAATACTGCCACTACAGTTGGCCAATAAACCAAATGCCAACATTTTTAGTATATAATGATCGATCTTACCGACTTCCTGACAAAACCAATGAGCAAATGATGTATCTGATCTGCCTTTATCTGCTACTAAACACTTAGATTAAAACACAACCACGAAAGCTCTACTTCAGCAGTGCTTATGCCAAAAGTGCTCAGACCAAGCTCCACACACAACCTGCAGGTAGACTGCATATTGCTCCATCTTTCCATCTTCTCATCTACATAATCAAGCTAAAAGATACTAAATTCCATTTTCCTGCAGTTATCAGAGAAGTTACACAGAAGAACCAGAGCCACAGTGGGATCTTCCAGTCATAAATGGGATTGGAGAGAGAAGCCAGCTGCACCACAAAAACGCCTGAAGAAGGTGCAGTGGTGGGCTGGCCTGGAGCTGAGCTCAGGTTTTCTCTGCTCCCTCAACACAACTGCATGCTCATACTTGGCTTCTTCCTCAGGGTTCACCACCCCTCAGAGAAGCTAGGGACATTTTGAAATGCCTTCCAAAGTTTGCCAGGCTCAAAGGCTGAGAAGGATTCACAAAAAAAGGATATTACAAAAGCTTGAGGCTATGACTTGAACGATTCCACAATCAATATATCTAGTCCCCATTATAATTTTCCCTTAAAGTCATTCAAAAAGTCTCCAAATGCAGTAAATAAATGAAATACCAGTTCCACATTTTCTCTAAATTCTTAACTTTCTGGGTCTTTAAGTGGATATATAACTTCTTCTTTTATAAGAAAATATCAACTTCAAAAGTTAATGAGTTTAGGTTGAAAAAGGCACACTAGTGCTGACTCTAAGACAGGTTTTTCTCCCCCTTATCCTCGCCTGACTAAATTTATGGTCCAATTTCAAAAATGGAGAGCAGAAACATAGGTGAAAGCATGCCAGCAATTACTTTTCAGTGCAGTCATTGACTTTCTATGTAAATCAGCAGCTCACAGGTACAAGTGGCTTCGTCATGGCACTAAGAGGTATCACTGCCCAAGATACCAACTCTTGTGCTTGGTGGGTCCGATTCATCATCAGAAGCAGCTCAGCATGGGGCAGATTCAGTGGTTTTGAACAGTAGCTTGTGCCTCTTACTTCCACGAGGGTCTCCTCTCTGCCACAGGGATCTAAGAGCATTTTGCATTGTTGCTCAATCACCAGGCTGTACAGGCATTGGGATCCTCACCTCCAGGGAGAGGGACTAGCTCCTGCCCCAGCGTCAAGCTCTGCTCCCCCATGCCCCACTCCAGGCCCACAGGTAGAAAGCCTGGTTGCAAAGAGGGTTTTTCTGCTGCTCCTCCAAGTGCTTTGGCACCTTTAGGAACCGAGTAAGCAGGACAGATAATAAGAAAACTGACTCAGAGGGAAAAGTCTCATGTCCTCCTGCAACTGAAGACAAACAATGCTGGTAAACAACAGTGGCTAGATAGCTGAGAGACAGAGCAGGACAGCAAAATAAAGTGTCTTGAGAGCAATGGCATTTACAATAATATAATTCTGAGCTACTGAAGTATACAGAAACTAACCAGTGAGCAACATTATAAAAAATAAAGTGATATTAAATAATCTGTTCAGGCTTTTTGTCACCTACAGCAAATTAGGCTTTCAATATGCAAAACATCTTCATTGTAGAAAAACAAATGATTGTGATTTCATTTAACTGTAATTTAATCAGGCATAATGTATTTTTTTTAAGTGACATACACCAGGTGTGTGGTGAGGAAACTGGCCCAGCCAGACAAACCTTACTGTTTCTATTTTTGAGAAAACCCTTAAACCAGCCAAGGACTGTTTTCATTTCTGCAAATTATGTTTCTGCTGGAGGGGGTGAGGGAGGGAAACCCACAGCATTCGTACATTTGTTATAAAATTCCACTGGCTAAACTAGCTCATTCTGACTGACTTACATCTCTTATATTAAAAAAAATAAAATAAAAAATTGGCAGTTTGCAGAGTAACCAGCTCGGCAAACCTAGAAAAAGATCATCAGGGACTAGAAAGTTTCAAACTGATTTTAAATAGCCAAATGCATCATCTCTTCTGAACACAGCTCTCAGGATACATTTTAGGATGTGTAGTTTGATAATGTTTTTGCTTTTCCACTCCTGTGCATCATTTTCAAACCAGCTGCTGAAGAGGCACGTGAGGAAAAGTTCACGAAAGAAGTGCTCACAAATGAGGTGTGTGCTCAACCCGAGACAAGGACTCTGTGCAAGAACAGTTTGGTTTACCCTTGGAACTTGTACCATTTTTAAAATTACATGCTGGATCCATAATTGACTTTAAAAAAATAATACCAGCAGTGGAGAAAGGTGAGCATGTCCAATCAAAATAAAGAAGTCATTGGATCTATTTGAGGTAGGAGTAATTTTGACAATGTTTTTTCAAAGTAGCTGAAATGTTGTCCTTTCAGCCAGCAAAGTCACTATCGTGAGGGTTTGCTTTGCACTTATGCTATGAAACCCCTTTTGTGAAGTAATCTCTTATTTTTATTAACTGCAGGATTTCCAGGACAAACAACCCAAACCCATGGGAAAGAAATATTTTTTTAAAGCTACTTCTGAAAAATGATGTAGTACAATGAGCAGTAAATGTTATTTAAACTGACTGCTGCATCCACAGAACCAACCGACCAGCCTTCGAGGCCAACACAAAAGCTTGGCCAAACCTTGCTTCAGAAGGGCAAGCAAAGCCTTTCTTGTCTTCTTCCCAAAGGACTTTGGCTTAGGTCTGGAAAGGGTGTAAATGAGATCTCAGTGGGACAACAGACTGCTACCAGTGACCAAATGCAAGACAGTTTTTCAACAAGAGCTTTTCAAAAGCGATCTGGACAGGTGTGAGGAGGTCATGCTGGAGTGTAGATGTCATGGGGACAGAGGAAGATGAGGGCCATCAGATGGTATGAAACTCTAAAGCACTAGCCAGGACCTCACGCGCATCAGGTCCGGTGACTTGGATGGGAGCTGAGCTCCCCCTTATACAGACCTAAGCAATGAATCTACAAGAGCAAGCACTGAGATTAACATGGTTCAAAAAAAGCTTTGGACAATCGAAACACTGGCCAAGGAAAGAACTTAAATAAACTCAACTAATGTGCTAAACCTCAGGTTTTATGTTCTGTATAAAGAGATTATATATATGAAGGACTGAAAAAGCATAAACACTTTTTTCATACTTTCAGTTTATTTGTGCCTCCCCGTACTTCAGCTATTGCCAAAAGCAACAGAGAAAATGCTGAAATACTAGAAAAATATTGCTCCTGTAGTTCTTAAAGCTCCAGGTACCTTAAGTAGTTTTAAGTGACAGACTCAACAGAAAAGCTGTTTTACATCCCATCAGGAATAAATGTGACTGCAAGATCAAGATATGCAGATAAGCAGGAATAAAGATCATTGATGAAAACCTGTCCCCTCTTGGCATCCCAGTTCAGCACACAAAGCCCATTTCCATCATGGAAGGCAGCACTTGGGGAATCCCTTGGTTCCTATTCATTCCTACACCGAACTCATACTTTCAGCACACAACCACAAATTTGATTTTGCCAGGCTCACATGATCATTTATATTTAAAACTGAGTGCAACTTGAATTGAAAGCCCAAGGAGGCAGGCAAGCCCACTGAGTGCTGTAGCAGAAGCATCAACTTCTCAGAACCCTTCAAGAAAATAAAGCAGCTCCACCTCTGGTGCTTATCTTGTGTAAAGGCAGGCTTTTACCATGACATCTCTTTGTCTCCCAGCATCTCTTTGTCCCACCTTCAATGCTGTCTTCTGGGCTGAATAAGATACTTTCAACAATTCTTCTCTTTGACTCTAAGTATACAGCACTCAACAAGAACTTCTGTATGCAGTATTTGTAGGCTTCTTAGGGCTGTAGCTCATATTCAGATGCTCACTGCTTTGTTTCCATTCCCATGCAACTCTTCCCAATTCCAGCTAGGATATGAAATGTAAGTGCTGGAATTCTCTTAGAAATGCTTATCCTGGCAACATGTCCAGTCCAATTTTGCTGAGCAAAACTGCTTGAGATAATCAGTGGAAATTTTTGTGTGGTTAGCCAAACCAAGCACCTTCATATCCATCCTGTCACAGTTTCCATTGGGCAAAACCGTGTTTACACCCTGATCCCTGACCAACTCTTCCATCTCAATGGGCAAAACGTGCAATGCTGTGTTCGTGTCGGTTCATATGAACTTCAGAATTCAAACGACTTTGACTGGTTTTCCATCGGTGTGAATGGGAGACCAGCTGTCTCCCAGTACCCTTCAGCATAGATGAATGCATCACATCAGTCCCTCACTTAAAAGAAATCTCCTGCTCTCTAGATTCACTGCCTACAGCCAGAGTATAAGCCTCATTCTTAAACTCATTTAGCTAATGCTAAAACACACATCTCAGGAGAGAGCTGCTTAGGCACAAAGCATTTAGAGGCTGATTTGAATAAAACTTATACAGGGTGCAACAATGACAATTTGATTTTTATTATTAAAAATGAAGTGTTTAAATCCTCAAAGAAAATGCCTTTATTGCATTAGTTTAATAAAGCCTCTTTTTTATTATGGTATCTCTTTTTATGAGGGAAGACAAGGTATGCATGTGGAGCTGAATGTGGATGCTGGGGGAAGAGGAGGCAGAGAAAGACCGACCACCTGCAGCCACAAAGTGCCACCATTTATATGACACACATGCCAAACCTTTACATGGAAATATGCCAGAAAATTAGCAAGACGCAGAGCTCGTGCACATTCTGTATGTCCGTGTGTTTGATTCCAAGGCTCAGGACTCCTGTGCATCAGCTGAGCAGGCAGCAGTCGCCTCCTACAAGCATATATTCTGAAAGCCTTACTCACATGCGACTTAAGATCTTTTCATTCAGCCTATTGAATACAATTAAGTTAATTGAAACTGAAATTTTGGGCAGTGCAAACCCCACTGTTGGAACAAATATCCTATGCACCAAGAAATCTGCAATTTATTAAATTAAGCACTTCCCTTACAGACTGCCTTCTTTCCTGTGAGTACAACAGAATACTGCTTGTGCCCCATTACACACAAGAATAAAACAAGCAGGCAGCATGAAAGGGTTTCAGGCAATAAGGCAGCGTTTTCTATGGGGGGAAAAAAAACAACAAAAAGTCCCACTGAAAAACAGAACTCTCACTAATTGAAAGTCTGTGCACAATGGGGCAGACACCACAGCAATGAATGCAACATGACTATTTCACTAGATAACAGGCACAGAATGAAAGCTGCTTGTCTTCCTCTCATGTAAGCTAAAGGAAAATGATTTGCGAAAGGAATTCTGTCTAGGATCTGGCTCACTAACAAGTAGAGATGGAAGCGTTACTAATTTAAATCAAGCCATACTTCTAATCTTAATGGCTTCTACAGGATCTTCTTTCTGATCCCACTTCAGTTTGGGGGAATTTTACCAAAGACAGCAGAATTGGACATAAATGAGGAGTCATCATCCACCTCACAGAATCACACAGAAGAACTAGGTTGGAAAGGACCCACAGGATCATCCAGTCCAACCACTCCTATCAACCATTAAACCATGCCCCTGAGCACCTCATCCACCCATCCTTTAAACACCTTCAGGCATGGTGACTCAATCACCTCCCTGGGCAGCCTGTTCCAATGCCCAATGACCCTTTCTGTGAAAAAATTTTTCCTAATGTTCAGCCTGAACCACTCCTGGCAGAGCTTGAGGCCATTCCCTCTTGTCCTGTCCACTGTCACTTGGGAGAAGAGGCCAGCTCCCTCCTCTCCACAACCTCCTTTCAGGGAGTTGTAGAGAGCAATAAGGTCTCCTCTCAGCCTCCTCTTCTCCAGGATAAACAACCCCAGCTCTCTCAGTAGCTCCTTGTAAGACTTGTTCTCCAGCCCCTTCACCAGTTTTGTCACTCTTCTCTGGACTCACTCCAGAGCGTCAACATCCTTCTTGTGGTGAGGGGCCCACAACTGAACACAGGATTCGAGG
>WAAB01015769.1:27559-48189 GCA_013389865.1 Piaya cayana
TGTCAAAGGCTTTACTGAAGTCCAAGAGGCTGCATCCACAGCCTTTCCCTCATCCAGTAGCCAAGTCACTTTGTCACAGAAGGCGATCAGGTTAGTTTGGCAAGACCTGCCTTTCATGAACCCATGTTGACTCGGTCTGATCATCCAGTTCTCCTGCATGTGCTTCATAGCACTCAAGATCACCTGTTCCATGACTTTTCCCAGCACTGAGGTCAGACTGACAGGGTTGTCATCACCATAATTGAGTTCAAGGGTGTCAAAGCACTCTCTAACATGGAGGGCTACCCTGCCTCCTCTCCTACCCTTCCTGTCCCACCTAAAGAGTTTATACCCCACAATTGTTACACTCCAGTTATACGAGTCATCTCACCACATTTCCATGATGGCAACTCCTTACCCTACAATAACTTCTAATTCCTCTTGCTTGTTGCCCATGCTGCATGCATTGGTGTAAATGCACTTCAGCTGGGCTGGGGAACCCTCAGCACTCAAAAAGGGAATAGTATTCATTCCCAATTGACTGGTCCTTGGATTACCTAACCCTCAGTGCCAGTTTCATCCTTTCCACCACCAGATGTACTTGCCCTCAACTCGCTCTGTGATGACATATTGGTGGTCCTTGACAGCACATCATCTCTCAGGCAGCAGAGTTCCACTTCCAGGCTCACTCCTGACTAGACTGGCTTAGTACTCCTCCCCCTTCACATCTAGTTTAAAGCTCTATTTATGAGCCCTGCTAGATTTTTAGTGAGGACTTTAGTATCCCTAGGAGACAAGCATGCCCTATCCCTAGTAAGGAAGCCTGGAGGTGCATGTGCCAGTCCATAATCAAAAAAACTGAAGTTTTGCTCCTCGAGACACCAAATTTGGAGCAAGCTATTGATAAACTGATTCTTCTTGATCTCTTGCTCTTCATTCCTTAGTGCTGGAATAGAACCAAACACTACTTGTGCCCCAGAGCCCTCCATCATTTTCCCCAGAGCCCTGAAGTCCCTCTTAATTGCTCTCAGCTTCCTGCGCTGTGTCACTATTGCCAATTTGAAATACTAGCAGAGGGTAATAATCTGTGGGTTTAACCAACAAAGGATGTTTTCTAGTGATGTACTTCACTAATGCCTCAGGTAGGCAGCAGACCTCCCTGTGGAGCAGGTCCAGTGTGCAGATAGGGCCATCTGTTCCCTTTAGGAGGGAATCCCCCAAGACAATCACTCTCCTTTTTCTCAGAGGATGTTTTGATGGTCATATAAGGATGGTCATATGAGGAATGCTGGGAATGTTTCTAGGCTGAGAGAGCCATCCTCTTCATCTGTGGGGATGGATTCCACTTGTAGCGTTTCATATCTACTCTGCAAGGGATTCCAGTGGTTTGTTGTCTGAATGGGGACAACAGGCTTCCTGTGCTGGGCAGGAACTTGCTGCCATTCCCCATCTTTTTTTCCCTCAACCTTGCAGTTGGCAGATGGGTGGTGCTCAGCCACACTAGCAACCACAGCCTGCTGAGTTTGTGAGAGGGTGCTGCTCCACTGATCCATTTCCCTCTCACTCTCTGGTAGTCCTCAGTCTAGTTATATCCTCCCTCCTTGCCTATATCTGAAGCTTTTCTCTGAAGCTTCCTGACGAGCTGTGCTCCTGCCCTCAGAGCCCCCAGGCCCTCTATAACTGACTGGAAACATCTTTGCAGGCTGTGGAACCCTTATTTCCTTGCCGCGGGAGCGTGGACTTACCCATAGTCACACCAGAAGCTGGGACACCATCCAGCACCATTTCTGCTTTTCTCTACAACTCAACCCACTCTTGCAGCCAAGGTGTGACCAAATTCCTCAAACAAGGTGGATCAGTTTAGTTCACTTCATCATAAATTTCACTACATCCGAGGCTGGTAGAGTTCCCCCCTCCCTGTGGTGTTACTTCCTTTAATCTAAAGAGGTGCGGTTAGGCACTGGCTAACCAGGCAGAAGCCAAGCTGCGTAAGTGTGGCCCTTCTATTTGCAGGCTGGAAAGCCAACACTCTCACCCAGAGGTACTCAGGACAGGAAGGAGGGAGCAGTAGTCTTTGGAAAGAGAGTTACAAGCAGCCTTAACATGCCTGGTGTTTCTACCCATTTTTTTGCATCTGGCACCACAACTATTTCATTCAGAAAGCCTCAGGTTCACGGATATATCTAGTTTCTGAGGCTGTTCAATAAAACAAGCACTGGCCACTTGCCCAAATATTTTACTAGTTTTGGCTATTATGTCAAAACATTGGCAAAAAAAAAAAGATACTTGTTAAAAAAAAAGAAAGATATAAACAGAAATGCTCATTCAGTCTATAGGTTTTGCAGTCCACTGGGCACTCCAAAGGGCAACAGAAGCAGTTCTCTGATACAGGGATTTCGACTGTCTGGATTCTTACAAACAGCCTGACCAATTATCCTGACGAGCTCTGAAAGCCTGCACCAAAGAGGGACACACAGCAAGCAGGTAGAGGAAGGAGAATACGTTCACTTTCCTTATGCAAAGCAGGACTCAAATGACCTATTTTCTAGCTAGGATTTTGAAGTGCACAGATAATTTCAGCATCTCCAGATTTGCCAAGTAACTTCCTGGAGAGGGACAACGTAAATCTGAGAGAGCATTTTCATGCATTTGTTTTAAAACAGTCCTCTCACACCTGCCACCTGCCCTTTCTCAGCACATTACAACCTGTGATAAGCAAACTTTGGTTCTTACAACCTTTTGGTTGCAACAAAAATGTGGTATTAGGACACGTTATTGTGCAAGAAGACAGCACAAGGACTCTGCCCTGAGGATGGCCAAAACCATGTCTGTATTCTCCTCCAGGAAGAAGTCCACAGTATCCCCATGTCCTGCCCCCCATTTCACAGTATCTTGGCTGGCCATTCTGAAGGGTTGCCTGGTTGCTAGCAAATATGCTCTTTATGAAGGTGATCTCCACATTAAAATAAGGATAGCAGGCATGACCACGTAACTCTCCAGCATCTGATGGGCCTCATACAGTGCTCTGTCTTGCATTCAAATCCATCCACTCTTGCACACAGTTTTTAAGACCCAGACAGGGATGCCCAGCTTTTCATTAACGAGTTATTAGTTCATAGAAGCCATTTAAACAAAGAAAACAAATAATTCCAGTAAACAACACATTCAAATAAAGGAGCCTGCAAATTTCCTATTTACGGGGCACAGACCATGAGAGCCGCAAAAGTGAACTGGAGCACAAATTCTGCAATTACATGAACAAGAATCTGAGCCTCCTGCCCCAGCAATACTGCTAATCATCTTAGTCACAGGGAGCTTTCTCCACAACCTTGATCCAGTGTTGCCTGTATAAGCCCTGGTTGCCTTGGAGGGAGGGAATAAAAACATAGAGTCAGGAATAAAAACATCCCTTGTGTGCTGTCCTCTCTGCCTGCATTGTAGCCATCTCAACAGGGCTCCTGAAGGTGGGCAGAAAAGCCCTGGCTCAACTCCTTGGGCTACACCACCTTCTTGATGAGTCTGAATAGCAACTCACTGCACTCCACAAGACAGGACTGTACCAGGAGTTAAAAACCACAGTGCTGCCAGGCTTCCACCAGAGAAAGGAAGGCTACATAGAGGATGTTTTCCCAACACACATTTTAATGTTTTGGAGGTTTTGTAGGAATTGCCTACTTATTGGAAATGGTGTCATTAAAACCACCTTCAATAACTATATTGTTTCTCTGGGTCTGAAAACTCTCTGCTCCATGTCCTGTTTGCTGAATGGCATGTAGGCTCCACATTAGGATAAATTAAAATTGTGACACTGACTCTCTAAAGATAAAATAAAAAGAAAATGCTGAAGTTAGCCCAAAGTATTTACTAAAAATCAGACATACACACTTCAAGGGTTCTTCATACCCACTTTCAAACAAACATTGAAACATTCACTTTGGAACTTTCTATTTCAAAGACACCAACTTTATGGCTAACAGCCGAGGCAACTCCTGGCCCAACAAACCATGCAGCTCTCTCCACGTACAAATCTGCCTTGTGTTTGGTCCCAGCTCAGAGCAGAACCTCAGTGGGAGCACTGTGTGCCAGGAGATGCACAGAATTTGTCACAGAGCCTGAAGCACTTTGCTTTCATGTGTGCAGACAACGTGGCCAAAGGTAGAAGCAAATACTGTCATCTTGAGCTACGTATTTCCAACTTTAAGAGGAAGATTCAGATGTTTCACAAATCGTATAATTGCACCTCTCCTTCTTTTGACCCTCCTCACATTCCCCTTCACATACACACATGCATACATACATGTGGCAGCCATTTGTTCCGATGGATTTAGCCTAGTTTGGATCAAAGCTTCCTCTACTTCATTTAACAGATTTGCTCAGATGGAAGATCTCAGGGGAGAAATAATGTTAGTAAGAGGGGTTTTTTTCAGCATTGAGTATGTAGGTCATTGGACTTTAAAATAAATTAGAGAATAGTTTATCTATTAAACAAGTTTCACATTACATATTTCATGAGGCTATACTTAATTATAGGCTAATGCGCACCACAAAGATACCACAAAGAAGGATTAAAAAGTGGCCCATAATGCAGTGATTAATACAATTATTAGCTGGCTGGCATATAGCACTTATTATTTGGTACCATCATGAGAAACAACACACCTCCAGTTTCTACAGCTGGCATGTCCTGCAAAATACAACAATCCCAAGTATTTCCAGAGAGAAATACAAGTGTCTTTACACCACCTGAGGAGAGGATCCTCAGGGGCAGTGTGGGAATGCAAGGTTGTGAGAGCAGACTTGTAGTTCCACTTCAAGCTCCTTTTACAGAGTTTGGTTCGCCACCACAGGTGTGTGGAAACATCCCACACCATCTACTACACAGGGCAAGGCTGCCTGCCTTCTTAGTATCTCTAACAGTTTCTGACGCGAAGGGAGATTGATTTGAGTTAGCAGTAAAAGCTGAGGACAGAAAACAATAAATATGTATCTACACTCTTGCTACAGTCATGACTCCTAGGGACAGGATTCACTACATGTAAGGTGCAATGACCTTCTCTATCAAGGCCCTGTAGACTAGTGAAACACAGCTGTGAGATAAGCAAATCTTTTATGGATGTTTAAGACTTCTTTGTTCTGGAACCAGTGTTATGGAATGTATCACACATTATATTACTTACAATAAAGAGCCAAAAAGTAAGCAATTTCTTTCCTTTTACAAAAAATTACATGTCCAATATCTTGTAAGGAAGTGATTAAAATCAGGAAGATTATTTTTTTTTAAAGAAAAACTAGAGAACTTAGTGCATCCTAAGATAAATGTAAGAAGGAGAACTGGCAAAACCAGGGACACTGGTACCCTGAATTACAGACCTTGTTTATACACTGAACTCAGACATAAACTGGTTGGAGGACAGAGCATCACTTCTCACTTCAGGTGCAGCTCTGCCCAGGAAAGCTGCTTGGCATCTTCTCAAAGGACATTACCCTGGCACATCCACTCAGTGCCGCTCAGGTCTATATTCCCGATGAGTGAGCCCAGTCTGAATGATAACACACCTGGTGTTCTAAGCCATACAGGGCATTCTGAAATGCTGTCAGGTCTGACTGGCCAATGGTCACAAGGTCAGGAGATACTAAAGTTAGGAAGAAATCATATTTTACTCAAAGACTGTTTAGTGTCCTAAAGCCACTAGATCTATGCCAGGACACTGCAAGAGGTGTAAAAAGAAAAGAATAAACCCCACAACACTCCCCCAAACCATAGTGCATCTGATTTCAGGTTATCTGCCAAGAGAGTGGCTCAATCTCTACTGTGGCTGTTGACAAACAACATCGGCAGATGCAATGTTGAGCCACTACTAAGAAAAGGCTGAGCAGTCTGTCTTACATGCCTTTTCTCTGCTGTTCTAAACAGTGAATCTGCAATGCCTGGTCACTGACATGCAAGGCTTGGTTGGGGTTTTCTAGACACACAGAACCAAAATCTTGCTTCCTTTTAACCATAGCAGAACTGTCGATTTAACACACAAGGTTGATGACAGTTTTCTCACTGAAAGATGAACTTTTCGTTTCATGGCAGGCTTGAGCATTTTCAGCCCAGTTCTCCTGAACTGGCTAAGGCAAAGCTTCATGTTTTGTGACAGTGGCAAAACCCTCACTGGCAACATCACTGCTGACCTCTTGCTCAAGTTCAGTATATGTCATTCTGTCAATACCATCTACCTTGATTATACTGGGCTTTATATACAACAGGTTATGATCCCAGAGGGATGAAAAGCTTTTCCAAATTAAAACCAGCATTTTAAAGAGGAAATACTCATACGTTCCTATGTAGTTTTCATTTGATATCCTCAAGGCTAACCCGAGAACTCAAAGTCATGTTGATTGGAAGTGAATGTTTTTTCTGAGTGCAGCCATCTTATGAATTTAATGGAAGAAGGGAAGTAATAAAAATGTGCTCCATACTTTAATTAGTTCCCTCATAATATGGCATTTCCAAAATGGCAGTGCCAAAGAAAATCATTAATGCAGGAGAACAGACAAAGACACTGTATAGGGCAAGGGGACAGACCTCCAGGAGACACACACACGTGGCCCTTGTTTTCTCTTGCTGGTAAAGCTTAGCTCAAAGACCAACACTGCACAAAATAAATTTGTACCAATATTAAATATTAAGACCCTTTCCACTTCTTTAGCCTTGTTACAGAGTATCACGATCGAGAGATTGAAGGTTTTGAATTGTATCTGACAACTGGATAAATGCAAACAGCCTGTCTTTCTGAACATGTGTTGACCCTGGCTACCCCAGGTGCTTTGCTTAAGCCAACACTATCGTGTGATGATTTCAACATCTGCATTTCACTCTGCACGTGAGAAAAACTGTGTCAGATGTATGAAAGGAAACACAAACCTGCTGCAAATGGCTGAGATCTTTCCCAGAAGTCAGTCCTTTGGCCTGCACACACTTATCTTACACGCTTCTTGTGGCAGTAGCCTCTGGCACTAATTGCGGCAACCCTTGTACCACAAGAAGGAACTGAGGAAGCAACAGAAGCCCCAAAACACCTCTGACTCTCACAGCCTCTTGTTACCTCTTCTACTCCTGCTTGATGGCCACGATGTGGAAGCTTATAACCACAGAGAGGAACTTGGGGAAGAACTCACATGAGCAGAATTACTTCTAGAGAGCAAAGCTCAGGTAACAGCACTGGCATAACGAAAAGCAAATGAACAGCTATTCCAGGAAGATGCAATCTTATTCAACCACGACAAAGAGACCGGAGTTAAAAAATAAGGGTGATTTGACCTGTTTCTACAGCACACCTCCCGTACAGCCCCATGAGAGTCACAACCTTGCCCCCTCACCATGTCTGGTTATAGAACAGAAATTGATACCTGTGTGCGGTTGAATGCTACTCTTGCAAAGACAGCTTGAGACACACTTGCTCTCTTCAGCTCATCTCTGACCTGCTGGTAAATATCTGGAGAGACTTCCACCGATGAATTTGATGGCTCTGGTTTGACAGCTCTAGGGATGGGTGGATGATTCAAGAACTGCTGGTTGATAGCTTGTGGGTGCTGGTGAGCCAGTAGCCGGCTGACAGCAATCTGTTGGTTTATCAGATGGGCCATTGCTATCTGCTGCCTCACCAGTTGTGGACTGAGCTGAGGAGACAGGAGTCCAGGGTTTATCATTGTCTGCATCGTTGGCACTTGGTTTCGGATTGGAGTACTGTGGTGAATTTGGCCATGAGGAGACTGTTCGTTAGTTTTTCCCAAGGTTGCCAGCTGGTTGATATTTGGTAAGTGCATGGGACGTTGACCAAGAACACAATAGTCTGAAAGGTTTTCTCTTTCCACTCTTTCCACTGTTGAAAAAGAAAAATTTGTTTGCTGTCATTTCAGTTTGCACTTACAAGAGGACTGTTAGGGCAAGGGTTACTGCAGGTGACTGTACACAACTGCATCTGCTTTAGCTTGCAAATCTACACTTGCATAAAAGCTTCACAGAAACATAAGCAGAAGCTGCACAAAGTAAAAGCAACAGCAATAATTAACATCCTTTTGGACTTCTTGGGCATTACCCACAGCTCAGGAAGCCTCCTTATCAAACTGGTAGCAGATATTCCCTCCAACATCACTTCCTAAAGAAGCTGCTTGGATATCTCCACTCACACTGTCACTAACTTTTGAATCTGTAACAGCAAATCGAATAACTTTTAAAATGGGTCAGTGTTTCAGAATCACTGGCATCTAGGTAAAGGAAAGAAATGCAAATTATTATCCACTCACACAAACCCAACGGAAACCACATGGTTCCCCGTGCAATTCATGGAACGGCTTCTCATTACAAACTCTGCAACTATTATCTTCTCCAATATAAACTCTACCTTGCATTATGTGTGGATGAATTTATCTGGTAACGTCAGTTCACCCTGGGGCACTACAGCAGAATCGTCCTGCTTGTATGAAAGCCATGCCACAAAACCATGCAATTCACACATGAGAAAATTTTAAAGCAATGATTCCTAGATACAAAGCCTCACTGCCATGAGTCTGTCCAAAAACCTAAAAGCACCTCTGCATGAATGCCCACTTTAAAGAAAGTGTCTTCACTCTCTTCAAAAAGACTTTGATTAGCACAACAAAGCCCGTGATCCCTAAGTGACACTATCCTACAAAAAAGGAAGCACTACACACAAAATGCATATACTGTGATTTTATGTATTGATACATATTGTCCCATTCAAATATCTAATGTCAGCATTATTGCACTTTCTTTACATGTAACTGCAAAACTGAATTCACATATTACAAACTAAATTTCTTCTAAAAGTAGTATTTGAAATAGGAAACTAAATTTAAAAAGGACATAAATATAACTATAACTTAGATAATTTTAAGTAATCAGAAGTCATTTTTCAATAGGCTGCAGATTCCATAAACTTCCCTACATGCAATTAGATAGGCATTTATATATTGAGCTCACATAAAAGTGTTCAGGGACACACATCACACAGACAGAAAACTACTGCCTCATTCTTGTATTGCTTTCAGCAAGTAACAAGATAGGATCTATTTCACAAATGCCATAATACCATTATAACTCCTGTAATGATTAATGACTGGACAAGGCTTTGAACTCTTTTTCAAAACTTCATCTATCTAAAGCTTTGAGGCTTTAGATGGTTAATACTTGGGATGACAGTATTCTGATGACTTTCTCTGTTTCCTTCTAAATAAAAAGGCAGTTCTTTTCACCTTCCAGAGTTAATCTCAGGGAGAGAGGGTTGAATTTTCACTGGAGAGGGAGTCATTCCCTGAACACACACAAACACACACAGTTTCTAGCTTTAGAGCTGTCATTCTGGAACAGTGTAAGTACTGAATTTTACAACTAGATGAATTCATACCTGGAATTTTCTTGTAATAATTTAAATTTTTCTTTTAAAGAAAAAAATGCACAAAATCCTTAATCTTCAATATAATAGTTTCTTTACAATACCCCTTTAAAATAAAATTAAGCATTTCTAAGAAAATGATCAATTCTTTTTTTTCCACAAAAGCTAGCAGTTCAACCCAATTGGCTGTCTAAATAAGTCCTTATCTGTGTAGTGTATTTCAGTTGTTAAAAGAAATGTGATACATGCAAACACTATTGTCAACAACTGTCCATTGTGCTGTGCTACTCAAAGCCTGCCAGAGACATAACACAGTATGTCAGTTTGGTAAAAACACTGAAAATCCCTATTTGAATGCTATTCCTCATGATGCCAGTAGGTCTCCCTGAAAATTAGGTACAGAAGGCTCTATGCCACTAGTCTCTGGCTCTAGGAACAGACATAAAATCAATATGAAGTATTAAATATGAATAGCGTTAATACAAATGACAGACCTGGGATCGATATAGAGATGTAACATGAAGGGAGGCTGTGGAGAGGAGGGAGCTGGTCTCTTCTCTCAAGTGACAGGGGACAGGACAAGAGGGAATGGCCTCAAGCTCCGCCAGGGGAGGTTCAGGCTTGATATAAGGAAAAAATTCTTCACTGAAAGGGTCATTAGGCAATGGAACAGTCTGCCCAGGGAGGTGGTTGAGTCGCCTTCCCTGGAGGTGTTTAAGGTGCAGGTGGATGAGGTACTGAGGGGCATGGTTTAGAGATTGGTGGGAATGGTTGAACTCGATGATCCGGTGGGTCTCTTCCAACCTGGTGATTCTATGATTCTATGTGGGCACAGGAGTGGGGAAGAGGGGCTGCTTTATCACAGCCCCAGACCACATTCAGTGACTTGGATGACTCAGGGCACTGGCAGCCACGCTTTCACCTCTGCAGGTTCTCTGCGGTAAGCCTGTACCTGAGTAATGCCACTAAACATACACAGTTGCCAACAAAACCAAATGTAATTATTCCAAAGATGCAGAAGCTACTTGGCAATCAGGAATTAATCTGTTGTAAATAAAATACAGACTTTGCTCAGTTTTTCTATGAAATTCTTGGAGCCTCCTATTGAAAGAAATATAGTCAGAACTACTTCCAGTCTTCATTTACAGCCCTGGATATCTAGAGTCCTTCCACCAGGAGTTTCAAAAGAGCTGAAAGAAGTTCTAAACTATTTTGTAGCTTGAGAAATACACAGAGAATAAGTCACTGAAACCAACAAATTACTACTTGTTAGAACACAAAAAACGGTAACCAAGTGGTTTTGAAAACTTGGTGAGAAAAAAATATAAATAACATCCACTTTCTGGCCTGAACCACACTTGCCAAGTTTCCACCCACTCTTGACTTCAGTGCCAAGTTATAAACCCCTATAAAAATAAAGTTTAAGATTAAAAGGCTCCCAGGCTGTTAATCTCTGCAGTGCTACTTGGAATTACAATTACAGAGAGACATTACCTGACTTACTTCTATAGGTGTATTTTTCCCTTATTATCAGTTTCCTTTTCCGATCACATTAGGCTATACAGCCACACATAAAGTCCCAATAAGCAAACCAGATTCTAGTCGCTTCAGTCACTTCAATAATAAAAGGTTACCATTAACAGTTACGCTGGATGGAAAAAATGTGCATTACTCAACTCCTCAAGACTCTTTCCTTCTCTAACATGTTGCCTGTATCAGATTCCCTGTTGTTCTTTGGTAACTATGGACTGGTATGGCTCCACAGGACTGGACAGGAGCAAGCCTGAGAAAACCCCAAAACAGAGCCTGGCACTGCTGTGAGAGGCAGGCCAACTTGCCAGAAATGTTCTAGAAATAAGGCATACAGGAGCCACAAACCTGCTATGACATCTACATTC
This sequence comes from Piaya cayana, assembly GCA_013389865.1. NCBI lineage: Eukaryota > Metazoa > Chordata > Aves > Cuculiformes > Coccyzidae > Piaya > Piaya cayana. Next base: position 38,838 of record WAAB01015769.1, read on the forward strand.
TGCCTCCTATTATCTTGAAACAGGGTTTTTCCTTTTGCATTGTCCATTTTTCAAGTTCCTACCCTACTACAATCTTTCCCTTCTCCTTCCTTGTTTTGCTGCACTCAAACTGGGGATTGCAGGTAGAGCTCTTGCAGTCTTGCATCCACTAACTAGTACTTGAATATATTGCAATGCAAAGCAGTGAGTCCAAGCAGCAGCATCTTAAACTAGTTAAAAACGGGCTCCATGGATGTGTGCTGTCTACATTTATATCCTGGTGACAAACTTCCCCTGCTAGCGATGCCTGTGCTACTAAGACAAAAGCTGGTCCAGGAGGCTGCTGTTCACCTCCATCTGTGGTGTAACCACAGCAAAAGACCTGGCAGTGTTTCCCTTTTCTCCCTGCATCCCACTGCCTAGTATACAATTCTGCAGCTCTTTGATTTAAGAGTTGTTTTAAACCAAGTACAACGCTGCTGCCATTTTTCAGAGACACCCATCCTTCTGAAGCCATACACGAGGTAGGCAGATTTGAGGTGCCTGGACAACATGTCCCGTGCCATGCCCAGCAAACAGCTTTAAGATCACTCCAGGAGAGCATCTGCCCTTCATTTCCCTATACCCCCTACAACATGTCACTATCTCTACAAGACAGTTAGAAACCAATATAATCCCCAGAATGGGAGCAGCAAATTGTCATATTTCAATGTTCCTTTCTCTTTTCATAATGACTACCACGTGTCTCAATGTATTTCAGCTCCATACTGCATTAGAAACTCCCTGGATACAGCACAAAAGCAATCCAGTGCACCCTTCTGCTTGTGTGATGTCCTCAACCTCTACCCAAATCTTCCACGCACGGTCAAGTTGACACAGTCCTCAGCACAATAGCTCGGGGTGGTCCACATGCAACTTTCCATTTGAAATAAAACTAGCTCAAAAGATTTAAAATAAGATTTATTTCTCCACCTTCCCTTCCCTCACTCTTCATTTTCACTAAGTTGTTAATAGGAACATTCTGACAAACAGCCTGTGAGGCATTTAGGGCTTATGAGCAGCATTGAATTGACTGACAGCACCGGAAACCTAATTTCTATGCACAATAACGGATGTGGCACAGAGAGCGTAACACATCTCCCAGCCCTACGCTGGAGTAGGGCCACAGAGGACCCTCCAGCACCCACGACCCAGTGAATCCTGAACTTTTCAGTCCCACAGGCAGATGGGCACTTTGCCCCAGAGTAGGAAGAGGCTAGTAAAGAAATGTTTTGTAATAAGTTACTAGCCAGCAGAATTGCCATGCTTCAATTGTGACAGGATGGCACCACCCAGGGTTGTTCTCCAGTGCTTCAGATTGTGCTGCTTTGTTTTATTTATTAGTTAAAACCTGGTGATCATAAAAGCCACTCTGAGCAGTGGTCATGGCCAAGCAAGGAGAGCTCTGTGAATTCTAGTGTGCCCTGCTCTCAGCTTGAGATAGAAAGATTCCCACAATTTCTTCTGGCTTAGCACCATCCTACTCACTGGAGCAAGACTTGAACTTTGGAGCTGTGCTTGGGGAACAAAGAGCTCATCGGCACAGTAACACCCTCTGCCTCGGAGAGACAGGGCTGCTGCACTACACAGAGAGGATAACCTCTTGCTTATGCTACATGATGATGAACAACCACTTCGTAAAAAACAGAACCACTCCAGAGCACAGGAGGTGCTTTTAAAGTGGTAATACTGTATCTTTTAATATATAATTAGGATAATGACTTATTTCTTTTAATCACGGCCCACTTAACCACTTCAGTGCAAAGAGTTGGTCTGAGGAGTCTCATATTCATTCAGCGTCTAATCTTTCCATTTACCCAAAGTCATCCCCTGACTTGGTTCACTGTCCGATCTCTGCCTGAACCATTTGTTCCTGCAGTCAAGACTGAATAAAAAGCAGGCTGGAGAGGCAGACTTGATAAGAACTCATAACTTTTAAAACCTTTCCTTTCCCTTACTCCTGCTGGATAGCAAAAAAACTCAGAATAGCTTTAGAGTACATACAGAAATCGTTTGGCTGCTGGCTATGGGTAGCAAAGGCCTTTATCCAAGCCTAATGCAAAACAGACAGGAAGGGCCATTGTCTGTTCTTTGTTGTGTTGCAAACCATTCAGTTCCCACCAAAGCACAAATCACTATTTTGTATTTAGAAGAACCACCATTAAAAGTGAACTTTTGATCAGCATTAGTTTCAGGTGAACTGAGCAGAGTGTAGTAACTTTACCAGCTCTCCCTGTGTGCTGACCTTCTATTTCCCTTGTCCCAAAACTGAGATCCAGGTCATCACTTGGGACACAGAAATGCCAGGCCGCTTTCAGTCAGTTCTGCTTAAGCATAGTAAATCGTATTCTTCCGATGTGCTATCCTTGGACTGCATTGCTTCCAAAGATGCTGTCAGGAGAGAACTTAACCCCATGATCTTACTTTCAGATAGAGTTACTGTATCAGTTCAAAAGGGCACATAGAACTCAGTCCTTCATAATCATGTTAACATTGTTTGTAGGCAGGTTGTGCCAGACCCACCTGGCAGAGCAAAACATTACATTAAAGGTGCTTTAGTGATCACACGGTCTCCTGGATGAATACTGGTCAGGTGAAATGGAAAAGGAGAAGCAGGGCAAACTTTACTCAGAACTGTCTGACAGAAACACAAGAGAGTGTTGGTTTAGATGGACTGGTCTCACCTGATATAAAAATATCTCCCTTCCTGTCAAGCTGCTGTTGACAGAAATCTGTCCTGCTATTTAAGTACTAACCTTTTGTGGGCACCTTCAGAGGGAGGTGCAGACCTCCTAGAATACCCAGTCAATTGTGCAATCCCTCCAAGAGACACACACGCATCTCTTCCTGACTCAAAATATCAGAAATGGTGAAAGGAATGAGACAGGACACAAACATCATAAAGGCAGACATATAAACTCTTCAGATACTTAAAAAAACCAGAATTCAGTTCTACTTCAGAGTTATCTGTTCCTTGAAATCCATTTGATCACAGACAGCCACATTGCAGTTTTCACACCAGGAAGGCTTATGCCTGTACCTAAGCTTCAGGTTTTCCTCCCTTTCCAATCTTATCTCCACTAATGCTTACTTTCTAAAAATTGCTTCTCTTTTGAGCTAACATCATTGTTTGGGAGCACATAAAAATACTTTTTAAATTTACTTTGAAAAAATTTACTTTGAGATTCTGCAGATTAAAAAAATATTAATAATAAAAATAGTGTTTGTTTTTGAGTAAGCCTGTTCTTTACTAAGAATTCCAAAGCGTCTGGACCCAAGTCCCAGCCTCAGTGCACAAGTTGTACTCACTGAGAAAACAGTCTACTTGGAATAGAAAACACTTTAAAACCATAAAGCTGTGTTAAACAGATTTGGTCAGTATTTCCTAACTAAAAAAGGTGTAATGGTGCGGCATGGCAGGGACAAGAAGCCAGGCAGTCTCTCTGCAGAAAGGTTTCCAACCTTTATGGTATGGAAATATGCTCCCTAAAGGAGCAATGGTCACATGGACACACAAGAGATGGCACTCAGCTACCCACACCTCTCCTTCTGCCACGACCCTGGTTCTATGAAGAGGAAAGACACTGCTCCAAAACAGCCAGAAGACTTGAAAGACATCCTGCAAAGCTGGAAATCATACCTGCACTTACTTTAGATTAAAGTTAAGCTTAAATAAGAGAAAACCCCAGAGGGTCTGTTTAAATTTTCTGTACAGAGAGGAATAGCCAAGAGGGACACAACTCATCAAGCCTCCAGAAGGCACTGCAGTAGGTAAGCTGTTCCTCAACAATACGCATGCATAGATCCCCCAGACTGGCACTAACATGAGTGTAGAAAACAGTAGTCAAGGGGTCTACAACTCTCACTGAATCTTGACAACTTTAAATATGTATTTAAGGAGAAATGCCACTTCTTCCTCATGATCAATGCAAACAGTCCACATCTGAGTCAAAGATGATCTTTGGGTCATGAAGGTCATCTATACGCTGAAAAGCTTGCCTGCAAATTATGTTATTTTCTTTCTGTTTTCCTTAAGAAAGTGATGAAAGTCATATTTTTAGCAAAATAAATACACTGTGAGGAGTGTAAAAGTAAGCAAGGGGAAAATTACAGTGTCAAGAGCCACAGAGCTGACCTGAATGACCCTAACTAGTTTAGTGCCAGAGCTGCCACTAATATCCGAACTAGACATGAAATGAATCCTTCTTAAAATACTTACCATTTCTTCCTGAATCTGTTAGTTAAAAAGACAAAAGGTCAAGATCTATATATGCATATATATACATCCATACAAATACATAACCCCCTCTATTTACATAGAGGAAGATCTACACATACACAGGTATTAATAAATAGGAATTTTTTAGAAATCAAAAACACTGTTTGGGAAAGATCCAGTGTGCCTTCTCATGAGGCTTCTACAACATCTGCTTCAGAGGAACAATTACAGATTATTCCTTTAAGAACAGAATGACAATTTTCTGCAGACTTGCACTGGCATTATCACAGTGCAGTAATCCTAGGTTACTTCAGCCTGGAAATAAGAAATATGGGAGGTCTTCTGAATCCTGTTTCTAACCTCTCTCAACCTACAACAGCCTCTACAACACATCATCAGTAAAACAGATTGCTCTGTCTATCTGTTATGGGAAGTGAGCAAACATACTTTGAAGAATAAAACAGCACACAAACAACAAATAACTAATATTGGAAAAATCAAAGAACAGTCAAAGCAGATTCTCAATTTAAGGAAGCTATGAAAGCTTTTTCTTACATTCCTGATCTCTTGAAACAGAACTAACAGAGACCTCCAACTTTAAATTGAAAAACCTTTTTGTTCCACAAAAACTTTGAGACAGGCACAATCTAAAAACTTACATCCACAGAAAGCTCTATTTTGACAGCCACTGAGGGCAGGAGCAAAGATGAAATGTTCTCAATATGCAGACAAAGAAAATATGTCTTTTTATTTTTAAGTTCACAACGTATTTATTTTTCCCTCTGCCTTCCTAACTTCCTCTCACTGGGTAAGTTGTGTCATCAGGCAAAAAGAGAAAAATTCACACCAGTGAAGAGTTTCAGTTGTGAAAGAATTCTGATACAGTGATACAGCGATAGTCCTTCTGGTAAAAATAGGAAGCATGACACTTGGAAGTGGAATATCTATTGAGAAACAGAACTAAAAAATACTCAAAGTGCTACAAACCCCAAACACTGGGCAATGAGTAGGTTGACTGGTACAAGTTTTATCCCTTGATAATGATCTGAGTTGCATTGCAAAGCCCTGAAATATTCTCTTCATATATCTATACACACATGTAGTTACTTACAAAGTATTATTTTTATTTGTGCATGTATTTGTTAATCAAATTAAGAACTAAAGTAAGCCTTTTAGACAATTATTTGTATCCTGAACTTCAACACTGCTGAAAATTGAGCTACTTCAGCATCTAGAAAAACCAAATGAGTGGTTCTCAGCTTGAAAGAAGTAACCCCATGGGACTGGGTAGGAGAAAGACAGGTTGAGAACTACAGGACTACAGCACTGCCATACAATTATCATTGTAGCCATTAGTATACAACCTAAAAAGAGGTAACTGTGATTCTTCATTCAAGTAGGTTTAAACACACTTGAACCCCGTCATGTATGCAACTGTGTGCCAAAAGGCCTTGTATCCCTCAAAAAAAATTAAAACTAGAGTTAAAAAGGGAATTTTCACGGTAGTATTAAAATAATTAATGGTGCAATTTCTGAACAAAAAATGCAGTACAAACTAGACCGCTTCATTACTGCCCTAAATGATTACATACATCTCTGGGGAGCAGAGGAAGTTCACAGAAAATCTGTACGATTTTGTTTCCTAAATACATACATATTCCATTGGAATCATATTAATACAAACTCTCTTTCAAACACAGAATCCGAATCACACAGAATCACTAGGCTGGAAAAGACTTCTTGGATCATCAAGTCCAACCATTCCTATCAATCACTAAATTCTGCCCCTCAGTACCTCATCCACTCATCCCTTAAACACCTCCAGGGAAGGTGAATCAACCACCTCCCTGGGCAGCCTGTTCCAATGTCCAATGACCCTTTCTGTGAATTTTTTTTTCTGATGTCAAGCCTGAACCTCCTCTGCTGGAGCTTGAGGCCATTCCCTCTTGTCCTGTCCCCTGTCACTTGGGAGAAGAGGCCAACTCCCTCCTCTCCACAACCTCCCCTCAAGTAGTTGTAGAGAGCAATGAGGTCTCCCCTCAGCCTCCTCTTCTCCAGGATAAACAACCCCAGCTCTCTCAGCCATTCCTCATAAGGTCTGTTCTCCAGCCCCTTCACCTGCTTCGTTGCTCTTCTTCAAATATATGTAACCCAAGGAAACTGGAAAAAGTGGACATCCTATTCCAGGTAGTCTCAGAGCCAGGAGGAGACAAAAAGCCTCCATTCTCACACAAGCCAGTTCCTGAATCTGTCTGTGTACAAACTCTTGGGTTGCTGAATAAACTGTGAATGTCTTAAAACCTTAAGGGGCTGGGGCGGGGTAGGAGAAAACATTCAAGCAGAATTCTATACTAGCATCGTCTTGACACAAGACAATCACCACGCTGAGCTGAACTAACCAAAAACTTCTTTTAAATTAGGAGCACAAATAGTTTAGCTGTCTTTTCGGTGAGTTCAACAGAATGCACACTGAGAATGTTTACTTGAGATTTGATACAATTCCATTTGTGTACAACTTTTACATCTGTTGCTAATGATATCAAATTATTGATTGTTCACTTTCTTATATTTATTTAAACATTAACTAGATACTCGGCAACCTGATGCTTTGCCTTTTTTTTTCTTCTCCAGAGAACTTATTTTTGCCTGATTTCTGTTGTAATTACTTTGATCTTCCAGAGTGTATAATTATTTTACTGTTTATTTATTTCTATGAGAAATGAAAAAAGTTTGACTTAGGAGATCTATATGTGGCAATTTGTAACAGAATCACATAGCTTACGTTTAGGAAATCATGGTTTTGATTAAGAAGCAACCATTTAGTTCCCACTGTTTTATTAAAACAGACATTAACAGATAATAGGAAACACATTTAACACTGTAGGCTGCATTTAGTTTGTGACATCAATAAAGTTATTTTGAAGCCCCTTCCTATTTTGCATTTACCACAGCTCATATGAATCGTTTTTTTGCTTTTACTTTCTAATAAGCAGCTCTAGAGTTACACATGGCTATGGGTGAGAGTCTCAATTATAGTTTTACCTAACCTATCGAGATTACAACCCCCCCAAAAAATTACTGCAGTGTCCATCCTTCATGGAAAACCTAAGCCCTTTTTTTAAACTATTTTTAATGGAGTATATGATGACGGAAGCATGTAACTCAAGTCACGGATTTTGCATGCTAACTGAGCTATCCCGTAGGGATATCTGCCTACAGAAATGAAATAAAATTTCATCAAAACAGAGATGATGAGAAATGGAAACCATCCAAAGAAGTGCAGAAATATCCCTGTTCCAGGGGATTTAGATTACTGCTCTGAAGTTGCACGGCTGTTTATTCTCCATGCACCACTGTATCTGCCATAGACTCTTTGTTTTCTCTCCCACTCATATGGTTGATGAATCAGCACTACTTGAACTGCTTTATAGCAGCTTGTGTTTACTTCACACATACCTTAACCTTCCTTTTTCTCCTCCTACTAACACACACATACACTTCCAAACAGCAACGACTGGCTTCGCCTCTGAATAGCACAGATACAGAGTTATCTGGCAAACTCTTCGGGTTTGGATCCTTGACCTCTTGATTGAGGTCTCATTCTGCTTTTACTGCACTTTACAATTTAGCAGTGCACTTACTAAGTAAAAAAAGAGTAAGAGCTTAAAGAATTCAATGCTCTAAGAATGGAAAAAAGTGGAAGACAGCAGTGTGCTAGAAACACTCAGAAGCTGTAGTGGCATCTCCACAGTTAAGAACACTACAGTGAAGTGCCTCCAGTGCCTCTGCAACTGGTACCCTTGCCCAGTTGGGAAAAAAGAAGGGGAAACAAATAATAAGGAAAGCCTGTCTCTGTTCTAGAATGCCAAGCAAAAGCGAACGGTGATGACCTTGAAGCTGTTTGATTCCTTTGATTGTTTTTAAACCAAGAGTATATGCTAGAGCACTTCAAATAAAATTATTTTATTAAGAGACACCATTTAAAGAAAAGAAACAAAACACTTGTAAGTCCCACAATTTAGAGAGAGGAGAAACTACTCAGTTCATCTGGCATGAGGGTGCCAGGTACCAAAATTCCAGTCAAGATTTTGAATTCTAGACTAAATAATTTTAGTAGGTGAATAGAAACACCTCCATTTTCTCATTTGTATCATTGCCTCACTTCTGCCTGAACAATTTTCCTTCTAGATGCAAAAAATTTTACCTTAAAACATTCTTTGTTTTCTTTTTCCCCCTTACTGCAAATCTAACCACCAGAGACCCCAGGGCTGGGTGCCTCATATGTGTGCTCCACACAAGCCAGACACACACAGGGAAAACAGATGCCTCAAAACTTGTTCTGATATTTTATGCGATTTTGTTTCATGTGTTCCTAACTCAAGCAGCAGACTCTTTATGGTATTATTATGCAGATTTCTAGTCTGCCCTATGGAAACTAAACAAGCAACCTTTCATAGCTCATCTACACCAGCCTTTTAAGATAAAGACAGCGGACTTTTTGAAAGATGCTAATCTTTATGCAACTAAAGATACAATGGCTTCTCAAGAAGGACAGGACATTACCCTCTCTCTACATTATGCTTATGAATCCTGTTATGATTTTCCTGGTCACTGAAAGGATCACAGACAGAAACAACACAAATAGCCTGTGTCTTCTTCCAGACAATGAATCTTCCCCTCAGTGGTGTAACAGAGAGAAACACTGTGAAAAAACCTAGCACAGGGTAAAGCTAATCTCCAAGGCCAATGGACATGTGGGGAGAGAGGAGCCAGATGGTATTGTGGAAAAGCTTTTGACTCCTCCCAAACTCCTGCTCAAAGAATATCTACGTTTAAAAACAAAAAAACTACCAAAACAAACTTAGAAATCAGATTGGTCAAGGCTCAACTAGAAATCAGATTGGCTAAGGCTGTGAAAGATAACAAAAAATCTTTCTATAAATATATAAATAATAAAAGGAGAACTAGGGAGACCATACAGTCCCTATTAGACGCAGAAGGAACAACTGTGACAGGGGATGAGGAAAAGGCTGAGGTACTTAATGCCTTCTTTGCCTCAGTCTTTAACTGTAAAGTTGTTCCCTTTGTGTACAAACCCCAGAACTAGAGGAGCAA
>WAAB01015769.1:49273-114104 GCA_013389865.1 Piaya cayana
AATTTTTTCACAGAAAGGGTCATTGGACATTGGAACAGGCTGCCCAGGGAGGTGGTTGAGTCACCTTCCCTGGAGGTGTTTAAGGCACAGGTAGACGAGGTGCTGAGGGACATGGTTTAGTGTTTTGATAGGAATGGTTGGACTCAATGATCTGGTGGGTCTCTTCCAACCTGGTGATTCTATGATTCTACATGGTGCAGTACACATGCAAGTCCCTTCCCAAAAGAAAGGATGAATACAAGCACAAACTACACATGATGGATGCTTGTCACATCACTTCACATACTAGTAGAAGGTTATCAGACATTTCAGTGGTGCGAGCGGGATGAACTTAACCAAGAATAATTTTACTGCCTCAGGCATTCACTGCTAACCAACTAATACGACGTCATTGGAAAGATAATACAAATAATGGATTATTTTCATCTTTATTTCAGTGCGTGAAGCACCCTGTTATTCAGCAACGTCTACTAATAATCAGGCGTAAAATGTGCCACTGGTGTCCGGATCCACACAATAAAACATGGCAGGAATGCCACGACAATTAGTGATATTGAAAACAAAGAGTGAGGGCACATGTAACTTAGTTACTTTTCGCTTTCATGAACAAAACACAAATAAGGTAATTTACACAGCAATTTAACTTTTAAATCCAGAGCTACTAGAATAATGTTTTTCCAAAACATTTTAGTTTAACTCAAAACACAGTTGATCTTTCAACAGAGCTAAACAGGTTATTTTAAGCATGCTTTAAGTGCTCTGTGTTTTCACACCAGCCTTGTTTGTGAAGTATCAGATTTAATTTCAAATGTTCTGTGAATGTGTCCTCTTTGCAGACAAATTCACTAATATTATTATAGCTTATTATCACTTTTACTTAAAGCAAATAATCTCATACTGTCAGCAGAAGTTCAAGAAGTTCAAGTCACACACACACACAAAAAATCAATTTACCTTTAATCTTTTTGTACTTTTTGTACCATCTCCCAAACTCCTGGCACTTGGTCGCTGACACATTGGCATAGTATGTGCTATTTACAATGGATGAAATCATACTCTGGAAGTACAGAAAGAAAGACAAGAAGTGTTTTAAAATATCTTGCACAATTAGAAATCTTTTCCAGAGAAAGTCAATGACATGCAGGTGCAGAATGACCATCCATTTATGACTTTAAAACCAAAAGAATTGTCTGCAGAGTAAAAACAAACAAACAAAAGCTTTATTCTCTATTCTATGTTCCCAGTCCTTATGAAAATTACAAAATAATATTGATTGTTTTGCATAATAATGCAAAAAAGATGCAGTACCAACCTCGACCGAGACCTGCAGCTCAGGATGGGGGTGGGGGGCAGTTCTATTTTACTTTGTGATATTACACTATCTAAACTAATCTAACAATCTAAAGTTGCATAACACCAGGCAGTATCATGCTGGGGAACACATGCTCACCACACCTGGGTGAGAACAAGCCCAATTTAGGAGCCAGACCCTAAAGGTAAGATTAGATGCTTCAGCATGCATAATCCAAATAACGCTTTTCAGTTGTCTCTGTTCTGCTTCCAAATGCAGAAAGACCACACAGCCAAGAATCAGAGAACATCCGTGTTACTCACTGAAGAACAACAGTTAGGCAAATAAATTTAATTAATATAATTTACAGAAACGTGCAATTAGCCCTTGTGTTAAAAATTACCCAAAAGAGAAATTAACAGTTCCATTCAAAGTGAAGGGAACTACGCATATTACAATACAAAACAGCCAATATCCACAAAAAAGCAGAACAAAACTGAAATATCACTTGCTTAACCACAATCCTTCTCTGCTCTTTGAGAATTCCCTCTACGTGAGCCTTAGTACAAGCCAACTGAAGCAGTGAGGAGCAAAACTGTTTTGTGGCACCTGATACCCATAGAAATGACACTTTATGTCTCAGATGTTTCTGCCCATAGTGTGAGAAAGAGCCTGGTCACTGAGAGTTCTTCCTTTCTTCCCTACCCTTCATTCATTCTATACAGGAGGCATCTTTATAACATTTTGCTTTCCTTCTGCCCTCTACACTCTTCCAGGGTCAAATCATTCCCAGCACATTTACATTTCCAGCAAGGAAAAGCAATCTAACACCACTAACACATGGGAGCCAATGTGCCTTCTCCAGCAACCACGTTTTCTTATACCGTTAAAGATCAGAAAGAGCCCTGCCACATTGTATGACCTGCAGGCTCTTGTGCAAAATGGGATCCTGGCCATCTCTGGAAAGCTACAAATCATATGCGTTGGTTTATTCCACTTTAACAACTCTCTAAAATCAAAAATATCCCCTCCTCCTTACAGGACTCCAGCTATTATTGAATTCAGGAGTTTTGGGACTTAACATGAGCAAAACTGAGAGACTTAAGATAATTGGCTGGTGCTGATTAATTTCATTCTTCAGCAAGTAATTCCACTTTCAGTAACGGGGCTCTTCTGCTTTTTCACGTTAACTTTCCCACTCAAAGGCTGCTATGACGCACTGCAGTAAAATCTGAAGGCTATGAAGTAAGAGCCTTTTAAGTGGCAGCTTCAATTTCTAAAACTGAGATTCAATTTTCTAATTAAAATCAATATTTTGAGACATAAACCTAGCATTGTGGCAGTCAGCAGCAATTCCCTCCCCATAAATCCTCCCTTGCTCCAAGTCATCTTACCAAGCAATAGCATTCTGAAAGCTTGACATGAAGACGACCCCTGCTAAGGAAGGATTTTGAACAAACTCAAGCTGAGATAACTTGCCTTTTTTTGAGTCACTTTAGTTAAATTTCTAGTCACTAAAGAAGAGTGGGGAAATTGTTTAGCTCTGACTATGTAACAATCTTTTTTTCCCTCCTTTCCCTGTCCCCCATAATCCTCTAGTTCCACAATAAATAGACATTACTGAAATTGGAGGGCTATTAAAGATCACAAAATATATTAGTCCACTAACCTTTATTTGAGAAAGCAAAGCTTAAACTAAACAGTAAAATCAAGTAGTAAATCAACCATTGGTGAAAAATCCCAGGCCAGATTCTCTTCAACTGCTTGACAGCAGAGCTGGAGAAAGAACCATAACAACTTTCAAACTACATATCCTCACTATGAAATGGAAAGGAATCCTAGGGCTATTTGTGCTAGAAATCTTGATAAGTCTGCAGAAATGAAACATCCATTCAGAAGAGAGAGAGAGAAAAAAAAGGTATAATGGCAAATTCTAAATAACACCTATTATTCCTGTGAAAATCCTTAAAGAAGGAATAGATTAGATGAAGTAGCAAGGCGTGTTTGATATGTGTGTGGCCATGACAGCCACACTGAATGAAAACTTAGACCAGAAGCTAAGAAATATGCACACGAAAAAAATCTGGTGCAGTTAAGTTCAAGGAGAAAAATATGAGATGAGCTCACACCCCAAGAAATCTTCCTCCAGAAAAAAGACAGAACTCATGGGTCAGTGCTGAAATGAGTTATAAAACATACAGCAAAGACAGAGGTTTCTATGCAAAGATGGAAATGCTGAAATAATCGGTCTACTTTCTATCACACAAATTCCCCCTCACCTGCCTCCCTTTCCCCCACTTGGTTAACTGGGATTTATTTGTTTGAAAAGGAGCGGTATGCTAAGGGTATCTAAGCTGCAGCCACACAATACACCTAGCAGGAAAAAACAGAACAATTTTAAATCAAAGTGAATGATTACATTTCCCATTAGTGGCAATCAGAATCCCCATCTGGGCTGCACGGAGAGCTCAGGCACTGAGAACCAGAGACGGAGCACAGTTGCTGGCGGGAGCGAGAGCTCCCTGCGCTGCCCCTCTCCAATTCTGTACTTGAGGCACTGTGAACACATTAATAAGCAGCAGCATTTACTCTGCAGTTTGACTCCTAAGAGACCACTCTGCAATTTGCTGCTGTCAATAATATATTAACCACAAGGGGGTTGTAATGACATTTCACATTTGGCACGATATTTTTTTAAAACTGATTTGGGAGAAGGAATTGTATTAGAGGCATATTCAGATGATGGTAATAGACAGCTCCTATACAACCTTCCATTGTATCTTTCATATTTTGTGAGCCAAAACAAAAGAGACTGAAACTTTTCACGGCAATATCAATAATAATAATACAAGCCGCATTCTTGCAGTCCCAATTCAAGAGTTAGTCTCTACTGAAGGTCACTAACACCTCTGCTAAAAGTAAGCAAGCTCAATTATTTACCAAAGGATCTCCTTTTGGTTTTGTCCACTAAATAAACACCAGAGCAAGGATTTTTGCTGCTACAGTCCTACCATCAGTAATTTAATAAATCTATTTCAGACTGAGGCTATAGAAGGAGTAAATCAACTGCAGCATTTCCACCTGGTAGGCTTTGAAACTGAAGTGAGAGGAAAAAGACTCAGACAACAAATGAATTCTGGGTATTGAAGATGACTGGGCAGAGACAACCATATGCTGCAATCATCATTAGCTGACCAGATTCCACAGATAATTCTATTTAAAGAAATTACACTTAAACTGTGTGAAAAGAAAACTACTTTCATATTCAGCACACTTACACTTTGTGCATATCTAGAGCTACTGCTACTGTTTTAGTAAATGAGGCAAGTTACGTGGCTTTTCCTTACCCAGCCTTTCCATTCCTGTTAGCTCTCCAGACCCCTCATGGCTAAGGAAGATGAGGAACCTAATTCCTGCCAATTGCAAAGATCTAAGTTCTGCTCTGTATCTCAGCTCTGCACTTTCCCTGGAGTTGTAATCATAAACACAGTGAGGCAAATTTGTGCTGGTTTTACATAGAAATAATTCTCTTGGTTCACAGAGGCTTTGAATCATGAATTGAAGGATGAGCATACAGCACAGTGCAAGATGGGCAACAACAGGAGAAAAAACGTTGGACACAGGCTAGCAAAGTAATGGATTTCTAACAAGCAGGGATTACTGATGTTTTGACTTTTTTAAGATATCATCAACAGGTTAACCTATGATTGTAATAAATTTTTTAGAAGGCAACATATTTTTCATTCCTAGCAAAGTTATTTGGTCTGGGTGCTAAAGTGTTTTTCTGTTTTTTTTTTTTTTTTAAGAAAGAAGGACTCTGTCATGAAAATTTTATGAGTCTCTCATTATAACAACCTGAAGTACAAATACAGCTCATGATATCTGTAGGAACCTCTGTCTTACTGTCTTAGACATGACATCACTGCCGTTTTTGAAGCAGTCATGAAGAATGAGACTGAGTTTTTGTTCTTTTTTTAACATAAACACATATACATTTTTTGTTGGTGTTTCCTAGAAACTGGGGCACAACTGTTAACAACTGTTAACTGTTAATAGTTGGAGGCTGATGAGAACTACCTGTGGGTTAGTGGGGGAAGCAGGTCTCTGCTAGTGGGAAGAATTCAATCAAATCTTGCATGTGAGGATCATTAGTCCTATTGTCAAAGAGTTACATAAAGATCTAAATAAAGAATGTACATCTCTGAACAGCATGGTAAAAAACAACCCAATCCATTCACAATTTCCACCTAACAACTCACTAAGTATAAAACTCACATGGTATAAAGATTCTCTTTTTCGTGTTAATTAGAATTTCTTCTTTCGAAAGAAAACAACACATTGATTTGGTATTTATGGAATTGTTTAGTCTAAGCCCTTTACTGAACAAATATGAGCTTTAGTTGTTATAATTCTGTCTTTTCTTAAGCCTGTTAAAAACACTGACCTGTGAGAGAGGGCATTCTTTGGCTAATGTGCTCTGATTCATCTCTTTGAGCAGTTCCTTTAAGGCATTGCGAACTGTGGCGTGGTTCCACTGCTCTGCTGGCAAGTCTTCTAACTTTGAACAACTGTTGGAACAGAAAGCAAAAAGTAGATAGAAACATCACCTTAACAGATGCTTACTCTTTGCATATAAGTGCTATAGACCTTTAAACAGCTAGCATAACCTCTGAGTTTCCGGCTTAGACAGCCCATCATGGTGTCTCTCCCATCTTCCCCACCAAACCTGACTCCCAGAAGACATATAGGTCAACTAAAAGAATGACAGTACATGGCAGGAACAACAGAAGATCCTACTACAGTATTACGTGCGTGCATAACCATTCCCTCTGGGAGCCTGCTGGAGAGCAAAGAAACTGCACAAAGTAAGCCCCAGGAATGGCTGGATAAAGCCATCCTCTCCAAACTGAGAAAGATACTCCTGCTAGTGCAGAAAAATAAACATGTATGTCACACTGCCACTAACAAAACCCCTGAACAGTAAGGGCTCTCATTGCGTGGAGGTGAGGCTTTGAAAAATTAGTTTCATTTTATACAGGTTCTTACACAGCCCTCCTTGCTGAAGTATCCAAGCACTTTTCAGAGACACACTGAGCCGTATGCCAAACATCTGTCACGTGGAAAGCACCCTCACTTTCATTCTACAAGAGCTGCATACATAGTGAAACTTTTGTCTTCCTGACTTGTGCCTCTTAATTTAACAAGCTTATGGTCTGTATCTACATACATGGGGACAGACACAAGAAGCACATCAGAAAGTTGGGGGAAGCTTGTCATTGCCCTTCATGCCCAAAAGATGTAATGCAAGCTCTCAAGTCAACCTCTGAGGTGGCTCTGCCTTCTGCTATACAGCCTGGCTTCACCCTCAGGGTTGAAAGTTCAGCTGTGCTTAAGGAGTTCAAGTAGTCAATGACCATTTTTATCTCAAAGTTATGGGCTATCTTTTATTTACACAGCATCCAGGCATTCAAGCACTTTGAAGATAAAGAGTGAGACCTTGATCTTGGGTTGATACCCTCCAGTAATACAGATGTGACAGTAGGCTAAATGGACTCCTGGTAGCTCATACTTCTGAGGATATGAGTTAGTGCACTCCAGTTTTATAGCAGCTACAGGCTCTAGATGCTCTTTTACGGTTATGCTGCAGAGATGCAGTCTAGCTGAGAAATTAAAACAGTACATAAAATACAAGAAAGGTCTGCTAGTGGAAATTGGAAACCCCAAGCACTGTCAGAGATGTAACAGGAAAGAAAAGTTGCTGTTGTGAGACACCAACTGCCTCCAAATTTCAAACTGAACTGAACAGCTGGAGGGTATGTACCTGCCACCAAAAGGGACACACACACATGTCCCAATGGACCCCCTCTTCTGTTTAAATCCAGCTTCAAAAAATTCTAGGAAAATTATTGCAGGTTGTCTGTTATTTTTGCTTCTTTTCTCTGATATGTCCTGACCATGGACCTAGAGCAGCCTGTGCAATGTCTACCGCATTGCCATACACTGCCAGGGACCTGCCACAACTCCTTACGCAGACATCAATAACTATTTGAGGATTCTTCTGAAGGCCAACAAAGAGAAAGGGGGAGAAAATATATGATGGAGCAAGGAACAGCATGTAAGTGTAAAAGTGTCAGGAGCTTTTGCTTTGCTAATCAGAACTAGCGTTCAGGACAGGAAAATATTTTCCAAATGCCAAACAGAGCTGCAGTAACGCATCCCTTCTTCATCTTTTCACCTGTCCACGTGGAAGACAGCTAGAGATAAAAGTAAAGCCAAGAAGCTCCTATATCAGAAATAGGCAGCAGAAGACCTGGATTCTCATAACACAGTCCCTGGGAAAAAGGCAAGGAGTTTATTTTTCTCATACAATAAGGCCTCAAGAATTAATTACATTAGGGATTGTGGAAAGATCTGCCTTTAAAGGCTCTGAATCTTCACTTGACTGAATTTCTGCCGCTCCCATCTCTGCTACGATATTGTTGCTTAAGAAAACATACAAAATGTATTGGAACATGCACCAAAAAGCTGCCAGGTGACCCATCCTTTTCTTAATTTTTCATTTCATTTCTTCAAAAGACCAGAAATTAATGAATACAGGATGTGCTAATCTCTGTAGTAAAGCTATAAAGGCAAGACTAGCGCAGAGAACAGAGAAGGACAGATGTTCAGAAACACCCACCTTTGTAATTGGATTTTCAATGTCACAACATGATAGACATCTTGTAGCATGTCAGCTACTGTCGCATCTGGTGCGTCAGTCACATAACTGAGAGGGAGGGGATTCCACCTCCCAAGCTTGATTATTCCTGAAAAGAAAACAAAAAAATCATACT
Organism: Piaya cayana; assembly: GCA_013389865.1. NCBI lineage: Eukaryota > Metazoa > Chordata > Aves > Cuculiformes > Coccyzidae > Piaya > Piaya cayana. Next base: position 57,398 of record WAAB01015769.1, read on the forward strand.
TTATATTTTATCAGCCACTTACTAAATCCTTAGATAAGCCTGTTTGTTCACGAGATACAAGATCTGCTTTGAGGTTTATTGCAGCCTTGCTCAAAAAGATATGTTGTACTGACTCTGAAGCAAACAATGGGGAAGAGTAGGAACAGATTTTAGATTTTAAGCAGAGTTGCTGACACGTTCCTGGCTCTTAAATTACTTCAAGGAAGCACAGGAGGCTTCCTCCCTTCACATCTTTCATCATCCCACTAAAACCTAGTTCTCTATGTTAGAACAAGCTTTAAATACCCTATCGTCCTGATTTTGCAGTCTACAAAAACCTCCAGTAAGTAAATGCATTGGGTTTGACTTGAAGAGGAAAATTCCTATGTGTGGGCTTTCAGCACGCAGTTACAATCTAAGCATGCTACGATTGCCCATGTGGACGGATGGCACTGGAAAACTCTCAAGTAGGAAGAGTCTACTCCCAGCTACAAGCTGCACTATGCAGACAGTTGCTTTTCTTTGTGAAAAAAAACCAACTGTGAGCTGCTGACCACAGATCCAAAATAGCATTGTGGGGGCAGAGAAGAATACTTCAAGTTCTATTCCTACTTCTGTTCATTCTTTAATAGGGATCATCACCTCTTCTGGATGAGCTTGTCACAAAGACCGTAAACTTGGACGGTAAACCATTTGGTGAAGGGGTTTTATTTCTGTTTAGACTGTTGCAGAGGGCCCACCCACAGCAAAAACAATGACTAATACCCAGGAATGACTTCCAGGAAGATGCCAAACAAAGAAAGCCACAGTGCTATCTCACATGAGAGCAAAGCAGTTCAGTCTTATTCTGCACTATCGCAATTATGGCTTTTGTTTCCCCCTCCAGCATGTTCCCACAGACCCACTGTTCTGCTCATAGAACTTTTCTCAGCACAGGCCTACAAGACACCAATCGCCTTTTCTCCCATTTAAATCAATGTCTTTTGAGGTCTGCTTATATGCTTTTTGATCTTCAAAAAGACCATCTGTAAACTCTACTGCCAGAAATACACTAGTACACAAGAAAACTACATCCTTTGTGATAACAGGAGCTCCAAGAACCCTCCTTGGGTATCAGGAAGGATGCTGTGATGACCAGAAACTTCAGCCCTCTCCTCCTCATGTACTACTCCCACTCCTTCACCAGCTCTGGAAATAATGAAACTGAAATAAATGGATGAGGCCTTTTATTCTGATCTCCCTAACACGATCATAAAATAAATACCGCCTCTGAAACTGTGAAACAAAACTTCTTGCACCAAGATAATAACAGAAGACAATGAGTCCAAGATATATCTGTGAGGGAATATTTCCTTCCCATTCTTACACAATTGAAGAGGGAACAATTTTACTACAACTCCTTTTCTGTAGCACTTAAATCTCTGCATTTACCATTGACATATTGCTTTCCAAGGTTTTCTGTCACCACATGCTGAAGAAGCTGGAAGTGACCTAGTTTGTCCTCAATGACAGAAAGTTTCACGGCAACATGCTGGTACAGACAGGCTCGTATTTCAAGAGCAGATTAGAAAGCTTTTGGCAAGGGGAGATTTTGTCCAAATGAAACAAAAAGTTAGTTAAGTGCTGCTTGATAACCAATGCTTGAAAATGGGGCATAAACAGAACAAAAACATTTCAATGATGCACTGTTTCAGTATTAAGATTTAACAATCTGGTGCTGAATATGCTGCAGTATAAATAGTGCCTGGACTCAGATCCAGTAGAGTAACACACAGCACTCATTCACAGCACCGTATGTCTCCAGTGCTGGCTCCTTGAGTCATATTCCACTTGCCAAGAAAAGCTGTTTTTCTTAAGGGGATAGTTTACTTAATGTTATCTCTGGTGACAACAAGAAATGCATATAGTACAGCATATATTAGTCATGAAATGAGCATCAAGGGTCCACCGAGTGAAATACATGCTCGGAAAACACAGTTTAGATGCTGACTTCCTTTACTCTTCTCTGCTATATAATATTTAAAGGCAATATCACCTAAGAATCCAGAAATCTGTAACAGCTTCACAGAACACTTGGCTTCCTATGTTTAACCACGCCAAGTTTTCATGTAATTGAAAAAATAAGCATCATATGTGCCCCATAAGTCACATCTAAATTGGTAATATTTTACAAGAGGCTTTATTTTTCAGTCAATGAGAAAAGCACTCAGAGAGCACACCATCTGCAACTGCTCAGGCCTGGCAATGCTGGTGAGAAACAAAGACACAGTCCAGGGTCACTGAAGTTACTAAAGGTGTCCCCAGACTAAAAAAAGGATAAAGAGAAACCTCACCATGCAGCCACAGCGCACCAAGGGAAACACTATGAAAATTTCTTTATACGAACCCTCTGCTACTGCTGGAATTTAGGGAGATGTTTGGGTTTTTTAATCCTCCTCTACAAATGCAGAGGAAATTATTTTGGCTGGATTTAGACAAACACAGGTGTTAGGATAATGCTCAGTGCCTCTGCACGTGAACACCTGCTGCAAGTCCTTTACTCCGTGTAGCCCCACTGCTGATGGGCGCTATTTTTTCAGCCGGTGTGACAGAATGTGTGAATTATATTTTTTTTTCCCAGAGCACATTAAGCTGGTTGAAATGATAGCCAGAAGCCATGGTTTCCGTCCAGCCTCTCAGCAGACTTCATAGGTGCTTTATTTCATGGCACTGACACTATACTTAAGGCAACTCTTGGGCTGCATTTGAGAAGATGACGCCAGCTTTTTGAGCAAACGTATTCTCAGCACACTAGAAAACATCTCTGAATGACTCCCGAGGAAAATCTGAGTCAACCAAAATCTTCCCCCTAAAGAGGAACTTCTTATCAAGAACTGGGTGTTTCTAGTATAACAGCAAGCTCGAGATGGGAACAGCCTGGAGTCGCATCCACATACATGTTTGCCTTTGTTCCTCTCACTAACTCCAGACGGTACAGCTCAGGCCTTGAAAGGATTCACTTTAACTGGCCTGACTGAGCTTTTACTGTAGCGCAACTGAGACTCGGGAGTGGTGACAGGAATGAGCAAAGGTCACTGTGTTATTAACGAATATCCAGATCCAGACCTTCTCCAATCTCTGTGTGGATAATGTGTAGCGGATCAGACTGCTTAAGAGAGATCCAAAATCACATCTTCCATGAGTTCATCAAATTCTTCTGTTAATGATTCTGGTTCTCTTTCCTGTATCTATGATCCTTTGGGACTCTTTTTCCTATAAGAGTTTCTTGAAAGGGCAATTCAACACACTCAAGAACTGGTTGCACACTAGAAAAGCTCTCAAGAAGTCACTTAGAAATGGTTGAATGCAGCCAAGGCCAGTCAGTCAGTCAAAGACAGTAAAACAACCCCAACAGACTTCTCAAAACAATTTGTTTTCAATCTATATTTTAGAATTCTCTATCGATGCTGGCTGTTGGTTCTTGAATGGCATGTCCTTCTACAGGCACTTCTTATACTTAAAAGCTTCATCAAAATGCAGGTGGAGAAAAAAGACAGAGTAACCTATTTTTAAATTGGCATAACTGCCTCCACCCACAAGAAAGCCAATGCACACTAGGGCCAAACCTCTGTGAGCTCGAGCGTCTGTTTCATCCTCAACAACCACTGCAAATCACTGCTGTCATTCCACCTATGCCAATGATGTGCCACCCTGCCAGAGCGCTTTCAATTTAGTTTCATTTAAAATCCATCTCCTTTGGGGAAGAAAGTGATAGCTATGCAAGGCAGAGCAGCAGGCTTGACCAGCTGCATCACAGCTGACCTCTCTACCTACTAAAACTCATCACAGGATCTTCATGACTTTTATTTTACAGTATCACCTGAAAGAGTGACACATCCAAAGCACTGGGATAATTCCTAGGACTTCACCCTACTGAGATGTGAACTGAATGGAGGCAAGGCTAGGGCTGAAGCACACTTCTAGAATAATCACATTAATCAGGGACATAACAAAGACTACAAGGCAAAAAGCTATTTTCCCAGAAAACTACAGCTAAGCTGGCAAACCTTTTCATTATTATGTAGCTTAGACTGTCCCAGAAGATTATTTACCTATGTGGGCTGGAAGCCTCATTTGCCTTTGCAAACAGAAAGGCTGCCATGCAGTAGACTCATTCTAACACATCTAGGGATTAGAATACAGATATAGATACATACAACTCGTAATCTAGCTGTGACACTTCTTTATCATAAAGAGAATGAGGTCCGGGTCCTGCATCTGCCAACCACCTGCACAGTTAACTTTTTATCTGGATAGTGCCATGAGAATTACTGGGGCATCTCACAGACGCCTCAATACATCACTACTGAAAATCAGATTCTTGAAATAGAGAATTTTTCAAATTCCTTTTTTGCAGCAAAAGAGAGCAAAAATGATCAGAACGTGCCTCAGGCTGCCACTGGCTCCCTTCTCAAACCATCCCCTGCTCCCACCATGAATAGACTCCCAATTTCACCTTTCACAAATTAGGAACATACCCAAGTTACATCTTAAATGGACACTTGTAGGTAGGTCATACAGGATTAATGTAATTCATTTAAAATGCTAATCTGCTAGGGTTAAAATTAAGTCACAGGATCAAATGAAGGACATTTTGGAAGTGCCTATCAGCACCACCGCTCACAACTCAACACTTTTCTAGAGACAGCTACAAAATGAATTGTGAGTAATATTTGCCAAATAAGTACAGTGAGGGAAAGAGAAAGAATTTTGTGTTCTTTGGCTACAGGAGCAAAAGAAGGATAGCAGAGAAGACAGATTCCTTATATAACATTGCTAAGAAAAGCATTTGTCAACACTAAGCAGACAAAACATTTGAATCCTTGGTGTACAATACCAAAGCCTCTTGTTTCCTAGAGCATAAGCAAAAGTAACCTGCTGAGACTCATACAGGGTGAGATGTTAAAGCAGCCAACTGTTCTCCTTGTGGACTGGTGGACACAGTCAGGCTGGAAACTGGAGAAGTGCACAGCTTCTTTCTTACACGACAGCTTCACGCTCACTAATGTGTTGCAGGCTGTGGCAGCACAAGTTCCACCCAGTGCAGGCAAGAACACGTGCCTGTACTGACAGAAACAGCAAAGACCGTGGTGTCTGTGTGAGCTGCAGGAAGGCTGAGGGAACAGGCAGGGCTCAGCCCAGCACCAAATGTCCTGGGCTCCTCTGAAATGTGTTGAGAAAGTTTGAATCTGCAGAGTTATACCAGACCAGAGCCGTGCCTCACAGGGCTGTGGCTGTCCCAGAGCTGTCCCAAATGTCCCAGTGCTCAGTTTCCTGTGCCACAGGATCACAGCCCGAGTTGCTGACTGCAAGGACAAAGAAGAACGCAAAGCAACATCTTCTGCTGTGCTCTGAGGTCAAACCAAATAGTTTTGTTTAAATATCTTACCTTTTAACAGCACTTCTTACCAACACAATAAAAACTCAGGAGAAACTGCAAATTAGCAGTAGCGCTCAAACATTTTAGATTCCTTTTACAAGTCCCAGGGAGAGACCTCAGTGAAACCCCTACTAAAACCTCTGCTTCCAGGACCATCTATCTACCAGCCACAACTGCCCTGGGCTCCTATGAGATGGGAAGGCTCTTGTGACATTGACTGCATCTGTTTATCCTCTCCAGACCCATCTTGTCCCTATGCTATAGCATGTAATTTTCCTTTGTTCAGCTGTGCTTTGTTACAGAAATTAAAAACTGTCTGTCCCATGTAATAAGTACATAGAATTATTTATCCATAAATCAGTTTGCAGAAAATCATTACCCTGTGGTACATAATAACTCTGCCTGTGCTTCCAACCTGTACCCTGGCTGCAGTGTATCATCAAACTGTAACAACATAAAGGCATAATTTGTAGTTATTATTGTTGATCCAGCAAAGGGAATGACTTTTCAAGCAGAAAGGAGAAAAAAATGCAATGGGAACAATTAAAAAAAAAGACGCTGATTATATTTATTTTTGTATTATATTATTGACCTGCCTTTTCTAGCACTTAAGGAAATACAAAAGATATTATACTGCCTCTGCCCATCATTATAAGGGTGCCCATATTATTCTATTGAATTTCAATCAGTGACATATTGGGGTAATAGATGGGAAAAATAATCAGCATAATCCTCCCCTGCACTTCTAAAGCGCCTTTCATCAGAGGATCCCAAAGCACTTTAAAAACATTAATTAATTAAGCTTTGTAACATCCCCGTGAGGTAGAGTGTATTATGCCAATTGACATGTTGGTGATTTAGTGATTGAAAGCACACAATGAACATAATCCTATGTTTATGCCGATACAAAAGAATCCCCCTACTTCCTCATTTCAGTCCATAATAAATAATTCAGTGAGAGAACAGGAATAAACTATGTGATTACACTGTGATGTACACATCCACAAATCAACAGGAACACCCACACTCCCTGAATGACAAACACTCCACCTCAGCTGATGAGCCTTGTGCAGCTTCAGGGCTCGGCACACAGGGTTGACCTTCGCCCAAGGGGAAGGCACTGCCGAGCAATCTGAAGCTTGGGCACCGCAAAGCTCTTGAGCTGCTTCTGCTGCTGGAGGTTTTTGCTAGTGCTGGTTTCAGATGCTGCCCTGGACCACGTGGGCCAAGGGTGGTTTGCAAGATGAAATTGTGCAGTGCAACAATGCACCAATGAGCTGCTCAGTTTAAACACCCGTACCCAGCCTTCTGGCTTGCACATCTGTATCAATACACAGACTTTGATGCAGACCATTTATTTACAAGATTATATATGATATTTTTATGATTATATATTAAAGCGTTGATAGAAACATGGATGTGAGTAACTATCAACAGATAGTGTTACAAGATTTAATTGCTGAACTTCAGAGTACTTTCACTGATGAAAATTGCTTTGATATATGAAGCTTAGTTTGAACTTTTAATTTTTTGAATGTTAGTGTTGCCTATTCCTTTCCTCCAGCATGACGGTACTTGAGTATTTGACTTAAATAACACACAACAAACAGTTTGATGCCTTGTAATTCTACATATCGGGTTTACATTTTACTGTAAAAAGATTGTCCCTCGTGTAATAGATGCTGCTTCACATTTGGGAAACGTTATGTGAGGACTCTGACTTTTATTAGATTAATTTAATATAGGCACTAAGTTACTAGACTAAATTAATAAAGACCTTCTTAAAAAAAAAAAGAGGTGGAGGGAGAGAGAGAGAACAGAATGAACCCACAAATTAAATAAATTTTTCTGAAGCTTGTTATTTTGGAAGTCTTTATTTGATTTTCCACCCCACTATTCTGTTTGAAAAAAACAGCCAATAATTGGTAAAGAAACAGAAAAAACCCCCCAAAAAATGTTGATGTTATTTACTTCAGGGTATTATTTTTAAAACTGTTATGTGATAAAACATGAATACCACAAACAGACAGAAGGGTGAGAAAGCAAAGGAGTTACAAAAGACTACTGAAGAAAAGAATTTTAAAAATACTTCTATATTGCTTTTAAAACTATTACTCTTATTAAGGAAAACCAAATTCAGCCCTGCATAACATCTCTCCTTTGGTATATTTGGGACAGGTCTGCACTTACATTGGACAGTAAGAAGCATTATAGGACTAAAGAGAGAGATGTCCTCTTTTCCTCTTTTGTCTGAGAAAGACATCCACTCCTACGCATTTCCATAGCATGAAAAGTAAGTCTTCTCAGTCTTGAAAACTGCAACCAGGATATTAAGCAGCTCTTAGTAGCTGCCCTTCAACCTAGAGTTCAACTTTACCCTCCACCAGGATGCCCTTTCCTGAGATGAACCATCGCCCTTGGGCCACTTTTCTCAGCAGTGTTATTCAGCAGCCTCAATGCCCACAGCGTTGCAGCACCCACTCCTTCACTATCATCATCCTACATAAAGCCCAAAGCATTGCACGCTCCCCATTTTTGTATGAAATTACTGCCCTTTGGGTAACCCCTGCTCTTCGATTCATAGAATCACCAGGTTGGAAAAGACCCACAGGATCATCAAGTCCAACCATTCCTATCAAACACTAAACCATGCCCCTCAGCACCTCATCCACCTGTCCCTTAAACACCTCCAGGGAAGGTGAATCAACCACCTCCCTGGGCAGCCTGATCCAGTGCCCAATGACCCTTTCTGTGAAAAAATTTTTCCTTACGTCGAGCCTGAACCTCCCCTGGCAGAGCTTGAGGCCATTCCCTCTTGTTCTGTCCCCTGTCACTTGGGAGAAGAGGCCAGCACCCTCCTCTCCACAACCTCCCTTCTGGTATTTGTAGAGAGCAATGAGGTCTCCCCTCAGCTTCTCCAGGATAAACAACCCCAGCTCTCTCAGACATTCTTCATAACGCCTGTTCTCGAGCCCCTTCACCAGCTTTGTTGCTCTTCTCTGGACTCACTCCAGAGCCTCAACATCCTTCTTGTGGTGAGGGGCCCAGAACTGAACACAAGATTCAAGGAGTGGTCTCACCAGTGCAGAGTCCAGAGGGAGAATAACCTCCCTGGACCTGCTGTTTCTGATACAAGCCAAGATGCTATCAGCCTTCTTGGCCACTTGGGCCACTGCTGGCTCACGTTCAGCCGCTGTCAACACCCTCAGGTCCTTCTCCTCTGGGCAGTTTTTTCTTATGATAAGATCCTTCCCAGCTGAGTACTGGGAGTACCTGAGCTTGCTCAGCAGGCACAGGAACAAAGGCTAAGCCTCCTCCCAAGAGGCAGTGGCTGCTGCACACCTTTGAAATCCAGACCAGGAGGGACACAACTGAGCCTTATTCTTTGATTAAAGAGCTTCCTTAGCTACTTTGTTTGCCTTACCATCTTAAAACAACCAAGACCCCTTTTGGACAGCAGTTGCCTCTATTTGAATTCCAGGCTCCCTGGCAAAACACTGTCTGCTTCTCTGCCATCCCCCAACATTGTACTGGGACCACAACTCCAGACTATAATTTGGTGCATCCCAGAGAGCCAGCATAGGAAGATGCTGCTAGTGGGGACCTGTAATGTGCTTCTACCTTAGCCTTACAGGCTGGAAATTAGGGCTTTGGTATATTTTCTTCAGTTGCCAAGAAACGTGAATGCAAGCGTACTCGAGTTGCAGTGCTTCCCTTTACTGACCAAGTTCTTGAATAGCCACAAATGATGCCTGGTATTGCTCCCTCATGACCTACAGGAGGCTGCACATTAGTGAAAGGACCAGAAATTTACACAAGCATTTGCTTCCCAGCCTCCTTGGTCTGATTCCTGCCAGCTCAACACCATCCACACAACCTGCCTCACAACACCTCCAGCAAGAAGAACCAGAGTCTGAGCCTTTGGTTGCCCCCCTTTCAGAAGCCTTTCTTAGATTGTGATGTTTTCTGTTGGAGAAAAGAGGGAAAGGCAGAAGATCTTCTCCTTCTTTGGGGAAAAAACCTCTATCTGTTTTTTAAAAGACGCTAGTGCCCCTCACTCCTTCAATTGACCTGGCTTCAATGCTTGCCTATAAGCTTCATATGGAAGGACAGCACACTGAGCAGGAAAAAAGCACAAAAACATGGCATTGCAACTGAATACATAAAACACATTTTAAAGGTTATAAAAGAGCATTGCTAATAGGACATTGTAGAGGCTAATAGGCTTAGAATTAAGCCTACAGACATTGTTTGGCCTTGTATGAATCTGAATATCCTGCCTACTCACAGTAACACAACTACAGAGAGCACAGAAAGTCTGGCTCAGGCTGCAGACGTAGAGTAGCCAACTATCTTTGTGTTGAGTCAACTACAAGTAGATTTGAAAATTCATGGGTCTCAAGTCCAAAGAAAAATTAGGACACATAGCACGCTGTGCTGCACAAACCTCTAAACTGAATGCAGATTCATACTCCGACCTATGTAGTTTAACAGCTTAATCTCTTACTTTTCTAAGAGATTTGTGTCTTTGGGGGCTTTTCTTATGCTGCATAAAGACTAGCAGAATGTTGTTTTCAGTAAATTACTAGTTTTGGCTTGCCTTCTGTCTTTTCTTTCCTCCCACCAGACATTCAGTTCTTAACTTCCATGAAAAAAAAATAAAAAAAAAATAACCCAAACCAAGAACAACAGCAGAACTAGTAGGCCAGCATCTAACCAGCTGGATAGAACAACATGTAATGCTGAGGAAACAGAGGGATTGAGGACTTTGCTGAAAACCCTGAACAACTGCCGCCATAAATTCAACACGAATGCAATACGTGAAGATATGTTTGCTGTTACCTCTTCAATTTGACTCTCTGTAACTGCATTGCTGTGATCAAACCTTACTCTTCCCCTACAAACTGATCTACTAGAGAGAGACAGAATAGTACCTTTAGGGTTGTGATATTTCTTTTCAAAGTAATTTCGATAATCGTAGTCCCTATTTTGGGCAGCACTGTAAATTCAGATACATTCAATTAAATTCAATACAAATGTTTCCTTCAACGACACTCATTTCAGGTGATAACCTGATTCTCAGGTTTCTAATCTTCCTCTTTTACCAAGGAGGAGCAAAACAATTCTGCATTTCTGACAAGTCTAAATAAAGCTCTGCTGGTTACTGAACTATGTTGCATTTCCTATCAACAGAAAACAAAGGAGAAAAAAAAAAAAGAGACGAGTTCACCACTACAGGAGATGACTCAGAGCAAGCAGGAACTGTTACCAGATTCAGAAAAAAAACAGTTTTCCCTTTTACTGTTAATGAGTCCACATTATGCTGAGATGAACCCAGATTTGTTTTCTTAGCCCACATCTTCCTAGAACCTATTTCCTTACAAAGCCACCAGATCCTTTTTGGATTCTGTTAGTATTTTCATCTTCATTAGTCACTTTGCTAAGGAAAGGCTGAAAGACAGAAAATACTGTTGGTTTTTTTAAATTTGAATGATTATTTTCTGTGCACTTGGCAAAGGCTGGAAGGAGTAATTCACCTTTAGGATCTAAAGGCAGCACAAGGGTGTCATGCTTTGAAGAATTTCGAGCTTCTTTATGTAGCAGCTAAGAGTCTAATGCAACCACAGAATAAAGAATCTATGGGCTGCTACAAAGAAAATTAGGTCTACCCGAGCTAATGCAGGACACCATCAGACACTGCAAGATGTAATAAGGTTTCAAGCACTGATGACATTGCAAACACCCTCATGAGTTGGTGGAGAGCTCTAGTAACTCCTGAGATCCATCCTCCTGTAAGTAGCTCATGGAGCTTCACAACACCCCAAGTTGGAAGGCAACATACCAGTGCCCTCAGGCCTCTTTGTGGCACTGCAGACACTTTAAGAGACAGGTTATCACAACAGTCCCGGGGAGGGCTCTGGTGAAAGACACTGCTGTTTTAATACCAACACTCCAGTATTAAACGAATCTCTACACAAGAACTCTATTCCTCCTCAGCTCAGTGCTGCCACTACTTCTTTCTCGTACCTAAACTACTTCCCATGTCGAAATGCAAAGAGATTAAAAAATTTCCCACATTGATATTTCAAAAAAGAAAGGAGGAAAGGCTGTAATTTCTAATCATCTCCCAAAGTCCCAGGTGTCTTAGGCCCAAATATGCATGGTTTCTACATGAGTGTAATCAGAAAGGGAATCCAGAAGCCAGATCACAGCTCTGGGTAATCTTGTTAAAGACACACTGGGATGATGCCTTATCCAGAGCACGGTTCCAATACTGGAAAATCTCTAGAATCAACCAAAGATGCATTTCACCATAAGGCACAATGTGTACTGCTGCCAGCACTCTCCTCTGAACCACAAATACACAGTAATTGACATGGGATCTCAACATCATAGCAAAGGAGATAACAAGATAAGTGACTTCTTAAAGTCTTATGTAGGAAGGTGAATACACCGTATGCACGTGAATTCCTGAAAGAACAGGCAAAACGTCCCTCTGATAATCCAGATAAATTCTCCTCTCCTTACTCAAACAGGGAACCAGAGTAAACCTCAGCACTGAGGGAACGCTACTAACACAGCACAACACAAAAAGCAGTTTTCGGAGGTTTACCATTTTTACAATCTGATTGATTTCAAAGGTCACCCTGGAGGAAAAGCCTCAATCTGGTTTCTGCCAACACAGTCATTTCCCACTGCCAATAACTATTCCCTGCTCTTGGCACTCGCTCAGGTGGTGGGACATCAGTTGCGCTGTGGGCATCTGCATCTTAATGACAGTCAATTTAACTCCCCCAAAATCTGTTGTTCATTTGGAAAAATGCAGCATTATTAGTTGTTTCATACTACAGGTCTTAAGACAGGTATAAACTGCAAAGAAATAAAGACTTTTTGAGTAAGTAGAAACTTTATTACTAAAGAATTTTCCCATGAGTCTGAGATGTCTAAATTACTAAAATAATCAAGACTTCAAAATCATTTGAAATGTCTTCTTTATCTAATCAGTTAAATAAATAAACCAAGCCAGAACAGTATATGGTGTAAAGAGGTGATGTAGCACACCCACCACATGGAATGCTCCACCACTTCAAGTCCACAGCTCTCTGAGCTGGGGCAGTTCAGCTTTCCTGCCTTTCTTATTGATTGGCAGCACTTTAAGTGAGGACCAAACGCCTGTTATAATGCACATCCACCTAGAAAAATCCACTGCCTCATAAATACCCTCCTTTCTTCATTTCACGTTTGAGTTTATGGTGGATGAAAACCAACCAGAAGGCCATATCAGCATTAAAACAGCCCTCTTGGTCCCCCGGTAGTTTACAGTTTATCCCAGAATAACTCGTTGCCAGAGCTCACACAATAAGGGTCTCAGTCAGTGTGACCAGGTACCACTGTGGCATAGATGTAAAACGTCAAAGCCACACAATTAAAACTGTAACCTAGGAGAATAATCTTAAACACTAAATAAAATTGATAAATAATGGAGTAATCGATAAGATTTTGTAAGAAATAGCTTCCTTTAGATACACCGTTCTAGACCAAACATGTTGTTCTCATGAAATTTGAGAAGCTGTTCAATCAAATCGTGCTGAAAATGAAGTTCTACCCAGTTTTCATGACCAGGATTATTTTATTGCTGGTGGCACAAAAGACTGGCCTCTCTGTTACCTCCTTTACTTACCCTGAGGTGAAACGCTTTTCACTGCTTGCCCAAAGGGAACGGAAGATATGGAGGTTCCTCACCTGGCAATATCTAAAGAACTGTTAATTTATAGGAACTAACAGAACAGTCTGTAATGGAAATACTCTTTAAGCTGTGCTAACATAAACAATGAAACAGAGGTATCAATTTCAAGCATCATACTAGTATTTTTTATATTGAAGGGAAAATCAGCAAATGTAACAAAATGTCACAACTTAGAGCAATCTTGGTAGAACTGCAAACTTATGCTGTTATCAGGGTTGAGGTGTTTTCTGCCAGTAGGGGAAAGTGAATTTCCTATGCTGTTTATCACGAGAGACAGTTAACTTGACACACTGATGGGCAAGAACGCTGCACACTCTCCCTCATCCTCAGCGAGACATCAAAACTGCCCCAGCCAGAATATGGTCTTCACCTTTTTGCCAGCCCTTTAGGCCACCTTCTGTACAAAGAAAGTGATTTTAACTTTTACAAATAAATAAATAGGTTTTCTTTCCTGCTAAACCAGAGCTCAGACTTATCACTGCCCCTAAGATGCTTTCAACCCTGGCTGAGAACTCCTCATGGCTCTGTTGGTCAGTGCCTGCTCATTCACGCCACATCACTGTCGCCCTCCTCCTCCCACCCACGCCGCGTTGCTCCCGTTTCTGAATGACAGCCAACCTCCTCCCAGCTCTACTAAAATAAATCTCCAGACCACAAACCTCTAATAACCCCTCCTCCTACCCCAAAGGCAGTAATTTACTCTCTGTTTAGCTTGAGTCATGACTTCTCTTCCCATCTTCTTACCATGCATGCTACCCAAATTTATAAACAAGAGGAGGAGGAGGTCGCTAGAGACTGGCTTGGGTTTAGGCTGCTGGGATGCATGAGGGATGCCTGCTTCATGAGAGCTATGCCCACAGTACCAGAGAAGCCCAGAAAACACAAGGTGCAGGCTCCCAGGGCATGGGGAGCTTCCCTTGTAGATGAGAAAGGGAGGCAGAAGACAGGCACCACAACCTCTGCTAGTCACACCCACACCTCAACATCAGCCTCACTGTGCACATATGGGCTACACATTCAACCAGCCAGCTGCACCAACCCATCTCTCCCTGCAGTCAAGGAGGGGGAAAAAAAAAAAATCAACTAAAATAACCCACTTTACTGCCAGAGCCAATTTTATTTTTCATGTAGCCTCTTCTGGATCAGTTTCCATGTTTACATTACTAAACATTCGATGGAATAACCATTTCTAAATGTATAATACCTTTTAAGTGCCTGCAAATATTATATGTGTAGCCACATAACGGGAGAGAACAGAGCAGTCAGCTTAAATAATTTGCTCATTTTCACAGCAAAAATAGTAAGGTATTTGTAGGAAGCTGATACAATAAAATGTAAAGCAAATTTAAATTAAAAGAAAAAAACAAAACACTTTAAGGAAGTAACACTTTTCCCTCTTCCTGCATATAAAGATATATCTACCTCTATGAATTCTGGACACTATACTGTTGATACATATGTATGTATATAAATTTAAACACAGGTATGCTGCATGTTGATATAATTACAAAGCAAAAAATGTAAGAAGAAAAAAAAATTCAGAAAAAAATATTTTATTTTCAGTTCTTTCTCCTGGTAACGCCAGAAAATTCTTTGTATTTCATCTCTTGCGGTTTGAACACTAGTAGTCATGTAGTCATTCTCTGATGATATCTATACGAGAAGCTTTCAATTCTGCAGAGATGGTAAAATCATTATTTCTATTGCAGAAAATTATCTTCAGTCTTTTTGTTCATCAAATCACCACCAAAATATGACATTTTTCCCTAAATATTCCTTGTGTAACACAGAGCAGTAGACTGAGGTGGTAGTAGATATTTTGCTTCAGTGAATAAAAACCACTCTAGAAAAGGAACGGGGGGGAGTGAAATCAGTGCATGAAACAACAACTTGCATAATTGGGTTTGCTTAAATGAAAAGCAAATCAACTGATCATTTCCTGGTGGATGAAGCATTACATTAAAATAAGAATTTAAGAATTTTTACTTTAATTATTTAGCCCTATCCTTACTCTCCATCACTCTACTTCCTTTTTATTTGAAAAGTTGGTTTTAAAGCAGATAAATTTTGAAGGAGAAATTCTACCTCAAAACTAGAGAAAGTTGAAAATGTAAAATATCAGAATCACTTCACCCCAAAATGATGTATTGTTAAATACCACGCCCATGCCTCCTTTGCCGCTTAACTTTCTCTCCTGGCAAAACTATTCAATGAATTTGATAAGATTATCAATACATGTGTTTAATCCTCCTGCCCTCCACAGATGGCTTTTACGTGGATTTGTTAATCATCAGAGCAGCGGTGCAGCCCGGGTGGGTGAGTTTCCCAGGTGAGAGCAGGGTCCTTATGAATCCAAGTTCATCACTTGCCACATTGCTAATGAGACAAGTGCAACCCAACACGAGGTTAACTGTCAGAAGCAATAATCTAAATTAAACTGGCCAACATTCAAGTAAAAGATACCATTTAAAATACCCTTTTCAAATGAAAGCAACCTCAGGAGTTTATTTGCCTATTCAATATAGAATCCCAAGGTGGTTTTTTTTAAAAAACACCCTTCTTCTTCCCCTCTAAGGAACCAAAGTAATTATTTTTAATACAGTGACATATGTTAGTCAAAAGTATTAAGGAGGGGGTTTCATTTCACTCCAAGTCTCCACGGAATTTTCCCTTATGTGATCACACATCTGAGCTCAGATTTTAACCCAATGAATGAAGAATTCCTAAAAAAATGGTTATTAGCTGATGAGAAATCCTTTCATAAATAATCCCAAAACATGGATGATCTGGTGTGATGTTCCCAGCACTGAGAAGTATAATTAAAAAAATATGGGGAATAAAAAAAACCAAACCCAACATTGAGAGTTCACAAAAACATTTGAGAAACGGCTCAAGTCAACTCAAAGCTCACTTGGTTTTGGCTGGGACTCCAGGCTCACGACAGCTTCAGCCTGCCAAGACAAATACAACCACCCGCTTCTTCCCGATGCTTTCACACAGGGAGGGACCTGCTTCTTTGCTTTCCTCTGCTACAATAATGACATGCCTCCTAGGATTTGATTGGGGTTTATATCCCTCCCTGCCTTTCAGACAACTATTATTTCGTTAATTGTGAGAAGAAAAGGACTTAAGTGGCACCTCGGACTGACATAATAACTGATAGCTTCCAGATAATTGTTATGTACTGTAATTAAAATAATGCACATCATTTAGGCAAAAAGTTTAAAAATACCTTGGGGAGAAAGTAGTTCAGGATATAATTCCACACAGGGCATCTGTGTAATTTTGGTTGCAACCACAGAGGAAAAATGGAGAATTTAAGATAGAAATTATTCACCTACCATGCATATACTTACCTATAAGGAATGACTGCAACATGTACTGAAAATTAGTTTTCAATTAACCATTTTTATATTTTTACTACTATTTGTCACTTTTATAAAGATAAGAATAGCTGATAAGTGGATACAAAACTCCCTTTCAAAGCACTCAGTCATCTATACCTAATCTCTGCACACTCTAAACTCTGCAGAATATGCAGGTTTTCAAAACTCCTTAATTTTAGCCTTGAACATGAGTTAATTTTAACTCAGGTAACACAGCAAAAAAACCCTCTCAGCTGAATAATGATAAATGCAACAAGAAAGAATAATGCTGCACAAAATCCTACGAAAGTCAGTGGATCGAAGAAGTAGTATTAAATGAGAAAAACTTGGCCCAGCTTTTAATGACATTCCACAAGAAGTGCCTTTCTTTTTCTAGCACAGAGTTGAAGTCCTGAATCACTACAAATGCCTTAGTCTAAGAGGTAGCTGCCAAACACAGTGGCTTGAAAAGCATCTTGAATTAGATTTGGCCAGTACCAGATGAAGATACTTGAGCTAGTTACAAACATGTTTACATCTTTTTTTTTTTTTTTTAAATCCCATTTGGGAAGCTGCTGGTCTCCCTCCCAAACATATCAATTTCAATCCACAACGCAGAAACTTTGTTACATTCCATCCCATTCCTTGGATGCATTGGACAGTCTATAGCCTACTCTGGGACCCATAGGGAACATACAAAAAGACACTCTCAATGCATTAAAATGTACTCTGGAAGTTCCACAGAAGCACATGTTTATCTTCGTTCACCAGCACAAATGACTGCAGCAAGCGATACTATCACCACCCTCAAAAATGACTTCTTAAAGACAAATAAGCAGTGGCAAAACTGAGAAGACTCAGGAGTCCCTGAACCTTGATATAGTTATTAATCCTAGGCTACTGCCATATTCTTGCTGCCCGATTCTTAATGCACACACAAAAGCAAACAGCAGATGGTCAATTCATAAGACTGGTAATATTGGAATAATCAGCACAGAGTCACTGACCTGTGCCAGGAGCTGACTGATAAACTAAGATCAGCTGAGCAAAGGCAAAAGATGCTTGAGAACACCTGAAGAAAGGACTTCACTCACCAAGTCAACAGAGCAAGGCTCTTCACCGTCCAAACCGATATCTTTACAAAAACCATTTCTTGTTTCTTTTCATATGTTGTAGTTTGATCTCCCTATCTCCTACTAATTTCTCCCTCAAATGTGGGAATTGGGCATTTTAGTGGGCCCACTTCATTTCTCTCCAAATATTATCAAAGGGCCACAACACGATCCCTCTTAAAAATGTACAGAAACACTCTAATGAATAACTATTAGAGATGTAAAGATACAGTACTGCCGTTTTTCAGCATTAAAAGCAAAACATATTTCCAAGCAGCTTTTCTACTTAGACTAAAAATACATTAAGTTGCATTTAGTTTATCAGTTCTGCTTCTGAAACATACTTTATTGGAGAACTGCAGAAAAAGAAACAAAACAAAACTAGAAAAAACCCCAAAACTACAGTAAAGTCAGAGATGTTAAGAAGTCAGGACACAGGGAAAAAAAAATAAGGCAAGCAACATAAAACAGCCTTGGGATTCTCTTTATCTTCCAAATAAAGGAATGTACCTTGGGAGTCTCCTACCTGCCGGACACTTCACACCTCCAGCAGTCAAGGAGCATAAGGCACATCAAACAGCTGTAGGAACCCTGTCTGGAAGAAGTCTGATGTTTCCTGTCCTAGTCTAAAGATGCCAAAACCAACAGGGAAAGCTATTGAGCATCTACTTGAGGCAGATTGCAAAGGTTAAAGTTATTCTGCCTATTTAAGACCAAACTGTAAAGGCTTATTCCATCCTCTGACGGATTTAATAACTCATGCAAGCAGGACGGTGATCACCTTTGCAGGTCTAAGCTGCCATTTCCTGCTAGTTAGAACTAAATAAAAGCAGAAAGACAGATTTGGAAAATCTAAAGCACTTTAAAAAAAATGCACTCTGCTCCAAGACCTAACACAGTAATAGACTCTCACAGGAATAGCTATTTCCCTGGCAAGATAGTGCAATAATACAAGTACTGCCATTTAATTAATTTATGTTCTCAAAATCTGTCTCCTTACGATTTCTGAGTATTTCGCTTTAACATCAAGATAGGATTTCTGCCCCAGTTTGCCATAGCAACCCCTGCAACAAATGGCAGTTGTCTATAAAAAGGGGGAACTCTTTGAGCATGCACGTATGGTTTGGTGTGGGTTTTTTTTTAAAGCAGGTCAGAGCACAATGGACCTTTTCTACCATGTGGGATTGAACACCAAGAAATCTCACTTCAAGGGCTGCCACGCTCCTCTGCAAAATGAAATGACATTGCTGCTAAGCCTGGATGTAATTACAGATCTGAAAGGATGGCTGTGAAAGTTTGCTTGTATCTTCCTTTCCCTCCTATACTATGGATGTGTTTGCCACACAGCTGTTAACATCCCGAACAAGTAACATGCAGCAGACTTAACACTTCCTTTCATTTTAAGTGTTAGTGTACAGTGGTGGTTGTTCAAGTAAGTTTACCACTAAAGAATGAGACCTTTGTCTGTCTCTCTTGCAGGGAGAGCTCTCCCCTGCCTGCTTGTGCAGCCCCAGGCAAAAGCGATGCTGGGAAGCCTTGACCTCTGGCCCAACAAGGACACTTAGTAGGGCTAAGGGTAATCCTGACTTCTCCTTGCTCATTCAGTTACTTGAGTTGTTTGAAGCAATCATTACCAACTCAGCTACATTTTGCGGTCATATTATAAAATGGATCATTGTTCAACAGTCCAAGATTGCTAAAATCATTTTATGTGTGGTTTAGAGTAGAGTCACTGGTTGCTCAGACCCCTCAGAGCTGTACTCCCTCCAGCCTAGTCGCAGCAGGGAAAGTGCTTGTCCATGGCATATGTCCAAACATAGGATGGTGTAACAGAGCAGAATTTGGCCTCTAGTGCTTGTTCTCACAAACTCTGCACGAGTTAGCCAAGATTTTTTTTCTTCCAGCCATTTCCTTCTGGGGAGCTTTTACCTCAGAGAGTTTGTAGCTTTTGTGCAGTCTTAACACAATTACTTCTGGGAACAGACACATCTACCACCCCTTTTGAGGTGCTCCGATTACACCCTCCTAGTGAAACTTCTCACTACATGTTCCTATAGGAACAATTTCTGTTTTAAGAGAGCCTGTGGAATATTTAATGTTGGGATTTGGTAGGAGTGAATGAATGCTCCATTATTCACTCTGGTGGTAAAGCAGTGGTTGCTCTTAAGTTTTACAATGCAGCGTATTGCTGTAATGACATCATATGACATCATAAATCTCCCATGAGTTCTAAAGCTTCTGGTGAATGTTCCTACATAACCAACTTGTTAATAAATGAAAAAAAAGTTAATAAAAAAAATCTTTTGCATTTGTGTACTCTTTAGAAATAGACAAATGTGAACCACCTTATGCTTTAAAACCAAAACTCTAAGTTTCAAAGAAAAGAAATCACCACTTTGATCTATGGATGCAGTTAGACACCGGACCCTGCTTTTATATGAAAACTTCACAAAGAAAACTCCTCTCCAAAAATATATGAATTTTAATTCCAAGTAATATTTCTAACAAGTTCTCTGAAAACAAAAAGTTACTGTATTTCTCTTATTACATCCAAGTGTTTATGATACAAATAGTCCAAATTACAAATATTTTCCCCTTCTTTTAAAACCTTCCTACATACACATACTTACTAGTTAAGCTAAACACCAGCCCCTCAGGCCTTGCCAAAAAGGTTGATATTTGCCATTCCCACCTTCAAACACACAGACACACACACACAACCAGAGCAATACCAGATCCTACTGTAAGGCTCCTAACATCAGGCTTCATGTGTCTCCCTACTCTCTGCAGCTTCCTCAGTCTTAAGAAAAGTACTTGAAACCAGGTCAAATCCTACATTAAAGCAAACATACCTCCCCACTTTCAGTCTCAGAGTTCCCACACTTCTGTTCTCTCAGGACACAGACCACTTCTCCATGGCTCTGCAGAGGATGGAGGATTCCCATGGGTAATTTCTGTTTTGTTGTACCAGTCTAAGTTTCTGAGTCTCAGGTATTCATAGAAGCAACAGCCTAAACTCAAGCTTCTATGTGGTGATAGAAAAAAATAATCAAATTACTCTGAAGATCATTAAAGAGAAGATCTTCCTCAAATGAATGGTTTTCCTAAAAGGAAAAAATGTCTTGTAGTAAAACAGCTTTGGTCTGTCCCTCCTGTAGAAATAATTCACTCCACAATAGCTCTATTGGGCTTCTTTTTCCTTATCAGGACACAGTAGAAAAATCACGTAGATGGAATACCCCCCAAAAAGCTCTCTGCAAACAATTAACAATGGTTAGTGATCCTAGAGATAAATGTATCTGAAGCGGGGTTACCTATGCTCCCAACCTGCCTCCTGGCAGATTATTTACTTCTCCATGTGAAACAAATTTGAAATTTAGCTTGAGATACACCTGGAAATAAAAATCACATTTCATCCACTGTCCTCAACTGCATCAGTGGAAATAAAAAACTCCACTGACTTCAGAAGCATTTGACTCTATTTACACTGCTGTAAATTAAAACATGGCTTAATTTTCTTGTAAGGAATCCCTTGTTGAAGCTACAGCACCACCAATTACGAAAACTAATGTGTTGATTATAGACTCTACATAACAAAACTGGATGGCCATTTAACTGCTGTGTTTCTCTTCGCCTTTACACCAAGACAAACCTTTCTAGTTCTGTCTTTGCCCTTTCAACAACAGTAACACAACACTGCACTGAAGTTTCCACCATTGCAAGGAATGTTTGACTCTGAGACATACACCTTACACTTAAGTTTGAATAGGTCAGGACATTAACTCTACTGCTACCAGCTTTTTCACTTCTGTTCTTAATTCTTCCCACTACAGAAGCAAAGCCCTGGAGGAACTTGCTAGCCTAGACTACTCCCAGCTCACAAAGCCATCTTCAATGTGTAGTTCTGTGTTGGCATCTCTCTTCCCTTCCCATCTTTCTCCTTATAGGATGTCTAGTGGAAGGCAAGCACTGCTTTGCCATCACCTCTGCTAACCTCCGTTAGCATCCTTAACTCACCTTCAGTCCCAATTTCTGTCAATCCCTATGCTGTTTGGCCATAAGTAAGATGCTAAATAGTATATGCCGGGAAATACCTAATATGCTGTTTTTGCAAGTTCAAATTACTGTGCTGCCAATAGTATGAATAGGATAATAAGACATTATTCGGTACTGAAATCCTCATTTTTCTGGGAAGAATTAGAAAACATGTGAACCGTCCCATAACATTGAGTAGTTTGCTGAGCATGACTATATTCCATCCACATACCATAGTGTGTATATATCCATACAAGTTTATAACACAATGAGGTTTCTGCTTGATTTAAAGCTGCTACTGAATTCTAGTCTCCGCTTCTCTTGTTTCCCAATCTCCACACATCCCCCACTGGCATTCAGTGCCAAAGGTTCAGAAGAAACAAAAGGGCCCTCGGTACATGTTAAACCACCACAGACTCACGTACCATCGCACTGCCACATACCTGCAAACCCGCAAGGCGAAGTGCTTCAGAGAGCAATACCGTATCCCAAAGTTACCAATCAGCTTCTTTTTGTTCCCAACAAATTAAAACGCTTGGATTCCTTTCTATTCCATGTTCTCATGCCAAAAACAGAATCATGCTCACAAGCTTCTAATGGAATCCTTCAAGACTGGGGGTTTTTTTATCTCTACAAATTAAATTTGTTTAAAGAAGCTGAAGCTCCTCTCATCAAGAGCCCCAGAAGAATGGGGAAGAAAATGAATATGTCAAGAATTAACAATGCTAGGTATTATACTCCCACAGAGGGTGAATTTTGTTCCAAAATAGCATGCAGAAGTCTGTCCCACACATCAGATGAGATACTATACTTCTATTAGTGTTCTGGCACCTCCTTCTGTACAAACATAGCCCTTTTTCTGTAAAGCTTGTTATACATAAAACTTCATCCAGCAAGCACAGAAATAAAGGGCTTTTTTTTAGCTTCCAGATTTAAGCTTCTTATATCAGACAGCATCATCTTTCCCCTAAATACTACATCACACAACTAGCTGGATGTAAAACAACATTCAGTAGTCATGTAAGGTCAGCGGAAACCAGGACCAGCATTCCTCTGTGAAGAAGCTGCTACAAGACGAGACCTGGCTCAATGGGCTAACGATCCACGACAAAATTAGAATACAGTCCATCTTTCTTCCTCTGAAGCTACAACCTACACCTCGTAACTCGTCTGGGAAAATAACTGCATGTTTTGTAAAAGATAAAGGCTACTTTGACACGAGAAGTTACGTTATCACAAACCCAATTACATTTTGTATATAAAAACATGTGGACTAGGGGCTGCGTACCTACTACAGGGTACCCTGCTGCAAGGGCCAATTTAGACATACATGGATAGACAGGATAGTTTTAATAGTGCTGAATACAGTTCAGTTAACAGCAGCTTGCGTCCATATCAGTTCCTGGGTCCATAGCCAGATAAAACCTAGACAAAATGCTAACCACTCAAAGGAAAACAAAGTATACATTGTCTATTAATTGCATGGGAGTTAGCACTGCCATCACGTAATCCTTGGTGAAAAAATGGTTGGTTTATTATTTTTTTTAAATTTATCACGATCTGTTAAAAGTCATTCCGTTTAAATAGCATTGCACAATTTCCAGACAACTGAATCTGTGAAAAAAGCCTTATGGCTTTGTGTCAGGTCTTTCCACATTATTATGGTGCAAAGGCTACATAAATTTATCTCCTTCTAATTCTGGATTTTTTAAAATATCAAGACACTGGGGTTTTTTAGATCTGCAGCTAAGATTTCTCCATCTCCCTCACATTTACATGCAGAACCAGAGTTTATGCACAAGAGACACAGATTAAAAGAGAAGAATTCAGTAGAAGCCCTGATGATTTTTAATGCAAATTTTGTTCCTTAATAGCTCCTCCTTCCACAAAATCCCCCATTGCAACCATGGGGCACTACAGAGCCATGTCACTGCCTCAGCTGTACCTGCAACTCCATCCCAGCCTCACTGCAACAAGGAAGGGAAGGAGCAGAGGGGGACAGGGAGTTATTCTACCTCAGTAAGGTGACACAGGTGCTTACTACCCTGACGAAAATCACTTCGCTGTCCCTCACAGAGACATGACAGTGCTACTACAACAGGCATAGAAACACTTGCTATCTTGCCTGTCTCTTTTTTGCTTTCTTTCTTCCCATTTTCCAGTATAAACACGCATTCAAAACTGTAAAGCACCAAAAGTCCTTACAAAATGAAATTTTACTACAGACCTACAGAAAGGTATGGGAAAAAAATCTCATGTTCTTATGGTAATAAAAATATTCCTTAACCTTGTTGAAATCACTTTGGATTTTTAAGCATAAATGTTCTTTTTTAACATGTAATCCATATTTCACCATAAATGCTGCAGGTTTTATCTCATATCAGACCACAGAAGCTATCTAGCTAAGAATTATTATATTCCCTTCCTACTTGCCTTATGAAGTGCTACAGTACCCCTTTGGTCTCCTCCTAGAAAATACATACATACGTTGTGATTTAGACAACTTGGCACCAGTCTTCTGATATCTGGGAATAACAATCAGCTTAACAGAAGCAGCTTTATATCAGTAAACTTCAAAATAAAAGTACTTCTGCTTAATAAACAAAAGAATGTCTCTATTAAACAATATCAAACTAATCCTCATGATAAATTTATTAATTCAGTCCTCAAAAGGTCAGCAGAATATTAATGTGTTCCTTTATGAACAATGTATTTGTACTTAATAACGTAATGGGGTTTAGCTAATCTGGTTAAACAGACGTTCAGTAATATTGGCACAGCCTTGGCACCCACACTGACAGTTCAGTACAAAATGGTAAATTTACTATAAGCCATTTTAAACTTTTAATGACAGAATAAAATTCCATGGGGAGTCATTGCAAAAGGCAAATTTTAATAATTGCTAGTTTCCAATAAATTCTGCCATAAGGGTAATATTCTATTCTTAAGTGTCATGTGTCACTTTCTACTGGTAAATACCCAGCTACTTGTTGGGCTCTAGGGGCAGGACTGGGGATTTGTTCCAGGTTCCTCCAGAAGTCCCCAGAAGGGAAGGAAATCCTAATTCTGCAGTACCATGGCATTCCCTCGGGCTACACGGTACAAACAGATCGAAGCAGGACTTACATTTCCCTTTACATCAGGGAAATTCCCACCTCCAGTACGCTGTCCTAGACATCAACCATGCTTCTCCACTAGAAACAAGACTTGACATCCTTCACCTGTGTGTCCTAGTCTACACTGCGGTATCTGTTACCTAGCTGGAAACTACAGTTTACGTACAGCAAGTCACCCCTTTCTGAGATCAAGCAGGCTTTTGAAATAACAGGTCTTTCCTCTGTGAGCAACTGAAAAATCCAGGTTTGATCCAAGAGGCAGATCCCGCTGTTTCTTTGAATGCATATAAACAGATTTCCTTCGGAATAGATTTATCCCATTCTGCATAGGGATTTATTTTGTGGGCAGGGCTGGTTTTTTATTCGGGTTTCTACATTTCATGGCAATTAGTTGTAAAACACCTTAGGATGCATTGCTAAAACAACTGCTCAACAAAGAGCACTTTGTATCTTATTGTAAAATATTCAAGACACTCAACCCAAACAAATGGTGTCTGTAATAAAAACACTGCCATATATCTTCATTCGTACTAGAACAAATCAGTTTTATTTGTTCATTCTGCATTTTAGTGTCATAGGTCTCTTCGAAAAGATAATTTATAATTCTATATGCAATTAGATATGAAATTAAGTCATCTTACTCTGCTGAAGAATTCACCATAAAGAGACCAGGTTCAACCAGTTCCACTGAAAATATTTTGATAGCGTCAAAAAAAGCATAAAAACCTTTAGTGTTTTAACAAATTAACACATGCCTTTTGGGTAAAGTACTGTACATGCTGTTAATCTTTTAATTAGGTTCTCAATTTCATGTACACATTTATGGGAGGGGGGATTTTTAGTGATCAGAAAATGCAAATGCATGGTGTTGCTATGCTCTTTTAGCAGAGACCTCTGAAGGAAAAAAGCATCAGTATGTGTAGTCCTCTATTTAAAAGCTCCACAATAAAATATTAATAAATCTTCATGAGTATTACCAACTAAATACCAATCCTCATTCTTTTAAGCAAACAAATACAGCTTTCAGATTGGGGGGGGGAAAGACTTGTTCTTAATGGCTAAGCCACAGAAAAATAAACTTTTATGTTCGTAATCCATGTAGTTTTTAGACCCATCACCATTTAAAAATATGTAATTGATACTATCTATGTAAATGGATACCTAAATAGTGACGTTTGAAACATATTCTACGTCAGCATTTCACAAAATGCCACTTTCCTCATGCTGACTACAGTACAACACTGCCTAAACATCTCCTTCCAGGATCTTGAAAAGATTTAGTATTATCTATAGCTCATTATTTGATTCGTTCTTTTTCTCAAGCATTTGCTGCATCCTCGGTGTCAACACAAGATAAACACTTTTCCCTCACATACTGTTTCATAGATTCTATAGCCAGTGCTGAAAGAAAAATGCTCAGAAGGGCAGACAAACTGCCATCAGTTAACGATCCCCATGCCAAAGGACACTTTTAGCATGGAGCTGTCGCTGTGAAAGTAGGAACTATCTGCTCGTTTTTCCACATAATGATTTTTGTTACAAAAAGGAAAAAGGCCAAAATGTGGCTAAGCAGCAAATACATTATAAAAACAAAGTATGAAAGCAATTTAGCTAAGAATCCTGACTGGCACAGGCATTCTCCTCCTCGCTTGCTTGTTTGAATTTAACTCTTTATCGGTAACTGTGGAAACAGCCAGGTGAAGTCAAAGATGCTGCACATTCAAAACTGGGGAGTGAAAATGGAATGAAATACAGATCTCGGATCCCAGGATTACTACAGATTCATTGTTTAATTGAGAACTACTTTATCCTAGTAAAATTATTCTTCTGTTGGAATAAAGTTAAGAGCAAAATCACCCGTAAATGCCTGGTGAAAAATACCTCAATCTCCTCTGACTTGATGCAATAAATGTTTTTAACCACACCTGTATAAACATATATTTTTTTAAGTTGTCTGGATATATCACAGGTATTCACTGGCCAAAGCAAGACAGCATACGAGCAGTTCTCCATATGCCCATGAACACGAAGAGGGCACACGCACATGCTTTTCTCAGCCGCAGCTTGAATTTGAACCTTCACTGGTGCTCTCCGAGTGAGCTTCCAGTGAGCTGGATTGCAGGCAAAAGGAGGTCACTAATAGCATTGTCTTTTGCTCATCCTTTCCACTCTGTAAACGTAGCCATTTAATCTCCTGCAGACCCCTGACGGAAAACAATGAAGGAGGGCAGACTGCCCTTGTAAAATTCAACCAGTATGAAAAGATGCAAACATCAAACACAGTTGCTGATTGACAGGTTAATTTATATTCCAGTAAGGGCAGAAGGATTAAAGTTGGGTCCCTTCTAACACACGGTGGTGAAACACCAAGTTTTAGTTGTCACTGCCAGGCTGATCTTCCCTGAAGAGATGATCAGACAAAGTGCAAGGGTCAGGGTGTTTTGCCCTCTCTCTTTTCTTGCTTTGTTTTTAAACCAGGGTACACCTTCCATTTATCCCCTTTAAGTTTTCTCCTCTTACCTTGTTAGGCTTTCAGCTTCAATACAAACTGGGGTTTCACGCTTAGCTCATCTATGTGGCTAAGGGGGACTGAGAAGTACTTACACCATGAGCTTGCAAAGGACCTCACAGCCCACACCCTTGCTCTCCACACACTCAAATCAATTCCCCTTCATACGTGCAGTGAAATCAAGACTGGGGCACTGATGGTAAATGGTCTTTAGACAGGAGAGCAGAAAGAGCTCTGCTTTTGGCTCAGCAGCATATCCATTACAAATGCTGCATAGGAGAAGCTCCTCCCAAGGTAAACCAGAAATCCTAAAACTTGGGATGTGCTTCCCAATAAGCAGAACAACATCTGGGGACAAGCCCTGCCTCTACTAGGTTACAAGAAAGAAGCAGGTGGAGGTGGGCTCAGTTTGTGCCTTTGTAGGGAAGGCAGATAG
This sequence comes from Piaya cayana, assembly GCA_013389865.1. Taxonomy (NCBI): domain Eukaryota; kingdom Metazoa; phylum Chordata; class Aves; order Cuculiformes; family Coccyzidae; genus Piaya; species Piaya cayana. The sequence goes on from WAAB01015769.1 coordinate 85,116, forward strand.
GGCAAGCCAATCTGCAGCTGGGGTAAAAGGCATCTTTGTGTCTCAGGATTAAAACCCTGCTTCCCTTACCTACAGCAGGAACTAGGAAAAAAAAATCTCAGCAGACAAGAATGTTTAAAAAAGAAAAGGGAAAAAGGGGGGAAAAAAAGAAAAGATACTCTAACATGTTAACCACCAGGCTTTGCTCTCCTCATGCTACTGAATGTTTAAATATTTAGCTTGTTAGCTAACAGGCTGCTAACTGCCCCTCGATCTCCTTCTCTGGAGAGGGAAAGCCATAGTCTAACCCAATTTATTCCCATTTTTAAATACAGCACTGTTTTATTATGAGATTCATGGAAGAAAAAGACAACAACATTTTCTTTTAAATTAAAATGAATAAACACAGTTTCCAACTTTTCCTAAAAAATAGGAAGAGGGTCAAGAAAAAAGTAGAATTTATGATATGCTGATCTAATCTTTTAACTAGGGACACACAGGCCTTTCAGAGTGAATTTTATTTTTATTTCACCTCAAACTACTATAAGAGTTGCTGTGACACAAAAAAGCTTACAGCATTTCCCCAGCATTTCTTCATTAGCTAATAAAACTGGAAGAATTTGTGCAAATCTTTCCTTGAAAAGTGCAGAGCTTGAAGAAACTTCGGTCCTGGAATGTGATCTTTCTGCACACAGCCTGCAAGACAAAGTGAATGGAAAGCCCTAACGAATACAGCCCTCGTCGAACAGAAGCACCAATTTGCTGTTGAGGCCGCAGCAATATTTCTCAGAAACAACGGGGGAGAGAGAAAGGCACAAAAGGTTTAAGGATTTCTACCCACAACACAGTCCAAGTTTGATCCATTATGACTGTGTAACAAACAAACGACACACAGGCCACTTGCAACAAGTTCCCCGGAGCATCCAGAGCTGCTACCAAACGTGATGCATTTCAAAGCACTTCGCCTCAAACTCCCACATCAGGTATGCGAAATCTGACAGACACTGGGAAGGAAAGAAGGGTTACCCTCCTTTAAGCTGTTCAAACACTATTAAATTACCCATTTACTCACACTACCTAGATGTTTGCCATCTAGAAAAATAGATTATTATTTGCATAATGTTTTGTTCCATCAGAAGAATGCTGTAAAGAATATATTGGGATCAGAAAGCCAGTAGCACATGGCAACTTTTACACAGAGCAGCATGAGGGGCTGGCAGGGAGGAAAAGGAAAAGTATTTTCTGAACACTGGTTAGAAGTTAGGAACTTTCACAGTGAGCTTATCAAAGAACCAACTGTTCATTAGAGTCCATGCTGTTGGGTTTTATTTAAAATAACAGCACAAATGAAGAATGAGGGTGACAGGTAACCTGAAAGGTTGGGCTATTAACTGGATTTTGATCTTTTGTTACCATATTCATATATAATACTTCTATATATATATTTCTATGTGTGTATATGTATAAAGTATATATATGTACTTGTATTATAGATTAAACTATATATTATGTATGTTTGTGTACATATATATCAAAGTAAAACATAAAATACATTCAATTTTTATATATATAAATATGACATCCTAACATTTCTTTGTGTTGCATTTTTCACAAAAACCCCCACACTAATTTTAATCAACTCTACAAATACAAGTAGCTTCAATCTTTCCCTCTCCTTTTATATTTTACATAAGATTTCTCAAGAGTTCCAAGCAACATTTAAAGAAAACTCGGGGGCTTTAATTGAAAAGCCATGAGATGCTGAACCTTTAAAAAGAGTGCCTTTCAAACCCTGTATCCATTATGCACTGAAATGCCTATCAAAAAGAAAAAAGAAAAAAAGAAAAAAAAAAAGAAGAGGTTTTCAATATTCTCATTAAATTCTGACTTTCTCTCATAGTTCCTGTAATTGAGTTTCACTTACAGTTGTCACGAAGTTTTGTAGGATAGACAAAACAGTGATTTGCTGGTAAATGACTGTATATAGGAAGGAAAATAAATATTTGAGAAGTACTCAGCCCATTTTCTTCAAACATCAGTGAGAAAGACAAAGAATACAACACCAGCACTGTACAATTCAAGAAGGAATAGCTTTTACAAGTAAAACTTTGATCTGGGTGGCTGAATATCGCTGCAAGAAATCCAGCCTGCTCAGCAATCCCAGACAAGTTATCATGAGATCGCGTGCCAGAGTTTACTGCAAGATGTCCATTTTTAGTCAAACCCCTCACATACATTGTTGTTAAATTGTTTGATTTGGGCCCTTTACAAATTCACCTGCAAAACTGGAGAGAAGAAAGATAAGCTAACCCATAAAAAGCATCCCCAATAGAAGCAAGGGGAGCAAAGGAGATTACTAAATGTAAGGAGCGGTTCATTACAGCTGGAGTAAGACAATTCTGCTGAAAAGAGATCTGAAGAGAGCTGGGTTAGTTTCATTCATTTGTTTTGAGGCAGATTTGTTTCATTTTGTTTTAAGAGGCATGGGTTTAGCAGGGTGATCATGCTTTGTAGCAAAAGAGCTTGAGTTGAGAGAGACAGGACAGCTCTACATGGACTGGTAACTCTGTTCAAGTGAGACCACTAGGATAGCTGTGTACAAACATAAAAGAAAAAAAGAAGCAAACAGGGACAGAGGCAAAAAATGACCCAGTGTTTAGTTTGTTGATCTCTGTGTTGTTTAGTTATTTAAGTCATTATATTCCATATATATTCCAGTCACTGGAACAGGAGCCAGTGTCTCCTATTCATTAAAGCCAGTATAATACTGACTAAAAGGTCTCTGATCACATGAACAGAGAAACGTGCAAACGGCACTGGGTATTTGTCTGAGGAGTCAGAATATCGCATATTGTAGCACCTTTGTAATTTATTCCACATTATCCACAGAAGAAACTCAACCCCAGATTTCCTCTGGTTTTTCGCATACTGCTACCTTGCAATTGTATTAAATATAGCATATCTGGTCTTCTCAGCTGCAGCAAACTAAGCTGCACACATCGCACACAGTTTAGCAGGGTTTCGCCATACTTCTACTGTATCTTTCTTGATACAGAAATATAAACCTAGCTAGTGCATGTTCAATGCATCTCCGAGCGGGTATGTTCTGCCTTTACATGACATTCAGTTGGAAGCTGTTGTGTTGCTGGTGACAGCACAGATCCTCAAGTCCTTCCTCCTGGACCAGCTTAGGCAAGTCCATTCCCTCACTGGTATTTACACACTTCAAATATTTGTACACACGGTTATAATCTTGTAAGTAACAAGATGGTCATATTGGTCTTGCAAACACCAGTCAGTGGGAATGAGCCCAGCATTCAGGCTGCCACATTCTCACACAGGACAGCCTGAGGTTTGGACTGGTTCACTAAACTTCACCATGCTGAGCAGATCTGGTCTTTGTTTTGAAATACTGCTTAAATGCAAGTCACAAGTCCAATTAACAGCAGAGCCTCACAGGCAAGGCACGTGTAAGAGGACAGCTGGTCCCGAGGTGCACCTCTGGATGTCATGACACTAGGGCTGAGATAACCTGTCAGCTACTCTGACCAGGCACTGACTGGCAACAACAGAATTCCTCTCTTCTTCACTACAGTTGTGCAAAGTTGACTGGGCCAATGCTGCCTGGCCTCAACTCCCTCAGTCATGGTCCCCTCAGAGCATCCCTCTCCTCTGTGCCCAGCTATTGCAACTCCACATCGCATAGCAAGATGCTTAAACCTTTCCTGTTTCTCATTCTTGTCTTTCGCCTTCCCCAATGACCACTGCCAGTCTCTCCTTCCAGCCTTCCACCCTGACCAGCCAACTGCAGCTCCCTGCATCCGTAAGACTTCCCACTCTTCAGTCAGTACACAGCACTAGAAGGAATGAAAATGAAAAGTGGCCTCCAAGGCATTACACAATCATAGGATCACAGAACAACCAAGTTGGAAGAGACCCACCGGATCATCAAGTCCAACCATTCCTATCAATCACAAGATGCTGCCTCTTGCAATGGGCTCTGCCGACAGCAATATACTGCTTGAGAACAAGGGCTTGGCGATCTCTAAAGGGAGAAGAAATGTCTAATGTTTCTCTCCTACTGTGTTAACTTTCCTCTGCTGTTTTCTCACCCCTGGTCTGCTCCACCTGGCATCTTCTGCACACCCCTCTCCTTGCAGCACTCACCCACAGCAACTATCCCAGCCAACTACTTAGCCAGTGCCTGGCTAAAACTGCCCACAAACAACAGGCACTCCATACTGCCCTGCCAAGGTGCCTGAAGAAGCAGCAGCACCTGGGAGGAGAAGGTAAACTCCATTTTGATGGGCCATTCAGCTCTGCAAGATTTTACAATGTCCACCTGTTCTGCATAAATGCTAACGACAGCTAACAAGGAACTGGCCAAAATCAGAAATGCATATACATATATCCAAAAGAAATCACACTATTTCTTTTTTTCATACGGATTCTAAGAAAGCAGAACTCACTAAAGCATCAGACTGGCACTGCTCCTCCTCCACCCCACAATAAGGAGGGAATCAGCTATCCCAGCAGGTCCCAAAGCTGCAGGAATGCACAGAAAGTACTTCAGATTGCAGCTACTTTCATATTACTCAGTATCATACACTGTGGTAGCCCCTACTAGCTCCCTTCTCTTTGCAGCGCCCAGTTAGAACACCCTACCCACCAAAAAAGGAAATAAATAATTGCATCAGGGCATGTAAATTTTATTAAACTACACATAGAGCAGGCGCCCCTTTAAGTTCTTACTCTGTTCCTTTCTGGAAAGCACATGTAGCAGGTTCCCTAGTGTCAGGTATAGGCTCAAGTGATGAAAGAAAAATATATAAATGTTTATTAAACCTTTGTTGCCGTTCACACCACCATTTTTCACACCCCAGTACCAAGCTGTTAACGAATTCCCATGCTGTTCCAGAAGACTTTTCACAGCTCCTGTCAGAAAAGGGAAGTTTCATGAGGGCAGCACTTGCTGGAAAAGTCTCTACTCTTGCCACCATCAACAAAAAAAAAAGTTCATGACCAGCTGTTTGTGGAATAAACGTGTTGTGCCCAAATTGTGTGGGAGTGGAAAGCTTCCCTCAGTGAGGCATGAGGCCACCTTCATGTATACCTCCCGTTACCTATTTGTGCCAGGATTACTTACAATAAGACTTCTCAGTTTACCTTATGATGAGGACTGAAAACTAGTCACAATAAGCCAGGTGACCACAAGCCAGTAGGTGAGGCTCCGGCCTGCTATGTGTGCAGGCTACAGCTCCTCTGCTTAACCTTGGTGTCACCTCCCTGGGAACCTCTGTGTCTCCAGGCTGCTCCATAGGCAGCAGAACCCACATGGGCACATAGAGCACTCGGGGAGGCTGCACACCACCTACCCTCCACGTCACATTTCCCTTCTGGCATCCAGAATCTGCTGTGCCACTATGCAGCTGCCAAGCACAAGTTAGGGCCCTGTAGGTTGTCTGCTCTGGCCACAGCGGGTCTGTTGTAGTGTCACAGCGAAACACAGCAAAGGCAGCGTGAAACTGCAGAGCAATTCTCTGTGCTGCTACAACTCCTCTTTTCCCTCACAACGAGCTCTTTTATCTGCCACTGGAGACCCTGCTCTAAAAGAAACAGGCAAAGGCAAGATGTTTCCCAGAAGATGAAGTGAACATTGCTACTCCTCCCACAGTCATCAAAAACAAGTGGTGAGAGGGAATGAAACAATTTCCCAAATCAAAAAGCAACAACTATTATAGGCTATATAACAGTTTAGGCAGCCTTTACAACACAAAAGCTGTGACAAGCTCACATTTTCTTTGTCCCTGGAGGACATGGGGACACCTACCCATGCCAGTGCTCTGTGCAGTATGTTGCTCTAAGCTTTATCATTTTGAAAAACACACCTGAGGATCTCCAGCTTCTCATGCAGATCCTGTAACTCAGCCAATCATAAAGAACTAAGTGACTGTTTATCAAGGTATATTGCTAAATGAAGTCAATCCAAGCACTAGGACAGAGACATACTTTTTCTATAACCAGAATGGGTACAGCAAATAGCTTTATGCTTTTTCCAACTTTTTTAATATCAGAAAATTGTGTTCACAAATAAATCCTTGTATCAACAATTTAGCAGCATGCTTCTGTCAGGTCTAGTTGACATATTATAGCCCTATATTCTACAAATTGTCTCATTAAACTAAACATTCTCAGAGACCTGTTAGCACTCTGCCTCTGCCAGTACCTCACCTCTCAGTACGTAGACAGCTGGCACAGAAGGAAGATACTATAGAGTATGCTATATACTTCAGCTCCATACCTTAAAATCAGCATGACCTGCAGTATTTGCCCAGCACATACAAAAGACTTCGGAGAACAGGTCCTTCAATGTGAAGATAGATAAATGATCAAGTAAGAGATTTGCTAGTTGACAGATCTTTAAGGTATTTTCCGTCATTTCTATACATATTCTACCATCTGACGCTTCCTAGTGGAAGATAATCGCTGCCTTAAAGACAAAAACTCCTGAAGTCTTTTCTTTTAGCCTAATTACAACAATTGGAGATTCAACTTTTACTTTCTAGGTGAATTATTTGAGCAACACATCAAGCGACAGATTAGTATAAGAACCCACTCTTTGTCAGAGCCTGTAGCTCAAAAACACAGTGGCCGTTTCCTCCCTGCACAGTGACTAATTTCCTTTGCGAGCCAAGCTGTCTCTCCTCCTTACTATTCTCACAAAGGAGAGATGCTGCAAAGCCAGGTTCCCCCAAGTGAGCTGCTCAGCCACTGTGGATCACTGCACTGAATGGCAAGCCTCCTCGGAGCAGGTTTCTCGCAAAGCCTGTTCCCCTTTGTAAGTGCCAAGAATCAAATCTTGGCCACCTAATGCAGCGTGTTCCACATGTTAGTTCGCAACACATTTAGCAACTGTGTTAACTGAGATGGATAGCGCTGTCAAACAGGAAGCTGGCTCACCAGGATGGAAACAGTGGGATACGCTGACCTTTTACATTCAGAAAAAAAGTGTCCCTAAAATGATATTAGATGTTTCATATTTAAAAAAAAAACCCAAACAACTAACTTCTCTAAGAGCTTTTATTACCATATTGTGTAAATAACCACATGTGCATGATCTCTGCCTGTACGCAGAACCTGAGCCTCTCTCATAGCGCAGAGGCAGCCAGAGGAAATGAATCATTATCACCCTGCTTGGAAAGAAGTTTGTACAAGGAGCACGGCACTATTAACCACTGCTTGGAACTCCTGGATTCAAAACCATCGCTGCTCCCTCTGTTCACACACTTAAATACCTAGCTATGCAAAATAACTAAAATCAACAGATAAAATCCAAATCCCCAGGCAAAGCTCCCACTAAACTACTCTAAATATGCACAGGTTTTATTAAAGACACAGAGATGAAACTGAAACTTACAGGTATCTCATCCAAAAGAATAAGCACTAAAATAACCTGTTTAGTGTTAAAAAAGCCTCTTGAAATGCAAAGTTCATTCTGGAAAGATTTTTCTCACCCTACCACCTCCTGCCTGTCTCCCTTAAGATTAGGATTTCAGGTTTGTATTTTTCAAACTGATATTCTGGGTAGGGAGAGGAAAGTTTTGTTCATTTTAAGATTTTACTGCTACTGGAAAATCATCTCTAAGTGGAAGACACTGTAGAGCTTTACTAATGGGCTTTGTAGCCATATAGTAGGTAGGTGAAAACAGAGAAATAAGCCTGCACATTTAGCACTACAACTGTTGGCCATAAAGAGAGCATGTATTTTTACATAACCATCATATACAATGTATAATTTTAAAAATTAAAGACCATAATGTGCTGTTCAAAATGTCCCTGACACAAAGAGGAATACTAGATATCATCTCGCTGTACACCTACAGGTTCTATCCAGCTCTTCTGTGCTGACTTCCTCGAAGAAGCAGCCCTGCCTTGTGGCACAGAACAAACGTGTCATGGATATGCTGACTGCTCATTATCACCATATTTCACACTTCAGCAAGATCCAGCTAATGCTTTCTAGGCAGGCTAACAATGTTGTACACCTAGTTTAAGATTAAGCAATCAACACAAGTGATATAACCACCTCCAAGATTTGCCACCGATTTTCTTGCTTTATCCTTACATCAAACAACCTCAAGGTGCAGTCTTCTGGCAGTGCAGAGAAAGAGGGAAAAGAACTTTATTGAATACCTTGTGCCTGAGCTGCAGAACTGTGGGAATACCCCAGAGCCAGGAGCGCTGTCTCCACCAGCTGGCTAAAGAGCACATCTTTGCGAACCAGAACGAACTCAGCATGCTCTTCTCGATTATCGTATTCAAGAGAGGCATCCGACTGCTCCACCACACAAAAGACTGGGATCATCAAACCTAGTTGAAAGAAAAAAAAGCACCAATGAGAGAGGAACAAGAAATGTCTCATACATCTCTGATTTAAGCTATAAATTAAAACACCTCCTAGAAGGCTCATCTTAAGTGGAAATCTTTTCTTGCCCGTGGGATAGCTTTTGTTTTCTTTCCAAGGGAAATACTGAAGTCTCATCACTTGACTCATTTAAAAACCACACTAAAAGCTCCAGAGAATACAATTCAGGAACAGAATTACAGTCAGCATGACGATGAACAAGATTTCCTAATAAGACCTTTTCAACATTGCAGAAATCTTCTACAGTTCCATGAATGTCCCTATTCCTTTAGGTCAGACCTTCTCCATATTCAGCCATACGAACACCTGACACACAAATCTGGCTTCTGCTTCTCTCCACACAGTGAATGCACTGAGGAATCAGCAGAAGCTAGTCCCATACGCAGTCCTTGGCTGGGATAGGCTTATTTGCACATATTCAGACCACGGCCAGTCTTCTCACTATGCAAGGAATATACCCTTGTATTGATTTTGTTGCAAACAATAACCTTGTGTTGGCAGCTGATGGTTGCACAGACCAAGAGAGGCCAGTGGCTGTTCTGCTGTCATGTATGAAGAGAGTGAGAACAGCTTTCTGTGAAAGAGGATCAAGGATGAGGAGGAACCACAGAAGTTGAAAACTCAGGGGGTGGTCTGGATTCAATTTCGTTCTGTTTTATTGTAAATTTACTTTTGTGGTTACAGGATCAAGTCATCTATGGCAATAAATTGTGGGGCATGAACTTAAGAGGATTCAATGTTACAGATGCAAGAGAAACAAGCCAATCTGCAGGAACTCACAGTGTGTGCATGGGAGGGGAAGTGGAATAGATGAAAACTGTACAAAATCGTATGGCCATATCCATCTCCTGCTTCAGGCCAGGCTGTAGTCAGGGGGTGGCAAAGGAAAAAACACTGCCTCCAGCCACAGAAACTTATTACTCGGTTACATACCCTTTGTTAGCCCCTAGATAAACTAGGAAATATCTGGGCAAAGGCAAATCTCAGCCTCTTCTCCAAATGGGCTAAGGTTCATTATTCTGCCAGAGAGTTCACCTTTCACTGCTGTTCTTCAGAATTAAATATAACCATTTCCAGTAGAAAACAACCATGAAAAACATCCTGGGCCAGGCACTTCTTTAAGGGAAAAAGAGGAGAAAGCCAAGTTTCTGTTCTCCTTCTGTATAAAGTCAGTTAAAAATCTTCAAAACCTTCTACTACCAGTAGGTTCAGTATCTACAAACCAATAGTTGTACACCCCTTCACAGAAGTCATCCTGCCCTGAAACAGATGGCCACACCACTAACAACTGCTAAGAGACTTAAATTCTCCTTGCTTTGAATTTGCAGAGACTAGATTTACTTTAAAATATCTTTCAGAAACACAATTCTCACTTAGTGACCTATCTGACATGATGCAGCTTCCAAACTAACATTCTAACTGCAGGCCAGCAGCAGCAGCTACAAGCTGTGATACCAAGTTGATGCATTTTAGATTTTTGTTTTAAATAACATCCTGAAGTAACGTGTAAGTAGGTTACGGCATCACATTGATGCTCTCTCTTCACTGCTTGATTCTAGGTTGAACCGATGCATTTTGCAAGTTCATGCAGCCAATTTCTAACACACAGTGTTAAAAAAAAAGAAAAAAATCTCTAGGTGCTTTCCTGAAAAGACAGCATGAGGCTGATTCTGTTCCTCTGAAATCAATGACAAGATTTCTATTCCTAACAAAAGTTAAAAAACTGAATTCTGCTTGTCCATAAAGCATTTAACTAGCTAAAACAAAATGTAACCCCTGTAAGTGAGAAGATTCCTCGAACATGCAGACCATCACAGGACTTTTGATGGGAGATTAAGATACTTGGCCAAAGCTGAGGTTGTGATATCGGTTGTGTAAATTATATTTTGGCAAGACATTAAAAGTAGGTGAATGCAAACTGATGATAAGAATGCCACAGCATCTTATATCCTCCTGCTGGATCCCTTCCTTGTCACACAACAGTCTTTCCACCTTTTCAGGACAGAAGTTGCACCAATTCTTCACACTCTCTGTTTACCCTCTCATTATAAACAGAAGAGATGTTGTTGATGACATCACTTGATGGATGGTAAAAAAGACTCACAGGACTCTTGCCCATTATGACTTTCCTGCCCCTTCCTGCTGCCCGTGCTTGCAAGGACCCTGCTGCAGAAATAACTTTTGCAAAAACATGTCTGAACTCAGTGACCCAGCACAACTGATGATAAGCTGCTATTAGTACCTTAAAAACCGAGAGCAAAGGGCAGGTTACCACATCTGCCATTGCTAACTCATTCTCATTGCTCCAGCTACAGAGTCTGGATTCTTAATACCAATCTCATTTTACTGAAAAGCAACAGTAATCCAACTTATTTTCCAAGTAAATCTCACTCTAAGGAAGTTCTATCTGCTTCGCTCTCTATTTTGCACTGGAGAGTTAAGCTATAATGTCTCCGATGGATTTATTGCCTTAAACATCTCTGTTTCCTGATGCTATCTGAAAATAAATTAACATACTTTCAGTGCATTGGAATCAGAAGAAAAAAAAATCTACACCCAAAAGCCAACATGTTCTTTACATATCTTTACTGATCTAGAGTATGTCTTGCTCCTAGGTGCATATATTATACCTCTAGGTCACTAAAGGACCCTTACAGAAGAGCAATGCGAGGCAGTCACTGCTCGTTGCCATTCCAGCTGAAGAACTTAAAGCAGTGCTCAGAGAGCACGAAACAAGCATCCATAATGAAGTCTTGCATGTCTCATGTAGAGACGCAAGTCACTACAGCAACATAAGCTAGCCTTACTCAGAAATCCTGAAATTCTTGAGCTTTTTTTCCTAATGCCCTATCAGCCAGAACTACTGTCATGCTCCCTCATCCATGCATATGCACAAAAAAAAAAAAAAAAGCTTTGATCCCTTCCACACTGAACTTCGGTGTGCTTGCTCTCTCAGCTTTAGAGAGATGCTGCAGCAAATGATGCTGCACAGCTCATGACAGAGAACATACGGCATTGAACTTCACACATGGAGAAAACAAGGGGTAATCTAAAGGCTAAAAAGGAAAGTTCGTTTCTTTAAATGTGAACACAATTCTGGAATGCACATGAAACATTAACAGCACTCACAAAGGGTATTTTCTTCTTGATGTTAATTCACTTAACTGACTGATATGCAGCTCTTCATCTGCATAAAATGTTAGGGGATCTGCATAGAGGCTTTTATAAGGACATGCATGCACAGCAAAAATTCCTTCTAATCCATGGAACAGAACAGGGGAAAACTGTTCCTACTATTACCCAGAAGAGCAAAGTGGTTAGCACTGACTGGTACCTTTGTATAACATGTATTTTTAAAACAAATCAGAGAAGGGGTTTAAGCTCTGCTGTTGCTTTCACAGAAAAGCTGCAATATACAGAGACGACACTGTAAATATAGGTTGCATTTTTTTGCTGAGACTCTTCTAAACAGCAGGGAAATTAAGGAGAAATTAAATATATATCAGAGAGACCTGTGTCCATATGCACGTTTTCTCTTCCTTGCCCATTTCAGTCTACATTTTTATTTCACCTGGGAGTGATCCATTCTTAAAAATGAAGGAAAGATAAACGGGTATTATTCAAGAAGTGAAAACTCTGGACACTCTACTGCATAAAACATTCATTTTCACAAAATTAATGAAGCCAGATAAAAGTATTATCGTACTGCAGCCATGCAGGTCTCCGGGAAACATTTTCAATTTTAAGATTTGTAAGTAAAAGCTGTAAATTTCTAATGACCAGCTGGAAGGATAAGACAGAGTAGATATTAGGAAGTCATGCACTGTTTCTTTTGTTCTTTTGCCAGTAATACTTTGCCAAGTGCGTTCTACAGAGCAAGTAATAAACGCGATGCTATCAGCACTGAACTTCTGCGCACTGTCCACTTCCACACAACCATCACAGGTTTGGCATCAAATGCAGAAAAGAAAAAGGATACAGAGAGCTGAGGAGGAGGTTAAACCATTCCAGCCACCCACCTCTCCAGTCATTAAAGAGGGAGCAGCACGTGTGCGTTCTAATAAGAATAACATGAAGATCAACCATTAAGAAGAGGCATCAATAAAATTTGTGTCTTTTTAGATTAAAATCTGTTTCCATCACCAGAAGTTTTGAGCCCCGTCTAGGTATTATTTAATTTAATCTAATTTGAACAATTTCCAAACATCAGCTTGATTAATTTCAACAGCATGGTGTTGTGGAAAGATTTACTGTACAGAGGTTGTCTAGCAGGGAATTAATAAAGAAGCCAGTTTTTAGCCCTGAGTAACATGAGGTTTTAAGACTTCCCAGATTTCTAGTGGGAATACTTCACAGCACAAGCATGTTTTCTTCTGGGAGTGAAACCCACCAAAATTATTAAAAACTGAGATCAAATGGTGGTGTCAAACCCAAAGGAAATCATTCTACAGTGGAGAGATTTTTATCAAATGAATAAAGTGGAAAATATAAATTTTTTGTTGTTGCTGTTGTATTTGGCTTTTTAGGTTTTGCGTGTTGATTGGGGATTTCTTGGTTTTTTTTTTTAACAGGACACAGACACACGCAGAATAATCTGCCTCAAAGACAAAGCACATTTCTATGGTTGGGCATTCAGGAGCCAGGACACTTATTTGAAAATTCATGAACTACTGAAAACTTGTAATTACTGTAGGCAGAAAATATTTCCCCTGGCCGAGACTGTAACGTGGGTCATTCTCAAAGCTGGTCGTTCCAGTACAGAGAAAAGGGGAGGGTGGCAGGAGGGTGTGGGGGTGGAAATGTAGGAAACAGCAAGAGCAGAATCCACAAATGTTTATTCTCACACACACTTCAAAACACTGACTGGACCAGCCAGCTGGACTTCCCAGATGAGACTCTCATCCCGTGGCAGAGACTATGATGTTCGACTAGCAAAGCATGAGTTGTCTTGAGGAAATTATCTAGATAAATATTCCATATATTTAACAATAAAGCATGTCTCCACAACTGGCAATAACCACAGGAAGCAATCAAACTACAAACATTTCCTAAACCCAATCTGCTTCTGTTTTCCCTTTAGGCAAGAGCCCTTTATCCAGCAAAGGCAGTAACAGGAAAGCAGTCCATTTATTTATTTCTCTTTGCACTGCAAGACAGCTGACCTTACGCACAGCGATCTGCCACTTAACTCTCTTTCCCCTTCTTTAAAACAGATTTGAAAAATTAACCTAAATTGAAAAGAAAAGTTTTAAGAGGCAGAAATCAGCATCCACGCAGCACAGGAGAGGTTGCCAATACTTGTCTTCACATCCTGCAGCTCTAATTGAAAAGGCAGAAACTAAGTTTGACAGCTTTCAGTTATTCAGAAATACCTCAATTTCTGCACCAAAGACGGCCATCTGACATCTGAGTGCAACATGAATCCATAATTCCTATTCCAAAAAAACTTAACAATGCCAAGAAAAAAAAATTAAAAAGGAAGAAAAAAATAAGTGAAGCTTCAAAGCTTCAGTGAGCTACTTCTTCAAAATGGTGTAAACTTCAAATTCTGAAGTGACTTGAAATGAAAACCTAGTGCATATGCTAATAATCAGGAGGTTTCTATTCGAGATTTGACTAGCTGAACAAACACAGAATCTCAGGATCATTTAGGTGAGAATAGACCTTTAAGATCACATAAAAAGAGAAAAGATGAATTCATAATGAGAAAAGATAAACTGTATCGCAATCCACTTTTTTTTCCTAAGAGGAAAGACACCAAATAGGATTTGAAAAAAAACAGTTTGTCATTCTGATCTCCACACCTAAAGTGTAGCTATAGCTAGTGGTGATGGGAGATCTCCCACAAAACCTCCTGCAGAGTCCAGCTGCGGGCTGACAATACAGGATGCGTGACGACAGGCTGAACAGGCACAACTGTCCCATTCCACAGTGCCACACAGACAGCACAACTCACACTCAAGTGGAATCAGGCATGAAGCAGACCCCAGGTTCTGCCCATGCCTGCGCAGTTCAGCGATGAGGTAGAAGAGGCAGAGCTCACACATTTTCACAAGCGTCAGTCACATCCACCAAGGTTCACTTTCAAGCTACCCCATAAATTATAAACATCGTTAAATCGGACAAAATATAAGCTGTTGGTGCCTAACTCATTTACAATAAACACTCAGTTTGGGTAAATGGACTGTGTTTCAGCCTTTTACGTATCAGCACCAGCTCACAACAGTCTCATTATGAGGCTGAGAATTGTTCCCCTGTAAATCTTTTTTACTGGGGACTGGAGGAATGACTTTGCAGTTGTCACCAACCACTCAGAACCACGTGAAGAAAGCTGGGTGGGTACACCCAGGAGGCCAGTGGTAAATTCCGTGTCAAATACAGGAGAGCACATCAGGATCTTTGCAATCGCACATTCTCATGCAAAACAAAAGCGCCAAGCATCTCATTACAGCCACAAGTTTTGTTTAAAAATGAGGACCTGGCTTTCTGCTAATCCTCTGCTCTCCGATGTCTTCTAGATAAAATGTGAGATATCAGATTTTGCACACAACCGGTAACGTGATGCTGTTAAACTCCCACTCTTCACAGGTTTATAAGCTGGTTGCAAATTAGTTGTTCCAAGATGCAATTTAGTAAAGGAGAGCTCAGTCCACAGATGATTTTAATACAATGTTTGCCAAAGAAACACAATAACATTAAATAACATTACATTGTAGAAGTCGTCTTCTTAGGAGGGCCAGAGGAAGTAAAACTAAGGACAATATCTTTCTCCTCCTCCTCAGCTGTTTTTTCTGGCTTTATACATTCAATAAATCTGTAGGCAGGAAATTCATTTCTACAGATGATATTTTAGCCAACAGTGAATGCAAACCACAAGATATTATTTACATCCTTCTTCAGCTTCCAGTTGTTTCTGTGGCTCCCTACTCCCAACCATCACAACTATCCCAGATCTGAAGAAATTTTTACAACAAAGTCACTAATGTCTCTGCAGATGTCCCCGGCTTCTGACAGCTTAACTAGCCAAAGAACCCTCCTCATAGCTGAAATAACAGCTTTACTGTTAAACACAAAATAGCCCAGGCTGCTATCCCCACCACAGAAACATATTATGAAATTCATAACTTGATTTGATAATCCTTGAGTTTCTCAGAAAATGGTATAAAAGAAAAGCAGCGTTCAGCACATGTGCTGAGACAAACAACAAATGGGAAATAAAGAGGGATCGGCAGCATTTATCTCTAGCACAGCCTCTCCTGTGGCGTTTGGGACATCGGTGTTACGGAGATGAGGCTTTGCTAATCAAAATGGACCAGCTCTTCCTGGTAACTAACCTGCTTTGCTAAGAGAGTTGCCCAAACTCAGAAGGGAGCCTGGGACAGAAGAATTGGCCAACAGTTCCGCTTTCCCTACCAGCCAACCCACTGGATGTGCCACAGTGCCGGTACCAGTGCCATGTGTTCAGCCAGAACCACGTGCAGACTTTTCACTTCAGATGACAGAATGAGGGAATCATTTAGGTTGGAAAAGGCCCACAAGATCATAGAGAACAACCATTCACATCAAAAGGCAAATGTAAAGACACTATAGCTACATTTTTCCCAAATAAAACAGCTCAGGTCTTTCAATTTGTTTCCCAGTTAAAAAAGAAGCAAAATACCCCACAGCAGTACTTTATAATATGAACTAATGGAAAATATACTCATTTCACTCAAAACCAGTGAAGGAAACACTTTTAAATTAAAATGGCGCTTTAAAAAAAAATTCATCTTAAGCCATTAATTTCCTATAAGTTTTGGGTTTTGGTTTCTGTAACTTAAAAACAAGTTCAGGATTTAGGAGGGTATTTTGGTTTGGGGGACTGCTTTCTCTTGTTTTTGCTCTCAACTATGTAACAAAACTTGCCTAAGGGGCTAAGACAATCTACACCAAGTTCCACCCAGAATTAATTTTAATGACCAACATTTTTAAACCCTGAAAACTGGAACCACTAACAAGCCCTTAACTTTGGTGGTGCTAGCAGATGCCACCATATTATGTAATTTTTAAAGCAAAAAAACATCTTCTAGCACAAGCATTTTAATGAAGGTTCTGTTAACTAGTCTCCTGGTACTGGGATAAGTCCCCTGGAATGTAACAGAAAAGCTTTCGAAGCTGGTTTGAGGTTTTATTTCTGGAAAAGAGCTGTGTACCACACTCGGGCCTGTTTTGGGATCTCCACAGAGACCCATCAACAAACTCTCTTTTTCCTTCATGTCCATTCTTCTGTGAACCACCCTGTAGCAAGGAAAAGAAACAGTCCTATCACCCTTCGTCCATGTTACCAGGCAAATACCCGACAGAGAGTCTAACATAACTGCTGCATCTACATCTCTGTCTTCAAGCCCAGCTGAGGCTGCAGCTGTGAGCCAAGCTGAATGGATCTGTGCTCATTGCCTCCTTCCCTCATGTCCTTAAGATACTGGCAGCATTAGAAAACTTCATTTCTAAGTGCCAATACCAACAGGTACGGCAGAACTGGTCACGGTCACGAGTCAGAAATACGCGCACAACAGGACAAACCACATTAAACACTGTCACAGAATAAATGGCACCAGACTCAATGGTTACCAACAAAGCCCATCACCTTGCTTAAGCTTTCAGCAAGCGTTCAACCAGCGATACGGCATCATTATTACTAGATGCTATTTTTCTGGTGTAAGGGGACCACAAAAATTTTCATCAGCTCTCCAGGGGAAAATGGGTGCAGGAGACACAACCGAGAAAGAGCAGGAGCCTCTCTGTCATTCCCATCTCTAGAAAGCATCTGATGTCCCCCTGTCTCCCTTTTCACCAACCGATGTGTGGGGAGCCTCCAGGCAGTCTGCATCCACAGCCCATTACGGGTCAGGAACCAGCACCTGGGGCTCACCCTTTACTCATAACTCCAATCTCCCACACCTCTGCAGAGAACGCCATTCAGAAGTTGCTCTTTCTCTGTAGTCCTTCCTTGAAAAGAATTGAGGGGAAGCACTCCACAGTTTCAGAAATACGAGATCACACATTTGACAACTATCCATCCAAACATTATTCTTCTAGGGACATTCACTATTATCAGCCAGCAGGTCACATTAATCTAGTAGTTTTTAATAATTACCACATTTTTATCAAACAAGTCATGAGGTCCAGAAGCAAGAATTAAGAGGTACATCATCTTCCGTAGGTGTGCAAGTACACTTACTTTGTTCAGCCAGTAAATGATATTTGGGGAAAAGAGAGGAAAGAGCCTACTGACAGGCTGACCTGCAGTGAGTACATTGGCTTGTTCAGAATCAGCAATCCACTAGTTTGGGTCTCAACAGGCTGAACTGCCGCAGCATTACATACACAGAGATGCACTGGAGAACCAGAGACTTCTGCAAGTGCAAATGCAAGCGCTTGCTGAAAGGTGTTAGCCAAAGAAAGCAGATTACATCTGCTCTCCAAAGGCTGAACTGGCACCCACTTCACTTCTGAGTGTCAGTCTAAATGCTGATTTATAAAACTGTATGGCACATGACAAGAGTCCAGGTGACCACAGAGGGGACACCTCTCTTTCCGTGAATGGTAATGCAGAAGGGACACTTTTGCTTACAGCTCCATGACCCCTCTTTGGGGAAAAAGGAGAGCCATGTGTCCACAGCCTCTGACCTCCACCTATGGTTACGTCTCTTTCCAAGGGGAACACAGCTGCAGCACAGCACAGCTTTCTGTCTGTAGGGTTTTAATCAGAATAAGAAATAGTGAGGTAGCTACAGGGTCACAGAAGAGCAGCACCTTAAAAGAATGAGTACTTTTACTAGCATACATAGCCACAGATTTGGAGAGGCAAAAAACTGAAAAAAAAAAAAAACACCCCACCCAAACCCACGAAGTAGCACAGCATTCTATTCTGAAGGAGAAAGAAGTCTTTTCTTATTGCTTTCTACCTGTCCATGGCATTCTCTTAGCTCATCTACTTGGCAGGTCAGCATAACATCATGACCGCATAAATGTAAGCATGAAGGCTCAAAGTAATGACAGAAACATTACATTCATTATTAAGCCATACTCAGACACTCAAATAATGCCTAAGCTGAGCTTCACTGTCAAGTAATACGCCTACTTACTGCGTACTTACTCACAGCAGCCCATATGAAGTCTACAATCCAGACTTGTAGCTTGAGCAGCAAACTTAAAAAAAAAAAGGAAAAATTAAAAAAAAAAAAAAGAATCCGCTTCTGTTACTCTGCATTTTCTCCAAGTCTAAAAATTGGTAGAGTGTACGACAGGTCCACCTCATTTTTCTTAATGATGTTTTTATTATTCTTTCACTCAATTAAAACAGAAATGGATATTGCATCTTCTGACTGTATAATTGTTATTGTAATCTGTTTTCGATCACTGCTTGGGAAATGGGTCCAAAACAACATAAACTATCCACAGCCTCAGAATACAAGTCATTTTCTTTTACTACAATACTTAAAGAGACATCTATCATGTTGCTCTGCTAGCATGTTTGTATTATGGCAAAAAAGTTATTTGTAAGTTGGGAAAAGACATTATGAAAATCACCTTTTACTCCAAAGTACTGTATAACTCATAATTTATAACTACATTTCTTAATAACCATTCAAAATAATAAGGCTGGAAACTGTGCACATCTAATTTTAATATATAAATAATGGGAGTGCATATGAACCAAAATATGCTCAAAATATGAATTTATATTACTCCCCAAAAATAGTCTGGTTATAGTTGTGAAAATGACGTGCTTCATTTCCAATATATGCCTGTCAGTGAAATTTATGACAAAACACTCTCTGTGAGTCTCCATTACCATGATGGTAAATACTTCGATGTGAGTCACCTCACTCATCTGAAGTTTCCATCCAAACGCAGACAAAGTCAGCAACTTCAAGAGAGTGAAGCGTCGGCTATACACGAGTAACGATGGACCAACTCAGCTACTTCTCAACATGATACAAACAGAAATAGAACATCCAAGAGAGGGAGAGAAAGTACCTTGCGGCTGTCTGCAGTGATACAAATCAAGGGGTTTGATATAAGAAACTCCCCGCACAACATTTCTGGCCAGGTTTAGCACCTTTGAAAGGATCTGTTGATCTTTTCATCTCAGTGTGTGTCTTTCAGGAACAAATAAGGAGGGAGCATATTAAAGTAGAAGACATTTCTACTGCGCTCCAAAAATGCAGTGGGTGTACGGTTATCTCAAGAGAAGAATCCGCAGCTTCATATAAAATAGTCTGACAGGTTATTTTTATTAATCTTTTTCTGAGTTTTTTTTACCTTGCTGACATTTCTACTAACAAGGCACAATTCTGCTCAGACTGTTTAATATTGCATGGCCATCTGATACAAGGACAGCAGTTGGAGCAAAATGACTGACAAGTTTTGCTATTAGCCAGGTAATTTTCTATTTAGAAAACAAGTCAAATGCTTAAAATTTTATCTAGAGCGACCTGCCTCTTTTCTTCAAGTTCTTTTTGTTCCCTTCATGCAAACAACAGTAATTCTCTCCTTTTCCTAACATCGCTGCGTCGAACACCAATAATCATTCAGCATTTGCCAGAAAATTTGAAATATATGTTGAGTTCAGACAGTAGTTCTCTGGCCCTGCATCCACCTTAGGATACGAGCAAGGCAGGGCTCACACTCCATCTTTTAAGCCACTCTGTAAATTACTGCTTTATTCCAAGTAGAAATGCCTCCTAGAAGGAGGTTTTACCTAAGTTCTCAGATATTTTTGACATCAATGTTCACATCTTAAGATCAGAGTATGACTTTTTTTTTAAAAAAAAAAAGAACAAAACCTTTCAAACCTTTCAAATATTGCTTATAAGGGTTTCACAATGTCACCAGCCTTAAACTGCTACTACACAAATGCTGACATCCTGGTATATTTGTAATTCTCATGGGGATGCCAGCAGAACTAGTATGGGTATTTAAAAAGAAAAAAACATCTTAAAATACTAGTTTGGGGGGTTTCAAATGTTCTCTACAATAAAGGAAATAAAATAGGAAATATAAAATGAGGTATTTTTCCCTTGCTGATATTTGGATCAATGTAAATGAAGACAGGGACAAAGTACACCCAACAGCTGCAGGATGTGCACAATGCACAGGGACTTTGGAAAAAAAAATCCTACCTACAGAACTGCGACAATGTCGACAACATGACTTGCTGGCCGAGAACACAAACATTGGCTACTTTTTAACGTCTGCTGTGAATGGCCACAAGAACCTCGTTTAGATGGGCTAGTAGTTGTCCCCAAATTAAATGACACAGTGCATTTTCCAGTATCATTAATCAATGTAAACTCATTTGTATGTAACCCCACAGCTGAGACGCCACTGATGAGCAGCCTGCAACAAGTACCAAGCTGGTTGGAGGGCACGGTTTGTAGTATGGCTAGAGGCTAGAAAACAGTTCTTAAAAGCCATCAAATCCTCTGCTGCCATTTCTCACACGTGCATTAGTGACACACATCGTGGTGGGGACCAATGCACCTGACCCAGGACATTCCATACCACAGGAATCCATCCCCATAAGGCCACTCTTTCAGAGCTAGAAAGGGTTATCGGTTCCTCGTTCTACACTGCAGGCTGGTTTCAAAACCAGCTGAACTTCAAAAGAGGAGCACACTTGTTACAGAGACAGAGTCGGGCACGGGTCATCTTGAAGAAACCCCCATCGCATCAATTCAAAGGAGTTTTGTAATACTTTATACCTTGAAAAACTGGGCCTTTAATCCTAAAACACAGCAGTAGTTACTAATTTAACTAAATTAGGATGAGGGCTGGTAATTAAAGGCCTAACTTATCTATGCCTTGCAATTTGGGATTCAAAATAAAATCTTCCGAAGTTTTACAGATCTGCAGTTATTTTGAAAAGTTTAAAAATAAGATTTAAACGCAGGTTGGGGACTGCTCAATCATAAAAATGGGACTGCTCAATCATAAAAATAAGAATTTTCCTAAAAAAAAAAATAATCACACAGCTGTTTGGCATATAGAAATACATGACTGCAGTAACACTGTCTTCGTCTCACAACATCATAGATGCCGTATTGTATTACCATCTTCAGTGTTAACATGATCGACAAAAACCTTACTAGTCCAAGCATTTTACTTAAGCTACAAGTCAGCATCGTAGCCCTTTTCCTCCCTGTTCCACCCAGACAGCTATAAGGAAAACAATAATACTGGAAAGTAACTGCAAAAAAAAAAATTTCAGACCAGCATCTCCACGAAGAGTGTTAAACTCAAATACTTTTAAAGGTACTTTAAAGTAACTGATACCATCTGAATTTCTGCTGTACGAACTAGCCATTTTAAATACATAACACAGTTGTCTGTTGAAATGACAACTTGATTACAATTACATTATGCCAGGTTTTTGTCTACTTTTAAATCTAGGTAAAATATTCAGAACAGTAAAATAATTTAAGCAGAATATAAAAACTACCCAAAAATAAGTATTTAGGAAAGGAAAGTTATCTTTAAATCTCACCTATAAGCGTTTATTCATAACAATTACAGTTTAATACTCTTTTTCTTCCTTCCGTGTCCAAACTCCTTCATCTAAATTCTGAATTAGATATATGTTACTATTTAATTTCCTGAAAATACATTCCATCACTGGCATCTTTATAGTTTTTAATATGATTTTGCCATCTTCTTCAGGCACAAAAACAATTCTGAGGAGTCAGTGACAGTCACCTTAACAGGAGTTTTCAAACAATTGCCCTACAATTAACTGACTGTAAAATTGCTCTGTTCTCGCAAAAGCAGGACCTACTTTATAGTGTGGGGGGAGACAATTTACACAGATTTTTTCCAAAGATGCTGGTTTCTTTTTCTTTCCTTTGATTGCTTTTCCTTCCCTTTGGTTCATGATGAGAATAATAGCATCCAGTTAACTAACGTTAAGTGGCCATGGCTATGGGGTGGGGAGGAAGCTGGGAGGTGACTCAAAACACATAGAACTGTTGTGGGAAAAAAAAAAAAGTCCTACTAACATCTAACCTTAAATCTTGAATTCAAAATTGTTGGTGGCTTTCTGCAGATGCAACTTAAGAGTCCCAAAATTACTCTAAACATCAAATTATGCCTAGGTCACCGAATGGGTGGATACCCTATATTCTGTTTAATGTGTATGTTCAATTGCACATATATTTTAAACAACTGTGTCTTTATTTTAATAACAGACCAAGCACTGCAAACACATAAAGAAAGACTATTTTTCTACCTCAGCAAAAATGCAGCTGCTACACTACATGACCCTCCAGGAGTGACCGCTCCGTTTTTCTATTTACATGACATAATCTGATTGGAAAAAGGGGGTGAAGGGTGGAAATCAGCAAAAAGATCAGAAACTCACTTTTAATCATCAATCATGAAAAATAAATTGACTTGCTTTTCTTACTACTCCTGTTAAATTACAGGACTCTTCCTCATTATGTATCAGAAACATAAAATCTGAGAATATACATCTCTTCATAATCTCCAATGAGTGGTATCAGTACAAGGCAACATTTTCCAACTATTCTGCGACAGAATATAACATATATTCATGTATTGCCTGCTCCCGATCTAACACACATTTGTGGCTTTCACGCTTCTATATCTCAATGTGTTTAACTCTTTCAAATAGCTCTGTACTGGTTTCAGGCAGCAGGAAGAAATTCCTTACCTAGGACCTAGGCAGGGAGAGGACCTAAAACTCAACCTTTTGCTTTGCTTAGCTCATAAGGACAAGTGAAACGTGCTTCCTTACTCCATTTACAGTTTAATGTTAACTAACCATTTAGAACAGAGGAGCAAATTCAGTCTGCACAGAAGTGGGGTTTATCTCCAGTAAAGTACTTCAAATCCTTGCAAAAGATATAAAAAGGAAGCACAAACCCTATGACAATGCCACAGAAATATTTAGAATGGATTTTGACAAACAGCTCCTCAGTCAGCATTCCTGTCGCCGCGGAGATATGTTAAAGTAGATTTCTAACAACCTCTAAGCAGACAAGACTGTGATACATTAGAACGTCACGGGGTTTATCGCAACCAGCAGCAGCACTCACTGCATCCACATTCCCAGTATATCTAACTTTCTACTTGCACAGTAGCCACAGCTACTGATTATCATCCTGATCATACAATTCGGTTTGAGTGTCTGAAAGTTTCCTCCTCCATTAATATTCTGTAAATTAAATCACACATTTTAACAGTTAAACGAATAAGAGCATACCACTATCAGACTGCGTCAAACTAATCTAATCAGCAAATTCTTTGCAGTCATTTCCTGCTTCGAATTTGAACGTGCGTCCTGACTACGTTTTGGTTCTGCGTTTCTATATCAGCAAAACCAAACTTCCAAACAGCTCATTCTGCACACTGGCATTCGAAGTTGCATTCAGAGGTTTTGGACGCTTATTTTCTACGCTCTTCAAAATCTACTCACACACAAACACGTGTAAATATATACGCACATCCACGTACACTCATATACAAACATGTTCATGAATCGCTATCAACAATTTTGTAAATATAAGTTTCCTAGCCATTAATCATTCCTTTTTTTTTTTTTTTAATCCTTATGGAGTGAATTACTAACTGAGAGGAGACGCCAATTCTAGTAAGTGAATGTTACCCAACAGGGATATAAAGCTGTCAACACCATAGTGCTCTTGCTTGCTCTAAACTCTCTCCCAGGCTTCATATGTTTTTTAAAGTGGTATTAGCCTTTTTTTCCCAGGGACCTTCATAAAACCTGCCTCTCCTGAACATCTGAGCGCTTGCGCTTTATCGCACGCAGGTTTTAAAACGGAACGGTTAGATAACTGCCGAACCTGTTCAGAAAGCACCAGGTTAGCCAGGCAAAACAAAACTGGACTCTAACACATCAGACCGATGCTAACGACATCATAAACTGTACGGAAACTTTTAAATCCCCTATTAAACACAACCTTTAAGACCCTGTTTATCTTTTCTGTAACCTTCATTAGTTTATTATCGCTGCTGCAATGGCCCTTTGAATTAAGTACATTCAGGTTAGGAATTAAAAAAAGGAAAGTCATAAGGCAAAATTTCTAATGAGAACAATTGATTTTCTGGCTGCACTATAAAAGCTGATTTTAAAACACTTTTTCCTCTCGTAAATCTATAGAGAAGGCTAAAACCACCTACAGCACTATAATATTTCTCCGTTTCTCAGGGAAGTCACTGGAAAAATGATTGCAGCAAACACTACGATGATAAAACTTGTTACCAAAGGTCATCTGTCTCATCATAGCACCAGTGAGTTGAGAGCTTATTGCTCTGTTGGCAGCAATTAAGTTCAGAAACAGATACTACTACACCAAAAACCCACTTGACAAGTTGGAAAGAATTTCAGTACTTACATATCTAAGGCCCAAAATGAGATGAAAAAAAAAATTGTTAGCTTTTAACTCTGCATTAAAACCTTTAGGTACCATTCAAAGAATAAAATTATAAAACAAAATCAAAACCAAAATGGTCTCTAAGCTTCCAGTAAAGTATTTCAGGGTTTTTTCCCAAATTAACTCAATGAGCATTTTTTTAAAGCCTGAAAAAGAAGAATAAAGTAAAAGATTTGGAACTGAAGCTTTAGATGTCATTTTACTACAACTTTCAACAGTTTTCTTTTTATCAAACAGTAGGAACAATACTAAAAGAGCTTTTACTAATATTTATCTAAGGAGAAGGTTTGTACTAAAGTGCCAGTGTGTTAAAAGTCAGTCTTTCTGCGAATATCTACAGCTGCATTTCACATCTCAAGTGAAAAAAATTACTAACACCGCAGTAATCACTGCAAAGACAGAGACTTCCAGAAACACCTGAAATGGTGTGATCTGCCTCCAGAAAAAAGATTCCTCGGTCACAAAGGTTCTTAAAGCTCAAACTTGAAAAAGAGCAGAGGAAAAAATATCTGGAAATTAGCTACGTTGATTTATCTTGAGAGCATTTCTAGGAGAAAAAAAAAATGAAATCAATTTTAAACAGAACCATTATCTTATTAAAAAAAAAATCTGCCTTAACTAATTTAGTATTGAGTATTATAGAACCTAGGTAAGTATTCAGACAGGAATAATTTTCTTCTTGCTTTCAGTATCAATAAGGCGTAATGAATAAACTTTATTATGAAGAGGCTAAACCCAAGAAGACTAAGATTGTTTAAAGAACATGAGCTAAGGTGGGGGGGGGGAATTTACTCCTGCATTTCCTATTTCCCCACACGTTTACACTCCAGTCTGCTCCAACTTTATAAATGAGCTGAAGAGCAATGAATGAAAACGTGAGCTCTTAAAAGTTTGCTCTCAGAACCGCGAGTCTTTGTTTAAAGTGGAAGAAATCTCTCCTAACTTAACAGGCCAGATTCAACTGAACCACCGATAGAACTATAAAAGCCCGTGAATTTCTCTTGGCTAACACAGCTGCAATTATAAAGCAACACACATATTCCAAAATATTTAAAAACATTCCTTTAAAGTGCATTTCTTTAAATGCCCCAAGGAAAAAAAAGACTTCAGCTCCAGTTTTAGCATTCCCCTTAAAATCAAGCAGCTATAACGCCTCAGTCCTGAGAAAGGCACACAAAACTACATATATTACTCTTTATATGAATAACTAGTTCATTTTTACTATTATTCAACAATTCATTCCTCCACCAATTTGAAAGTGGAATAGTTCTACAAGTCTCTCACTGCCAAGCTCTTTCTTCTTTTTCCACACATTACAAGAACACAAGAGAAGAGTTTTAAAAAATAGGCATACAGTCATCCAAGAAACATAAAAAAACTGTTGAGATCTCTTACCCTTCATTAGGTACATAAATGAATCCTACGTTTTTAAAATAAAATAGAATCTGTCGCCCTTTAGCAAAGTTCAGCAATTAGGAAGCTTATTGAGCCAAAGAGGTTTAAACCAAGCATCTAACGGTAAAATCTCTAAATAAACCTCACGTAATTGAGAGTCATGTGACGACGGCATCAAAGTATCTCCTGAAATGTCATTTACACGAACTCTTTGTGTATAAACAACGACATTTGTGTATCACCACTCCGCGCATTTTAACACGCAAACACGGCGAGACGTTTTTTTCAAAAGCGTTGAAGCTGTTTGTGGCCTGCCCTGCGTTATTTTGCTCTCGACATCCAGCTAATTGCAAGATTTTAAGATATACATTGAAATTTTTTTTCCTAACAGGAGGCTAAGCTGCGTTAAATGCGAAAGCATCGGAGTTAAGATGGAAAAAAAAAAAGAGCATTTAGGAGAAGTGACCGGGAATTTCGCTGCTTAGAAGAAAAAGGGGGGGGAAAAGAACCACGCGTGTCCCTTCAAGGTGCTCTACAGAGCCGACCAGTAAATTATTGAAGCGAAAGCGTCCTGGAAAACTGCAGGAACGCGGCAAAACCAGCGCTCGGGGATTTCGCTGCCGAAGCTGCACCCCGCACGCTTTGCCCCGGCCCCTTCTGCGAAACGCGATTTACAGAGGAAACTAAAATTCGCTAAAAGCAGCCGCGAGCGCTGCCGTTTCTCCCCCGGCGAAGCTCCCCGGGGCTCCCGACCCGGCGGCGACTGCTCGGGATGCTCCGCCGCGCGGGGGGATGTAGGAGAATCCCAGGGGGACCGGGATGGCCCGGGAGCGCGCAGGGGGAGGCAGGGAACGCGGGGAAAGGCCGCGGCTGCCCCGACACCGACTAGGGGGATGCAGGAGGGTGCCCGAGCGCTCCCAGCGCCGCGGCGCCGGGGGAGGCAGAGGGACACGCACGGGCTGCCCCGCGGCCACCTCGCCGGGGGATACAGGGGGACACCCACCTTACAGGGGGATGCAGGTGAGTGTCCTGGTTGTCCCCCTGCCACCTCACCGGGGGATGCGGGGGGATACCTTGTCACCTCGCACGGGGATACGCTGCCGCCTCGCCGGGGGATGCAGGCGGGTGCCCTGGTTGCCCCTCTGCCGCCTCGCCGGGGGATGCAGGCGGGTGCCTCGGCTGCCCCTCTGTCCCTTCTCAGGGGGATGCAGGGGGATACCCTGCCACCTTGCCGGGGGATGTAGGCAGGTACCCAAGTCGCCCCTCTGCCGCTTCGCAGGAGGATGCAGGGCGATACCCTGTCACCTCGCAGGGGGATGCAACCGGGTGTCCTGGTTGCCCCTCTGTCCCCTCGCAGGAGGATGTAGGGGGACACCCTGCGACCTCGCCGGGGGATGCAGGCGGGTGCCCAGGCTGCCCCGCTGCCACGGCGCCGGGGGATGCTCAGGGATGCAGGAGGATGCCCGGGATGCCCCGCAGCCGCTTCGGGCGACCCTGCAGCGGGTTAGGCCCGGCCGCCTGGCCGAAGCCCGGGCCTAGGGGTGGCCTGTGCCCGCCGCAGACCCCGCTCCCACGGACCCGCAGTCGCCCCGCGCCTTCCAGGCCAGCGGGGAGCCCCCCTCCCGCCGCGCCGAGCCGAGCCGGTTACCTCCCAGCGGCTTGCCGACGGCTCCATTGGGCCTCCCGCGGGTGCCCATGGGGCTGCCGTTCTGCTCCAGCCTGGCCACCTTGCCGGGGGGGGGCCCTTTGACGTCGGGGCTGCCGCTGCCTCTGTCGGGGCTGTCCCGCAGGCACGGGCTCTCGCTCCTCCGCTCCATGCTCGGAGACGCGGCTCCCGCTGGCAGGTCGCAGTAGAAGGAGCACGGACCTGTAGGGCGAGAGAAACGACGGGGAGCGTCAGCCCGGCCCCGGGGCCCCCGCGATGCCCTCGGCCGGCGGCTCCGCGAGGGGCGATGCGGGGCGATCCACCCCCACACCCCCCCCGGCTGCGGGGACGCGGGGCGATGTCCCCCGGCTGCTCCCGCTCCCGGCCCGGCCCCGACGGCCCCGAGGTGCCCGGGCGGCCGTGCGGAGCGAGCGGCTGAGGAGCGAGCGGCTTCCCCGAGCGAGCGCCGGGAGCCGCCGCCGTACTTACTGCTTAGAGCCTGTCTGTAAGTTGGCTGAGTTGGGCTCTGTCCATGGATCAGAAGTAGAGAATCCAGGGTGGAAAGTTTTCTCGTTCCCTCCTCTAGCGCCGCTTCTCCTCCCTTCCCGTCCTTCCCCCCACCCGCAGCCCCCTCCTCGCCCCCCTCCGGGGGTGCCGGAGCCGCTGCCCGGCGGGTCCCGGCTGGCGGAGCGGAGCGGGGAGCGAGGGGGCGGGGAGCGGCGGGGCCGCCGGCTTTTCACACCTTCGGCGGAGCGAATCGATAGCGGGGGAGACGGGGGAGGAGGAGAGGAGGGAGCGGCGCTCCCGGGCTCGGCGGAGGGTGCCCGGCGTGTCACTTTTCGGTCGCTCCCTTCCTCTACCGGCGACTCGCCGGGGCGAGCGGAGGAGCGGGTGTTAGCCGCGTGGAGTCATCGAGGCAGAGTGAGTCCTTTTTGGGGGTTGTCCTCGGTTTTCGGGGTGGGGGGGGGAGGTTGGTGCGTGTGCGCGTGTGTGTGTGTGTGTGTGTGTCTGCGCCGCGTTCCCATCCCAGGGCTCTGCATCCCAAACATCGCCACCCCTCCTCGCCTCCGACACCCCTCCCCCTCCCC
>WAAB01015769.1:114510-125629 GCA_013389865.1 Piaya cayana
CCCTGCCCGCCCCGGGGGGCGCGGGGGAGCGAGCCGGGGCCGCGCGCGCCCGGCGGCGGAGCGAGCCCCCCGTTAAGGTGGACCGAGGAGTTCCCCTCCGGCGCGGCGCGGGTGGCGGCGGGGGTGGGGAGGGAGAGAGCGGCGGGCACCGCGCGTCGGTGTTGGCACCTTGCGGCCGCGGCCGCCCCCGTCCTCCCCCGCCGCTGCCTCCCCGCGGGGCGCCGCCCTCCCTCCGTGCCCCCTTAAGAGCTTCGCCTTTTACGGTGGCGCCGGAGGGTCAAAAAATAAAAGAGGGGGGGCTGGGGGGGAGGGGGGGCTCGGCTCCCCCTCTCCCCCCCGGGCGCCGCGGGAGCATCGCCGGCACCGGGTCGGTGTCCGCGGCGGGGAGCCCCGGGACTCGGAGGAGGGGAAGGGCCGAGCGGCTCCGGTGCCGGGAGAAGCGGCGGATCCCTGGGCAGGGTAAGAGAAACGATCGCTGCGCTCCCCGCCGGGGCACGAACAGCCCCGACAGCCGCGCCCCGGGACCGGGAACCGGGGAGCCGGGGGAGGCGCGGGGGGCCGGGAGCCGCCGGGACCGGGAGGAGGAGAGAGCGCAGCCGGTCCCGGCCGCCGCTGCCCGGGAGGAGCCGCAAAGTCTGGAGAAACTCCCGGTTTTGCCTTTGAAATACCCCGATCTAAGTTCTCTCCCGGTTTTCTCCTCAATCCGATCAAGCTCGGCGGCGGCTCGGACGTGGGAGTTCGCCATTTCCACCCGGCTATCGAATAATCGAATAACTGTTCTTACCTTTGATGTCGAACGACGAATTCCCGCGGATCGATGGCCAGAAAGTTAGAAGAATTGGGGATTTAGGACTTCTGGAAAGAAAAAAAAAAAAAAGTGCCACTGGTTTAGCCAGGATCTTCCCTGTCTGATTCGTTACTATTATTATATCTGATGATGCGGATGGATGGAGAGAGTCGATCTGAGCCCATTAATGAGCTATTTTATAAAAACCACCGTCTGAAGAGCTTCATTTACATTTTGTCAGCGATCCTTTCCCTAAACAGCGGAGACTTGCGGCGACAGCGCGATTACGGGACTTTAGTAAAGCTCCGAGAGCCCGACTGGCTTGTTAATCGATTAATATTTTATTAAGTGTAAATATTTTATAAAGTTTTTTAGGAAAACTATCGATTCTAAATTATTCAACCCGTCAGAAGGGCGCTTGAATAATGCATACAATTAAATACATTTAAATATATATGTTGCGATCGCTTTCTTTGCGATTAATCCCCTGCACTTCTCCCTCGCGTTTGGTTTCACCCTCCCGGCCGCTGGTTTCTCGTTTCCACGTTCACTAAATCCGCGTTTATTCCCGTCTTTTATAAATCGAAAGTTTACAGAAAATACTTCGAAAAAAACCCCAACTTTTAAAGCGGGAGTGGGAATCATTTTTTTTTTTAAATCGACGAGGAAGCAGAGGGATTTGTTAGTAAAACCGAGGGGAGACCGAATTTTGCTGGTTGGTAACTTCTGGTTTGTAAACATCCTTTAATTCAAACAGATCTTGCGATACACGATGCTTATTTTACTTTAACATTTTTTTTTCCCCAATAAAAGCTTTTCCTTTCTGTTTCAAATTACACGTTTTTCTTTCCCTAGCGCGCGACTTTCACATGTCGTCCTTATTTCCACTGGAAAAAAAAAAAAAAAAGAAAAACCGGGGGGTTTCTGGTCGCTTGTCTTTTTATAGCTCATAGCTGCATCGGTCATTGAGTCCATAAATGCATTTTCCAAGGAGACACCAGTGTGTTGGAGTGAACAGGACCTCATGGTCACATCTTGCTGTCAACTGAGAGGGAACAGCTATTCCCATTCCTAAACGAATCACTTTGCCAAGTCCNGGGCCGGGACCGACCCGCGTCCCCTTCTCACAGCGCCACCGCGCGGGCGGCCGCGCAGCCCCCGGGGCCACCGGGCAGGGCGAGCGACACCTGCCGCGGGGCTCCCGGCCCCTCCCGGCCCCCGCTGGCAGCGCCGCCCCGTCGAGGCAGCCGGAGATCAGGCAGAAAGCGCCTCCCCGGCCCCGTTCCCGGTGGAGACACCGGTCCCAGCGCTGCCCCCCGCCCTCCCGGCCCCGGCCCCGCTTCTCCCAGCCGCTCCCCGAGCGGGACCCGGCGGAGGCGGCTTTGCCGCTCCTGACGCGCCAAGTGAAAAAGGGAAAAAAAACCAAAAAACCCACCCAAAAGAGTCTTTACGGTGTCCGAGCCTCGGTCAAAGGGTTTAGGGACGGCAGCAGCCCGGCAGTCCCCGCGCCTTCATCCTTCCCCTCGCTCCCTCGCTGATTTTATTAGTAAATCTCGAGCCGCTAACGGGGAAGGGGCTGCGGGCTGCAGAGGAGATTCTCTACAGGGGAGGGAAGGACTCGGCCGGAGCCGTGGTGACACCGTACGAACCAGCGCAGCCCCGGCCGAGGGGTCCTGCCGGGCTGCCTCCAGCCTCCCCTCCTTCCCCGCTCTCCTCTCCGGCTCCCGGCCGCCTCCTTGGCCGCGGGGTCGCCTTCTCCCGCACTCACACTCCGCGAGGGGTTCCCCTCCGTGAGATTTCACGCTCCTCGACCCGCCTCACCTGAACAGCCTCTCGAGGCTCTTCGGTTTTGCGCGGCTGCTCTAAAATAAATCAGTTCGGATCCGTAAAGAGCCGCGAGCGGGGAGCGCAGCCCGAACCCGCTCGCTCCCCGCGGCTTTTCTCCTTCCAAATTCGCAGCTCGGAGCTGGAACTGAAGGGAGAGTTTCGCCGCCTTCGTTGCGGCGAAGGAAAGCTCCTCGGAGCCAAGAAAGAAGGGGCTAAGCGGCACCGAGACGAGCCCCTCCACCCCGAGCCCCGGCCCCGGGTGCCCCACGAACGAATGCGGGCCGGGGCCGGGGCGGGGAGCCGCCTGTGCCCCCCGAAGGTGTTTGCGGGGTGCGGGGGGGGGCTGCTCCGCGCCCAGCCTTCTCTCCCCTCCCAGCCTGCCTCCCCTCGAGGGAAGCCGAGCCGAGGGCTCGCACCCCGAGGCACGAATCGTTTGAATTGCAACGATTTACGTAAATTATAGCAAGATAGCGGCCCTTCTCCCCCCCCCCATCCCCCGGGCTACGACCTGGGAGCGCAGCATCCCCCGCCCCGGTTGGACACCACCGCCTCCAGAACTCCTCTCCAAGTCCCTGCGGCCGCCGGAGACCAGACGGGAGGTCGGAGCGGCTTCCGAGCTCGGTCCCGGGCAGCCGCGTTGAGCCCCAGCCCCGCCGCGCTCATTCCCTGGACGGCGCGGTTCGGTGGCGGCTCAGCAGGGTCCCGTTTTCCTCCTAAACCCCAACTTTTAACGGGCCGCCCGACCCCCTTGTGCGAACAGCCCCTGTAAACCAAACCACCGGCTCCGCGGCTCCAGGCAGCGGGTCCCGGCGGCTCCTTCCTTCCCCGGGAGCGGAGCCGCTGCCGGTCGAACCCCGGAGCCGAGCCCAGCGGGAACGGGGCCGCCGGGACCACGCCGGGGATTCACGGTTTTCTGGGCGAATAACTGACCCGCTCGGAGAAAAGGAGCAGACGGCGCCGGGGATATCGAGTGAAGATAAACAACGGAGGTTTTATTGATCTGTAAAGGCTGAAAACGCC
Organism: Piaya cayana; assembly: GCA_013389865.1. Taxonomy (NCBI): domain Eukaryota; kingdom Metazoa; phylum Chordata; class Aves; order Cuculiformes; family Coccyzidae; genus Piaya; species Piaya cayana. The sequence continues at coordinate 118,145 of WAAB01015769.1, forward strand.
GCTCAACAGATCGAGGAAACGCTCCCTAAAACAAGCGACCGGCCAAGGTCCCCGCGCCCGGCTCGGAGGCAGCTCGGAGCCTTCCCGGCGTCGCCACCAACCGGGTTTGTCCCTGTTCCTGGAGAAATCCCCGCAGTGGGAAGCTGCAGGCGGCCGAGCGGCTACTGCTCAGCTTTTTTAGGCTTTCGCAAGCCCAGGGCTGTTTCATAGAATCACCAGGTTGGAAGAGAAACCACCGGATCATCGAGTCCAACCGTCCCCATCAATCACTAAACCACGTCCCTCTCAGCAGGTCAACGGGGCTCAGCGGGGCATCCTCCGCAGAGGGGACGCGCGTGTCTCCCTGGGGCATGAAAAGACCAAATCCTATCGCTTTTCCTCCTGCAAACAGTCCTACCGCCTCCTTCCCGGGGCCTCCAAATTTTGCCTTGCCTCTAGGCACAAAGAGTTTTCAGGCCCGGGGTCGGTACTCGGTCCCCCCCATCCCCTCGCTCCCAGCACCATCGACGGCGCCTCCAGCCTGGACGTGGAAGGAGGCAGATGCCCTCGGCGGGGAAGCTGGGGATACAGCCTCCCTGCCTGCTTTCTGCCTCGGAGCTGGCATCCCTGTTTTCAGAGCCTCCGACGGCGCCGTCCCCGCGTCTCCCATCCCCGGGCTCACACCGGGCTGGGTGCCGGGAGCCTTGTACAAATTCTGTGTAAAAAAGGGACGGGGTAGCGGCACCCGCCGTTCGAAATCCCCTTCGAAAACCGGGGAGCTTCACCCACTCCACGTCGCGGAATCGCTCCAACCAAACCGGCATCTCCCGAGCGAGTTCGTCCCCGGCGGGGACGGCGACTCCGCTCCCGGGATGAGCCCCTCGGCCCCTACCGGGGGGACACGACCGCTTCCCCTCGGCCTCTGCCGGGGGACACGGTCGGTTCCCCTCGACGGGGGCTCCCGGGATGCCGCAGCCTCCCTCCCTCCGCCAGAACGGAGATCTCCGACATCTCTGCGCTTCGTCAGCGCGCCGGGGTGTTTGACAGCCACAATTACCTGTAAATATTCTGAGCGGTTTGCGTACGAGGCGCGTTTTTAGCCCCGAGCCTGGCAAGTCTCACCGGGACGCGGCTTCCCGGCGGCGAATCCCAGCGCTCCGCTCGGGGAACCGAGAGGCGATTCCCGGTCCTGCCGGCACCGCCGAGCCCGGGGGGGAGATACCGCGACCGCTTCTCTCTCCCCGCACCCCGAAACGCGACAGCGAAACACTCGGTTAGAAACGCTAAAGTTAAGATGAGATTTCAAATTAGTAGCAGAAAACGAGATGCCTGCGATCAAATAAGCCTTTCGGACACAATAAATCCGTCTCCAAACGGACGGATAAGGTGCCACATTTTCTAATGTATTTGTAGATTTTGGGGTTTTGTGTTTGGGTTTTGGTTTTTGGTTTTTTTTTTTTTTTGNNNATCTCTGAGCTGGTCGCTACCACCTAAACTCCCAGGTTTCATAATCGGCCTCCCCATTTTTCACCACAACCTCTCCCTTCCCTGCCCATCGCATCATTAAAAATTAGCAGCGTGGAATTACCTGTCTGCTCCTTTGTGCTTCCTTCAAGTAAAGAAGGTAAAAGTCACCTCACCTATTAGCTTGTATAAGTAATAAAGAGGTGGTAACTCGGAGCCACCACATTTTGAAGATTGTGTCACATGCTTTAGCATAAATAAGGGAGTTATAGCCCTGGCGATTACTGGATCGATTCATCTGTGCAACAACTTGTGGCGCCGTCGGTTCTTAGTGGGTATTTGTTCTGTCCCTGGGAACGACTGTGGACACCCCGCCTGGCTAAACGCTCACAACCAGCAGCCCCGAGCTTTCTGGGGCGTCTCTGAGCGCGTTTGCCGAGAGAAAAGGCGTTTGGGCAGCGCCCCGACTCTGTAGCAACCTCTTTGGAGCCGGATCCGACGGGAGCATCACCGGGATGGATGGATGGAGCGGGGTAGGGGGGGCAGCTCTGCCTGCTCCTCCCCCGAGGGGCTCCGACACCCTCTCGGGCCGCTCCGAAGCCGCGTGTGAAGGGGGCGAGGAGCTTCCTCAGGCCCCGGGGATAACGGGGATAAACCCTTTCAGCGGGAGCCGACGGGACGGGGGGAGGACGGAGTCGCTCCTGCCGTCCCGGATGGGAAGGACCAGTAGCAGGTGCTTGCCCCGTCCCCTCGGGGACCCCCTCGCCCTTCGAGGCCGCTCTGGAGCACGGGGAGAGGGGCAGAGCCCTGCCCGGGGCTCCCTGCCTGGCAACCGGGGGGACCCCTCGACGGAACCCGGCGAGGCGGGGAACCGGGAGCCCCTCCCGATGCTTCGACCTCCGGGGCGACCCCAGACAAATGAATCTTTGCGGACGGGTGACGGGGCTGCGAATAGAAGCCCCGGGGGCGCCGGAGAATCCTAGAACCGTGGAACGGTTCGGGTTGGAAGGGACCTTAACGACCGTCTAAGCAGAGCCGGGAGGGCGGGGGATGCTGACGAGGAAGAGAAGCGAATAAATCACTTTCTCGATTTCCACCTTGATTATACAACCCTGCTTTTATGGGCCCGCCCGGCAGCCTGTGCACACGGGCTTCCACCGCCTCCCAAAGCTCCTGCAGTAAAATCCTAACGAACCCGGAGCCCGCCCGCTCCCACAAAGCAAACAGGGAGCGCAGCCTCCGGGCTGGGATGGCTTCAGCGTGGAGAGAAAAAAAAAAAAAAAAAAAAAAAAAAAAAAAAAAAGGGAGGAGAGGAAGTTCTGAGGTCTATTTATATTCATATATTTTCGATTAAGACAATTAAGTAAAACCGCACAATGCGGCAGCCCCTCCCGCCTAACAGCTTCCTTATTTCTGCCAAGACAGTTTACTCACTGCGGCTAAAACAGGCTTCCCGAATCCCTTCCCAAAAATTAGAAACAACAGCTAATAAAGAAGCAAAAGAGGAGATGGGAAACCAGGCATGGAAAGTAACCGTGCAGCTGCCAGGATGGATTTCTTTCCTACATCCATGACTGATGGACAATGTCCAACTCATTTTCCCCAGTTCCTAGGCCTGGGCTGCCCTGGCCATCCCAGTGACTTTTCGCTTGGATGTGGAGAACACTGGTAGCTCCCAAAGCAGCCTCCCAGCCCAGTTTACAATCAGGGATTTCCCAGCAGACAGCGGAGATCTGGGCTGTCTGCCCTCCCAGAACCCCCCACTGGAAGAGGGCTCCTACGGGTTTGGTTTTTTTTGCTTTTGGGGTTTTTTTTTTGAGTCTCCAAGTGTGAAAAGGGTAGAATATACAATGACAAGCATTTATTTTGAATCCATTTGGTGATTCACGTTGCAACCAAGAAAAAGTACGCTAGTGCCATAAATTAACACATTTCCTTTTGAGGTAATTTCCACCAACGCCTGCAAATTGTGCCAGTGAATTGTTGGTAATTTTTTTTTTCCCTATAAATTAAATCACATGCTGTCACAACACATTCACAACTCCCTCTAAAAACTTGCAGCTGATGGTTAAAACAAGCCATGGTTTAAATGTTAATAGGGACACCTGAAGTGAGAGAGATCTCTAAGTTCCTGGCAGTAATGATTCAGGAGAAGGGTAGAGGAGGGCAATCCTATTAGTACAGAAAGCTGCAAGACAAACCACCTTATTAGACAACAGAGGATCAGCTGAGGAGGAAAGCAGAATTATATATGCTACCTGCAGCGAAGCAACTCCTGGTCAAGGCTCATAATCAGCCACCAGACACAAACTCACTAGAAACTACGTGTTACCATTCCTGGTGTTCATCAGACTTCAGTATTTCAAGATGCAAAATGGAGGAAGCGGTGATCATCTGTGGTTATAAGAGATAACAAGGAATACCTAAGATCCTCTAGATGTAACTGCATTCAGGACCCTGTCTCAATGCTACTGAATTATGTCCTCCACAGTGCAGTTATCAACATAATTTTAACTGCAAAGTAGATTTTTTTCCTCCTTTCCTACCTTAAGCAACAGCTAATAAAGACAATGTTAGGCAGTTTGCTCCCACTCCTTTCAGCAGTCCTTGTTCAGCATAAGTTGAAGTGACTGGAGTGAATAATTTGTCTTTGGGTCAAGGTCGTGATCCCATGTCAGCCTGAACACAGCGCTGCCTTTGAAGCCAACAGGAGTCTTGCACAGGGACAGCTAAGGGATCACGGCACTAGTTTGTAATGCAATCTGGAATGTTTTAGAATGAGAAATCATTATAAGATCTGAAGTTATTGTCCTGATACAGCCTTTTTGTAAATGGTAAAAAAAATACTGGTACCACGGCATACTGTTCTCTCTATATTCTCATGAGATCTCTGCTCTAGAAATAGCGCTAGTGTTTCCTAAAAGTTCTTGGGTAATGACTGCTTTTCTGCAGCTTCCATTGTGCTCGCTATTGCTCGTAGAGGAGTGGAGTTGTTGGAAGATGCATTTGGTTTTCCTTACTGCTTCATAAGTTTTTCTATTTTTTTTTATATATATAAACAATTAAAAATAGCTTGTCCTCTGAAAAGATGTCTTTTCAAAGCACTAGTGTGAAAACAAGCAGGGGAAACAGCCTTTGAAAGAAAAATTACTTTGGTCAAGTTTTGAATTTCAAACATTGTCTTTGTTTATATTTGACTGACAAAATGCCTCTCAAATATTCTTTGAAAGGTGATTACATTAGGCAGGGGCTATTTTAGCAATTTCACATCTCGTAGCACTCTTGTATACAGGCTTCTGTCCGCCCACTTCCTTCACTACAGTCACAGCTCCCTGAGCCTTTATTCTGATACCTTTCATTGCTTCTAAAGTCATGCAACCTTCCTCTCTTCCTGCAAATCAAAGTCAACCTCTTCTGCTCCATCAAGTCTTTTCTAGGACCTGTGATGGGCTTCAGAATTGCTTTTGCTTGTTGGTGATGTTGCGTTTGGAGGTTTATTTTATATATTTTGTGTAGAGCTGGGCAGAAAATTGTTATTCAGAAGATTTTGTTATAACAGGAACACCAAAACAATTCCCACTTCAAATTGCAATGGAAAGTTGAAATTTTGAATGTTTCTTAGAGTACCAGGTTGGAAGGGACTTCAAGGATCGTCTGATTCTTGTTAGGCAAAAGCACAGTGTAGGCAAGATGGCCCAGCACACTGTTCAACTAAATCTTATAAGTGACCCCTGTTAGGGAATCCACCACTTCCCTGGAGAGATTATTCCAAAGGCCAATTGTTCTCATTGTGAAAATTTTCCTTTTTGTGTACAATCAGACACTCCCTAGAAGTAACTTGTACCCAACTCTCTCAGACTGTCCTCATGTGAGAGGTATCCCGGCCCTCAGATCATCTTTGCAGCCTCCTCTGGACCTGTTCCAACAGCTCCAGATCCTTCTTACATTGAGAATTCCAGAACTGGACACAGTACTCCAGATGAGGTCTCTCAAGAGAGGAATAGAGGGGCAGAATCACCTCCCTCAACCTGCTGATCACGATTCTTTTGATGTAGCCCAGGATACAGTTGGCCTTCTGGGCTGTGAGTGCACATTGCTGGCTCACGTCACATTTCTCATTGACCAGAATCCCCAAGTCCTTCTCTGCAGGGCTGCCTTCAATCACATCATCCCCCATCCTGTACTGAAATTGAGGATTGCCCCAACCCAGGTGCAGGACCTTGCACTTGGCCCTGCTGAACCTCATGAGGTTCTTACAGACCCATTTCTCCAGCCTGTCCAGGCCCCTCTGGATGACATCCCGTCCTTCTGGTGTGGCAACTGCACCACTTACCTTGGTGTCATCTGCAAACTTGCTGAGGGTGCACTCAATCTTGCTGTCTCTATCATTGATGAAGACATTAAACAGCACCAGTCCCAGTATGGACTCTTGAGGGACACCACTTGTCACAAATCTCCATCTGGACTTCGAGCCATTGACCATTACTCTTTGAATCCAACCAGTTTCTTACCCACTGTACTGTTCACCCATCAAATCCATATTTTTCCAGTTTAGAAAGAAGGCTGTTGTTGGGGACCATGTCCAAGGCTTTACAGAAGTCTAGATAGATCACATCCATTGTTTTACCCATGTTGATTGCTGTGGTCACCCCATCACAGAAAGCCATTAAGTTGGTCATACAGGATTTGCCCCTGGTGAAGCCATGCTGGCTGCCATTAATCACCTCCATGTCCTCCCTGTGCTTCAGCAGAGTTTCTAGAAGGATCTGTTCCATGATATTCCCAGGCACAGAGGTGTGGCTGACAGGTCAGTAGCTCCCAGAGTTGCCTTTTCTGCCTTTTTAAAAACAGGCACAATGTTACCCTTCTTCCAGTCACCAGGGACTTCTCCTGCTGCCACAACTTTTCAAATATCATTGAGAGTGGCTTGGAAACCACATCAGCAAGTTCCCTCAGGACTCTGGGATGTATCTCATCAGGTCCCATAGGCTTATATGTGTTCAAGCTCCTTAGGTGGTCACAAACTTGATCCTCCTCTACTGTGGGATGGGGTTTACTCCCCGGTCACCATCTTGCTGTCCCGTGGCCCAGAAGGAGTGAGGAGAGCAGTTATTGACAAAGACTGAGGCAAAAAACATTAAGTACCTCATCTGTTGATACGTGGTCACCATTTCCAATCATCAGTGGGGGTACATTCTCTTTGACCTTCCTCTTCCAATTTAAGTACCTGTAGAAGCCCTTCTTGTTGGTCTTCACTTCCCTTGCCAAGTTCAGCTCCAGCTGCACCTTGGTCTTCCTGACTTCATCCTTACACAATCAAGCAGCATCCCTATACACATTCCAGGTGTCCCAACCCTGCTTGCACTGTCTGTGCAGTTCCCTCTTCTTCAGTTTAACCAGCAGGTCTCGACTCAGCCATGCTGGTTGCTTCCCTTCCCTGCCTGGTTTTCTACATGGGGGACTGAACACTCTTGAGATTTATGGAAAGCATCCTTGAATATTTTCTAGCTCTGCTCTGCTCCCTTTTCTCAGAGGACTTCAGCCTAGGGGATCCTACCAAGTAATTCCTTGAAGAGCTGGAAGTCTGCTTTCCTGAAATTTAGGGTCCTGACTATACTCCTCGCCTGCCCCACATCCCTCTGGACCTTGAACTCCACCCATGCAAGATCACTGCAGCCCAGGCTGCCTCTGATCCTAATATCACTGATGAATTCACTTGTATTGATGACCGTAGGGTCCAGTATTGCATCTCCTTGGGTGGGGGGTCTCTATTAGCTGGACTAAGAAGTTATCCTCAATGTACTCCAGGAGTCTCCAAGATTGCCTACAGCTTGCCGTGCTACTTTTCCAGCGTATGTCGGTGTGGTTGAAGTCCCCAAGTAGGATGAGAGCTCGCAAGAGTGAATCTTCTAGTAGCTGGAGGAAGAAGACTTCATCAGTTGGTTCTCCTTGATCAGGCGGTCTGTAGTATACATGATCCCATCATGCAGATCACATCTGAAGATACTAAACAGTATTGACCCTGGTCTTCCTGGACTTCAG
>WAAB01015770.1:0-124261 GCA_013389865.1 Piaya cayana
GTTATTGTTCAAGCTAATCCTACGTTTTAGTACTGAAATAATAAAATCTATGCGTAATATTCAAATATATAACAGTTTAGCAACTTGTAACATTTCTTCCTTCACTGGCCACGCCGTTTCTGATACAGGCCAGGATGCCTTTGGCCTTCTTAGCCACTTGGGCACACTGCTGGCTCATATTCAGTCGGCTGCGAGCCAGCCCCAACCAGGTGGTGGGACTGCCAATTGGGACATGCAGTGACTGCTGGCAGTGCCCATTCATTAGCATTGAAGTCCAGAGCCGAAGGCGGCGTGGCCACAAGAGAGGGCGTGGCCACAGGAGCAACACGGATATGCCGGAGGGGGCGTGGCTCCCGTGCCTCCTCCTGACGTCCGGCCCAGACAATGGGCGAAGCGGCCTCTCAGCACCGGAAGCGAACGGCTCGGGTTTCGGCGCACATTCCTCCGCGGCGGAAGTCGACGAAGCCCCGCCCTCCTCCTCCATTCCTGGACCACCGTCCCCCCTCTCACCCCCCCCGCCCCGCCGCGCTGTGAGGCGCCCTGAGGGGCGGCGTGCGGAGCGATTTCCCTCTTGGATCAGCCGGAGGAGTGCCTTCGGGAGCGGCGGGAGCGGGAAGCGTCCGGTCCCTTGGCGCTTGGATCCGCCTCGTCTCAAGAGAGGAGGAGGGACTACTTTTCGGCTCGGAAGGCAACGTTGCCCTCCGCTTCCGGGGGGAAGGTCTACGAGTCTGACGCGTCACTTCCGGCGAGGTGGAAGGCGAGCCGGAGGGGCTCGGCGAGGGAGGCAGCCCCGGGGGACGGGACAAGAGCACTCAGACGCCGCCGCCGGAGGATGCGCCTGGGCCCCCGGCCCGGCCGCGCCCGCCGCCCCTGAGGGGCCCCCGTCCCCTCCCCGCCCCCGGCAGCCCTGCCCCGCCGCGGCGCCCGGCGGCGCCCGCCCCCTGCGGCCATGGCGGGGGGTGGTGGGTCCCGCTACGCTGCCGAGTTCGTGCCCCCGCCCGAGTGCCCCGTGTTCGAGCCCAGCTGGGAGGAGTTCAGCGACCCGCTCGGCTTCATCGGCCGCATCCGAGGCCTGGCCGAGAAAACCGGCATCTGCAAGATCCGGCCCCCCAAGGTACCGCCCGCGGGGGTGGGCGGGGGACCAGCGGCGGCTCCCCGGGGCGCTGCGGGGCGGCGGGGGCGGAGCAAGGGGACCCGGGAACCCCTTCCCGCACGGCCCTTGCCCACCTGGGGTTCCGCGTGTCGCCCACCTTAGCCGGGGCACCCGTGGGCTTTGACCTCAGAGGTGGGTTTTGTAGAGGTTGATTGGAGCAAGTGAGAAGCTAATAGAGCGTGGCGGTGTCCGGGACTTCACGCTCTTATTGTTTTGCAAAAGAAACAAACCCAGTGGGGCCTCCTTGGGGCAGCTGCGAAGGGATGGCAGGTGAAATCAGGCGTTTGCTTCGGGAGGAGGAAGGACCTTTCTTTTAATGGGTCGTTGTTTATAAGCGTAATCTTTAAACTGTTGATAGAAGTGCGGCCAACCTGTTTGTGCAGGGAAATTGTGGTTATGTGTAGTAGTTTAGAAGGTAGGAGCTTGACCCTAGTGACTTGATCAATGTTTTATAACGACTTGCCTTTGTGAGCTGGTAAACCATTTAGATGAGAACATCGGGCAGTTTGGCAAAAAGTGGTTAGAGCACATAATTTTTTAAGTAAATCTGAACTTTAAATATAACTGTGAAATAAGATAGTTAAAAATAGCGAGAAAAGAGAAAGATCTGAAAAGAAAGTGTGTAAATGAGAGCAACGTTGTATACTGGTTGCTGGCTGGATTTCATGATCCTTCCTCTTCTGACCTGTCTGGGTTGCTGGAATCTGTTTAGTTGGTTTAATGACATGGTGAAAACTTGACCTCCAAGGGACTGCCCTTTCTAAAATAAGCAGAATGGCTTAGGTTGAGAGGCCATGAGAAACTGATCCAGATCCTGATCATTGAAAGGAACTAGAACTTTCCTAGCCACTGAACACATTTCTCTTTCTCCATGATTGCTTGGCTGTTTGCATTGCAGGGTTTTGCAGGATGCGTGTGTCAGAGTGATTTGCAGCCTCCAATGAAGACTAAATCAGACGCTTTATACTAACCTTACTGATTTATTGTTCTTTTCCACTATTAGAAGCAGTAAATATTTTACAATCATGCTCGAGGCCTTTATATGCTGTAGCAGTGCGAATAATAAATGTTTATTATGGCTTGTCCACCTGGAATGGGCTGTCCTTACCGCTTATTTACCGCCAGGTAGACAATCTACTATAATTTAAGCTTCATGAAAAAGTACTAAAAAGCTGATTTATACTTGCTTTGATGCTGTAACTCAGTTTTCAGAGATAGGTCTGGGAGGCACTTGTGGTTGAAGTGACTGCTGTGTTTAGAAAGTCACTTTTGAAGGTTGCGTTTTTGTTACAGAACTGGATTTCTGACTAGTCATCTTTATTGAAATGGCTGTAGACAAACATGGAGAAAGCTGGGTGTGTAATAGTGTACTTCATTTGGAGTTTCTCTTGATGGTGAGAATTTCATGGTGTGTAGGATATATGGAACTTATTAAAAAGTAAATAACCAGCAAACTACAGTATCTCTGATATGTAGAATATACAATATCTCTGATATTTAAACTCAGCATGAGGTAATGCATACCAAAATGCTTCGAGACTTACTTTCTTCTGTGTTTTTAATTCTCTGAGGATCCCTTTCTTTGAACGAAAATGTTGTGGAAGACCATTATTTTGAAAGTACAAGAGTGTCATACAATTTGAAAATAATATCACCAGTTATACTAAGGAACCCATTTCCATTTGGGAACTTCTTTGCTCAGACATTGTTAGGGTCTTATGTTTTCTGCATTTTTGGAGAAGTTCTTTGTAGCAATGAAATACTTTTCTGTCTCTGTTTAGGACTGGCAGCCTCCATTTGCATGTGAAGTACAAAGTTTTCGTTTCACTCCACGAATTCAGCGCCTGAATGAGCTGGAGGTGAGCTTTTCCATTGTTTTTATAATTTTATATTTGCACTGAAAACAGTAGGTCTCCTTACTTGGGTTTTGCATCTTGGCAGGTTTCTGGATTGGGGGCGGGGGACTTTAGAAACCCATAGACCACATCAATATTTATACTTGGCAGTGGTAGAGTTCATATAAAATAACTCTCTATGGCTTTGAGAGAAGTCTGGTTTTTATTTTATTACCCAAAATAACCACAAGAGTTTTTCATATTCAACTGAAATGTCTCAAATGAATGCCAAGTACCATGTTGTATGGCAAGAGCAGCCAGTGTCAAGCCTTCAGAGCTCCACATGCAATGAATTCTTTATTTCTTAAAATATGTATTGCTCTTCTGAAGCCCCTGGTTACTTTATGCTGTCTTGATAATACTCGTTAAGCCTTAAAATGAACTTATTTTTTTAGAGACCTGTTATAGCTGGCTAATTTTATGATTCAAAAATGTGTGGGAGCTTTCTTGAAAGCAATACAAATCCCATTCTGTCTTGGTTTTTCGTTTTCTCTACAACATTTCTCAAAGCCTCGCTCTGTTCATATACCAAAACATGTATTAGTTGGCTTGTAAACAGGTCTCCTCATGGAAAGTGATTTGAGTACTCCAAAAATACTGAAGGGAGGAGGCCTTTAAGAAGGTTAAGGCATATGTGGAAAACTGTTCATAACTCTCCCCTTTCCTCGCAATGTATGTTTTAATAATTGCCCTTGTGTTTCTCCCTGGAATGCTAATTTTTCTTAAGTATGTGTATTGGTTTAAAACTAATAAATTGTTAGGTAATTGTTTGGTGTATAGAATCTTGAATGCAGAGAGAAAAACATTTAGAGTTTCTTGTTTGAAAGAATTTTTTTTAATCAGTATTTCTATTTCGAGGTGTTTTTTTTGCATAACTAAGAAATACTTTGCTTGCCAAGTTGTGCTTTGAAAATGTGTAAACACTATCAAAATTTGTCATATTCTTTTTCAGGACTGTAAGGTATTGTCACGCTTGTTTTGGGACACGTGTTTGTCTTCCTTTATTGATTGTAGGCAATGACAAGAGTGAAGCTGGACTTCTTGGATCAGTTAGCAAAATTTTGGGAACTCCAAGGATCCAATTTAAAAATCCCTGTAGTGGAGAGAAAAATACTGGATCTCTATGGTTTGAGCAAGGTGAGTAAGCAATTGTAGGCCTTGGTCTGACTGGAACCTTGTTTTTCATTCAAGTTCCAAAAGCCAAACAACAGGGAGGGCTTGTTTTACAACATTAATCTTGTTAATATGGAGATTAAATGAGAGTGATGAAAGGAAAACGTAGCGAAGTAGAATTTTTAAATTTAATGGTCACCACAGATGTCAAGCACAGTTAAATCCATTGCCTTTGGTTGAATTCTCTACAGTCTGTATTTCATTACCTTGTATGCAGCTTGAGCATCCTGGTGTTAGCTGGCAGCTTGCTTTTTAGTTCTCTTTTTTACATACAGAATCATAGAATTGTTTTAGTTGGAAAAGACCTTTGAGATCATGGAGTCCTATCGATCCAGCCCTGCTGGATCTTCCTGTGTGTGGTAGAGCTGCAGGAGGTTGAGTTGATTATTGAGAAGACAGTGGTTACTTCCATGCAGTTCAGCTCCTGACCTAGCAATTCTGTAATGAATTGTTGTAGTTTCTCTCCCCTAGTAGACGTTCTTCACAAGATGTTATAAACCCTCAAAGATGTATGTTTATGTCAGCTTCTGGAATCATTATTTTAATTAAATTCTGAAACAGGCTAGGCTAAAGATTAGTTAGAAATATATGCTATTATAGTTATGTTTGGTGTGGGTTTGTGTGTTTTTTTTTTTTTCCCCCCAAATCTGCATACAAATAAAACTTATCTTGGAATTTGCTTTTGCATTGGAAAAATGTGTGCACTGTTATAAACTTATCTCCTAAGGATGGATTGTTAATATGAACAGGTTGATTTCTTCTTGCGAGGGGAAGGAATTGAGATATGGTAAAGGTAAGGAAATAAGATAGTTCTAGTGCTTCTAGGTTAGAGCATCAGTTTCCATTCCCCATCAATGTTTCTTTTGCTTAGGTAAGTAAAAATGTAAAGTTTGAATCCATTTTTAAGGAAAAAGTCATAGTCTTTTGAAGAGTCAGGAATTGCTGATGAAATACTAAAAAAAGCTGATAAATTCCCTGTTTTTTTTTTTTCCTTTTCATGTCTGTAGTGGCTTGCTGGGATATTCAGAATATCATAGTGGTACTGGGAAATATCTGGGTCACTGTTAAGAGCTGGAACATTTTAGTTCACTGTATATATGCAGGTTAAGTCTTGCTATAATAATATAATTTTATAAATCAAATATTCACGGGTATTTTGAAGATAAGTTGAAATTTAGGAATAATTTTATTTAAAATGCTTTTTTAGTATTTTGCCACATGCATGGAAAAAAAAATGTTTTATCTAAGTTTAGCTATCTCTGTTTATTGGAGAAATCAGGTTTAACTGCTTTATTTGTCACTGTCACAATCAGATTTTTGAATTTACCTAAGCTTCAAAAGTAAACCAACAAATTTCATTCCAGAAACAGTGTTTTTGCATTGGGGTTTCTAACAGTCTGTGAAACATCAAGCATGAATTTTGGTTCTGGTGTGAAGTAATGTAATGCAAAACTATGCTATTGTAAAAATGCTGTTAGTCTTAAAATAATGTAAATGAAATTACAATCAGTTTGGATTTTGAGCTGCTTGACAGGGAAACTATAGGCAGTGTAGTCAGTGGAAATGTAGACAGTGTTTCTGAGGAAGTAACTCGTGCTCTTTTGGTCATTGCTTGGAGGCAAATGGTCTGTCATTTTTCATTCTGCGTACATGTACGCAATGATAGTTCTGTATGTGAATTACTAGGCTCAAACCAGTTGAAGTCAAGTGTAAAAACTGGACTGAATAAATTGCAAGTTAAGTTCAGTTTCTCCCTTATTTTTCAATTTTTTTTTTTACAGTAGACTTTTCTATTAAGGTTTTCTGTAACTGAAGTTGTGAGCTCCAATGCTCCCTTTCTGCCTGGGATCTTTCAGAAAGGCCTTTGTTCCTGGCCAGACTTGTGTTTTTCATCAGAGTACAAGTCTGATGAGAGATAACTCTTCAGTTTGTTCTGCTCTTAGGGTTTGTAGTCTTTCCAACACATCATAAATCTTAACTGTTGGGACTTCTCCTGTCCAGGACAGTATGCAATTTACAGTTACAAAGAAGATTGTCATTTTTAAAGGTATTAAGTAATGGAGTTAAAGTGCTCAGTTGTTAAAAGTACCAATTCAGGATTTTGTCTCTCTTTAATAGAACCTTTTAACATTTTGTTGGTTTAATAGATTCTTGGTTTATGCAAGGTGATGAGAGCAGATCAAACCCCTTAACTTTATTTATGCGTTTACAGATTGTTGCCAGCAAAGGAGGCTTTGAAGTAGTCACTAAAGAGAAGAAATGGTCTAAAGTGGCAAGTCGGCTTGGTTACCTGCCAGGAAAAGGCACGGGGTCATTACTGAAGTCTCATTATGAACGGATCTTATACCCCTATGAGCTCTTCCAGTCTGGGGTCAGCCTTATGGTGAGATGCTTCTCTTTCAGCGTATGATGAGAGGACCCAAACTGCGCATGAAATGTTACTTGTTATTGCATAGAACAAGGATGTAGGGTCTGTGCTTTAGCTATGTAAACAAACCTGGAACCACCCTTATACTTAGATGAGACAGAACAGTGCTAGAAATTGTAATGTGGCCTTGTGTTGTTATGTTGTGATAGCCATTTCTATGTAGGACTGAAGCTAACCTGACTGGGAAGGAAAATGGGGCAAAATATGATATGATTAATTAGAAAGATGTCTTTGTTTCTCTCTTGATAAGTAAGCAGTTGATCCGTTTTCAGTGTTTGAAAGGGGCATGGATTAATTGACCTCTTGTCCAGATGACACGTGTAATGCTGTGTGATTTCACTCATCCTGTTTCTTAGCAAACAGAATGATTCACAGGCCATGGAATTGATTAGCCGTGTCTGGTCAATCAGCCTGGTGTCCTGTGCTCTGGTCCTTTAGGGCATCCAAAAGCAGAACTTGGACCTTAAGGAAAAAGTGGAAGCTGAGGACCTCAGCTCAGATGCCCAGGCTTCCCCAAAGCAGGCTTCAAGAATGAACGTTGTGCTGAAGAGAACCAGGCGTGTCAAATCCCAGGTATCCCTGTTAATTGACTTTTAAGGACAGAGAATGCTTAGGCTTTTCACCAGTGCAAGCAGTGCTGGCAGCGCCCTTGTCTGGCTGTGGGAGCCTGCTCAACAGCACCACCAGGAAGCAGTCTTTGTTTAAATAAAATCCAGAGAAGGATGTCTCTGAGGCCTGGTTTGCTTAGGAGATGGCACTGCTTATCTGAAACTTGTAAAAGATGCTTTTTGTTTATTGACAGGTGGCCTAGGTACCTTTGTAGTGAACATACCTGTGAAAACTAAAAGGATAAAAAGCCATCTGTGAAATGATGTTTAAGCTTCTGCCTGTGGGAAGTTAGAAAAGTTGATTTTCTTCTCAAACTTTTCCAGATAGGTTTAGCCTTTTAGTTAAGTGAATGAAAATACTTGTAGGTAAGTCTTTCTTAATTGTGAATATCGCACTTGGGACTAACTAACAGGACAGTTTGTCAAGCAGGACAAACTGTTTTTTTCTGAAGAAATGAAACAGATGTGTAGGGGGATGCTCGGCATTTTCTTCTGGATTAGTGGTGGTGTAGGAACTTGTGGTATTGTGCTAGGTGATGTTAAAGCCTGGGAGTACCCCCCAGTAAATCTTTATGCAAAATGAATCACCACCATTTTAAATGCTGTATTATTAGAAATAATCTTGAAGGCTTGACTCCATTGCTTCTATTGCACTACTTTAAAGCCGGCCTCCACCTTTGGCAAACACTTCTATTGCAGGCAGCATCCTAAGGCTCTTCACAGCAGGTGGCTCCCTGATGGCCTGTCAGTGGAACATGGGCAAAAGCTGAATTTATAGGCAGCAAACTTCTTGCTTGATGCCATTCTAAACTGATTTTAAGCATCAGAAGAGTATTTTTTAAATACTCCTCTGCATCTTTCTTGTTACTGAGATATCTGATTATCCTTTATAAAGTTTCATTTTTTGTTTTTTTTCTGATTTCATGATTGTCTATTTTTAGTCTCTTTCCTCAACTTACTGAAGCTATCTTGATGTTATCTATTGCAGCCGTGTAACAGTGCATCACACAAGCAATCCTAGGCTATGGTGTATGACCTTTTTCTCATACATGGTGTGAAAATGTCACTATGTTATTAAGAGGTTGCGGAATCTTTTCTCTTGCTGATTTCAGTAGAATAATACTTGTCATGTCTCCTTGTTGGAAAAAATTCTGTGGTTATCCTGGCACAGTACAGCCACTTCTTTTAATTTGAAGCGGCTGCGTTGTGGAAATGAGAGATGATTTTGGATCATCTGCAAAAAATAATAAATACATTTAAATACCTTTTGTTAGCCCTGTACCCACATTATCTTTTAAGCATTAGTTATTAAAACATCTGAAACGAATTCTTTAATACAGGGAAGGCTCAACTTCCTTTCCTAGCCAGGAGAAGTATTTTTTGGTTGTGTTGGAAACTGTGTATAACTTGTAAGTTGACTCTGAAACTGTATTTAGAAATGGATTTGTCCTCAGTAGCACCAAATGGTAGTAGTGTAAATGCTGGGAAACGCTGAGAAATGGTTCCAGATTTCAACGCACGTCCTTATCATAGGGATGACTGTTTGTTTGAAGTGCATACCTTGGTTTGTCAGAAGTTGTCTAGATAGTCTTCAGAGAATGCCAAATGTGCAAGTAATGTAAAAAGATGCTAAATAAATGTCATTTGGCTCTAGCTGAAACATCAGAATGATTTGTGTGTAGTGGGCTTGAGTAGTCCAGTGTCTGGGTAGTGAGCACAGTTAACTGCACTGTTCACATTTCAATATGTTTTTTTTTTCCAAATGCCAAAAGTAATTTCCAAGAATGGTCTGCATCCTCTTCCTGCAGATAACTTACGTGAGAGCAGGTGATGAATAAGAAAGCATAAAGCTAGTAATCAGTAATTACTGAAATAAACAAAGATCCTCAGCAGTACAAGAGGGTTGGCAGGCTTTTGAAGAGCAAATTTTTGACTTTTTGGAGAAAGAGAGAAATGAAAGAAAATAAGGAATGGAATTCTCCTTTGTGAAAGATGGGTTGGGAGTCTTTGAATACTACAGTCGAATGTCTGTTGAATATGTTGTCTCTGAATAGGAAGAGAATGATTTGACAATGAGAGATTCTGCTCAAAAATAAACTTAATGCTTCATTCTCTTTTCTCTGAAGAAAGCTGTCACAAATAAAACCAGAGGGCAAGTGAATTACTAAAGTCGTATAAGGAAAGGGACAATGAAAAGTAGAATTAATTCAGATTAGGAAAAGAGAATATCCTTAAGGAAAGGTTAAAGTTAGGAGAATACTTATTTCTTAGAAAAGACTCTGAGATATCTTCATAGATGATCTGTTGGGGTGTATTTTAAGTGGCAAGGGATTTGTCTAATGATATTACATCATGATGATTTCTGGTAGAGAAATACAGTGCTGGAACAAAAAGATAAATGTTGTCCTTTCAAAGGATTTTAACTTAAGGTCCAGAGAATTTTTCTGAAAAATGAAAACAAATTTTAAGCAGTGTATCACATTTCGGATTCCCCTCCACTTATGTAGAATTCCTTCCAGGGGAATAACTGTGAAACAAAATAACTCTGGGAGATGCTTACAAATGCCCAAAACACAGAAATATTTTGATTCTTGGATATAACTATTCTGGTCGTGCATGTTGAGAGTGGTGGGGATGCAGATGTTTCAAAGTTGATGAAGGCAGGGCAAAAAAAAGATAGCGTGTGAATGCAGTGTAATTGGATCATGTTATTATGATTTGCCTGTAATACTAGAAAAGCGTTCAGGTTACACTTTCAGCTGAAAAGGTAAAAAAAATTACGTCTGTATCCTTTAGGAAAAGTTAAGCTGCGAATAGAATTGCAGCTTAATCAAGTAATTTCACATATATGGAAAAATCATAATGCAAAAATGTGGCGGAGTTTTGTGTTGTAAGCAATGAGAAAATGGCAAGAAATGCAAGG
The DNA here is from genome assembly GCA_013389865.1 of Piaya cayana. Lineage (NCBI taxonomy): Eukaryota > Metazoa > Chordata > Aves > Cuculiformes > Coccyzidae > Piaya > Piaya cayana. The sequence goes on from WAAB01015770.1 coordinate 10,181, forward strand.
TTTCTGCTTCCACGTGTTCACAGTTTTGAATTTGGTGTTTTCATACAGTCATAAAGGATACCATGGAAAGACTGTTCATTGAGGTGCTTGAATGCTTTTTGTGTTCACGCCTTAAACTGCTGATATCCAAGCAGTGTTCATAAGGTTATATAGAAATCTGACTTTTGAAAAACATTTCCCTTTCAATATGCATAATTTTCAAAATGAAAACTGTAACTTTTTCTGCTTGAGCATGAATGGATTGCATTCATTTAGATTGAGTGGAATCCAAATAATCTCAGCAGTGGAATTAGGAAAATATATTTAGGTGATGCATTTTCAAACAGAGCTCTAAAGCTGAAGAGAGAATGCTGCACATTAATGATTGACTTTTAGTAAATAATAATAAAATTACTTTTCAGGTAACGTTGAGGAAGCTGTCTTGCGTCATAGTTGGAGGAAAGAGAAATTGTGGAGAGTGTTCATAGATGTTGTTGAAATAATGGAAAATTGTACTGTACTGAGAAGTGTATTGTGGGTTGATTTTGTTAAGTTTCATTAGTTGAGAGAATGGGTGAGCTGTTAATGAATTTCAAATGGGAACTAAAGGACTTCAGATGGAAGGCTTCCTTGAGCAAAAAAAAAAAATCAGTGTTTACTTATGTCTTGTGAACTGAAAACTGACAAATTTGAGAGAAATTTGCTAGTTAGTGCAATTTCAGAGCGGTTTATGAAGTAGGTAACATGTATCTAGAGTGAAAATAATAGCAACATAGAGTTCATAAATGTGCAAAACTGGAATATCAGTAATCGTTTGGAAAGATGCCAATTAGCATACTGCATACAAAATTCAGTGGGAACAGAGACTCTTAAATATGAAAATGTAGTAATGACTAGGGAATTATACTTGCTTTAATGTGTTCTGGAAGCAAGAAAAGTGACTGATATAGTTTGGGTAAGTGGAAATTGCCACCCTTCTCTTAGCTTTATTGCAAGTGCATTTGTGCGGAAAGTAACAAGGTTACTTTCAAGTAACTTACTGTTGAAATTCGATGTGGTGAGATCTTTTAGGATGAATGGATTTGAGGAGGAAGATTGCAAATGATGAGTATTTAGTGGCCTTCTAGATCAGCTTAGAAACCATTTTTAAAATGTAAGGAGGCAATATGAAGTAAAATACCAAGGTAATTGTGTTGCAGATAAAAACGGAATATGGAGGTTCTTTTTGTTGGCAGATTAGTGGCAATGGTGTGGGAAAATGAGACAGACCAGTAATAGGAAACAGGAAGAATTCAGTTCAACAGAAGACTTCAGGAAACATTGGCAGGGTCATGGAGTTGCCACCTAATGCACCTTTTCAGCTCTGATTTTGAAGCTGTGGGGGCAGCATGAGTAGCTGTGATCTGAGAGTTATAACATTTAATCACAAATAAACTCAGGAGCATCCAATCTAAAGGAAGTAGGTTGAAACTCCTCAGTGTCATGTGTATATGTTGTCTTAAAGAGGCAGATAAAAAAAATCTTCTTGAAACATTTTGTGTTAACATATCAGCGCTTGACTGAATTGTGGTGATTTTGGAAAACACTGCTGTGGCGTTCTCCTTATTCGCTTTGCTAAGTGTCGAACCTAGTTCTCTTATTTGCTATATAGTGACTTTCTGTAGTTTATCTGTAATAATAAATGGAAAATAATTTGGAGAATTGAGGCAAAGATGCTGTCTTTTATTCCATTTGCGTTTGTTCATTTGCTTTAGGAATAGAAAATCTTGTCTTTTTATGCCTCTTGTTTCCTTTTGAGCAGATGATGTAGGAGGGTGGAATATAAACAAAACATGAAGAGACCTGGAGGGGAAATATTAATGGTTTGTACTTATGTGGTCTTGGTTTTAATTTTAGGCAGAGGGAGGAGAAATGAGTAGAAATACTGAACTGAAGAAGTTGCAGATCTTTGGAGCTGGACCCAAGATGATGGGACTGACTTTGGGAACAAAGGATAAAGAGGGTAATTAAATCTTGGGCTCATCGCTTTCTAAAGTAATGAGGCTGCTAAATCTTTCTTAATGTCTCTAGAGATAGAATTAAGAAGTAAGGGAATCATTATAACTGCAAAAAGAAAGCCAAGTATTCTAGGGTTTCATTCTTGAGAAAGATTTGCAGTGTGCTTTTATGCAGTTTGGCATAGTTTCAGCTCTTTATGTATTACATAGTAACAATAACAATTAAGCAGCTGTTACACCAACAGAGTGACTGGAAGGGAAGAGAGGATTTGACAGTACTGATACTGAGCCTGCCAACTAAGTATACAAATTGTCAGAATGGTTCACTCTATTTCCTGATGCCATTGGGATCACCTGAGAAGTAAAATATATTTTCCTAGTATGTGTTTATTTTATGTTGGCCAGGTAAAACAAGGCATTTTTGCTTTCCTTGGACTGTCAGGTAGTTTCTGATATGGAAGGCAGGGTATCAGGCTGGATGTCTGCTTTGGTTTTGCCTCTCTCAATGTGATGTTAATAACCTTTATCTTTATTTGACTTCAAGATGAGGTGACACGAAGACGCAAGGGAACCAGATCAGAAGCATTTGGGATGCAGATGAGGCAACGCAAAGGAACTCTTTCTGTCAACTTTGTAAGTTTGATTCCTTTGCTGTGATTTCTGATAATAAGAAATTGATTTGTTAAGATTTTTTTCTTTATAAACTCCAGACACCCTGAGAAAATGAATGGATTGACACTGCAGCAGATGATACTTGTTATGGGAAGAATGAACAGTATTCTGAAAAATAATCTGTGTTCTAGGATCTGTTTTAATATTTCAGACGGGAAGAATGTTGGGACGTGAAGGTATTTGCTGATCATTGGTTTCAGAGCTTCCTTTGCCATACTCTTCTGTGCCTTCAGAAGTTTGCTTCTGTTTGAGGTTCCCTTTGTGGAACAATTATAATAGAGTTATTCTTTGTTAAAAGGTAATTTGAGGCTCTCCATTCTAGCTTTAATGACTTTTCCAAGTTTAAACTAGTCACTATTACAAGTCCATGCAAGAGAAATCCTAAGGGGAAAAATGAAATCTTTAGAGCACTGACGCGTGGCCATAGAAAAGCAGTGTGTAATTGTTCTTAATGTCTTTCGTAGCATGTGAGTTTCTACTTGTACATATCATAATTTTACGTGTGTGTGACCATGAATGAAGAATGAATGCTTTTAATGTCTTATGAATTAGGCTTTTCACTAATAATTCAGCTGTTTTTTTTCTATGCCTGACAACTCTTAAAAGAGCTTCTTTTAACCACAGAAGAGCAAGGCAACCAAAAGTTTCTAGTAGTCGTGTTTTCATGTGTGCAAATGCATCCTGGCGAATAAAAAATTGAGATAAGCTCGATATTTAAAAAACATCATTCTGCCATTGCAGCTGACTTAGAATTTTTATGACTTCATGTTTTTTTTAATTATGCTACTGCATCAGAGTACATGATGTTCCTAGGCTCTGTAAGTGTTGTGACCATTTTGTTTAAATATTCTTTAGTCTAAAAATACTTTGTCTAGTCTCTATTTCTTTATAGAAAACTGTATTTGTTTATTCTTTCCCTTGACTCCTGTTTATAAGAGAAAATTGAAATACTGTAGCAACAGAACTGCTATTTTGGAACTGTATTGCTCTAACTGTAATCTTATGAAGTTCTGTGACTTAGTAAGTACCATTTGGTTTCATGTTTTATTTTTTAAATGTGGATGAGAGGTCTTTGAGGAAATCAGTCTTTGAAGCACACAGGTGATATGAGCTTTATATAACTTATGTCTGAAAAGTAGTGTTGGAGCAGTTTTGTTTATACTTTCATTTCTCTTTCTGTCAAATGCAAACTGAAATAAAATAACCTTTTTATATTATCCTCTCCCCTTGATAAGCATAGTGATGTATCATCAGTCTTAACTACATTCCCTTATGTGACTAGGAGACTTATTTGTGGTTATTATGTAATCAGATCTGCTTGTTGTGAATACATATTTCAGTGCAATCTTTGTATTTGGCAAATCATTGCTTGGGCTCATATAAATAAAGTTGCATACCTTACTATAAATTTGGTGAGAAGGTAGGATTGTTAGTGATAGTTAACTAGAGTGTGTCATAGAATAGGCTCCTCTTACACCTGCCATTTTAATTAATTTTTAGTTTTGGGAAGAGAACCTGGAAATATTTGCTAAGGTAGCTCTCCCTCCCTTTTATATACTTGCAACAAAAGCAACTAGTTCAGTGTTTTAGACAGACCTGATATTCCATGAGGATAAGTGCATGGATTTTTACAGAATGGGGAAGTGATATGTCTCTTAGTAGAACCACATTATTTTTTTAAATGGTTTCTTAAGAAACCTGAGCAATCTACTTAAGTATGTTATTGCATAGCTAGGAAGCTACACCTGACTACTTACCTTGGCTCTGTGTAATTGAGATGGAGTTGACATCAAGTATTTAACACAACCATGTGAACCTAATCAGCTGAAAAGCATGTTTTCTTGGCGTCCTAATGAATATAACGGACCTCCAAAGAACAACTCCACCATTTCTGGTGTTAGTTTGAGCTGCATGCAGGAAATACGCTTTGACTGCATTGCTCAGTGACAGACGGGAGTAATAGCAGGATTTGGAGCATTATTAATGAAGTTCATGTTATTAAAAATGTACACTTAATTTTTTTCTAACTGATAAGGTATTACACAGTTTCTTCATTTAGGTTATGTTACAGATCTCCAGTACTATATTAGATGTTTATAGTGTAAGTCCTTTGGACAATACAGGAAGCAACAGCAAAGAAAATTTGAAACCCGTTGATACAGTTTTCTTTGCTCTCTGAGAAAACTTCCCACTGTTGTTCTTGTTGAGAGATTGTCTGTGACAGAGACCTGCAAAAATGGTATTGGGATTAACACTCATGTCTGACCATTTGGAACCTTTATCCTTTGTTTTGAAGAAAAGGAGAAAGAAGTTAGTACCTTTACAATGCTATTTCCTTTCCTTCCCTTCCCCTTGGATTTTTAGACTGAAATCAGTAGGTTTGTGAGTTTAGTTACCTTTTATTTTCCATTGCAAAGATAATCATTCTGCTATTGCAAGTGGTGGCATGTGTGTTTCTGGAATAGTGTTTGGAGATTTTCCTCAGCCATGTGTTCTTTGTAGGGATTTAGTTTGAGTTTGGTTTTTTTTTTTCCATGAGCGAGGCCCATAAAAAGGGCGAGAACTTTTAAGTTCTAAAAATTGTAATCTACTCTTTAAAAGAATGTAAATGAGATGTTGCTTTTGAGTTATATAGAAAACAATTGCTCAACAGGGCTAGATAGTTATTTTGCAGTACCCAGAGTCCGTCTGCCCCCTACCTATTGCTGTTTTGAAGCATAATCGTTCATTATCAATGCTTCTCAAAAACCAGAAGAGACTGTGTTGGTGTTCATATATTGGACTTTCGGATTACATCCTTTGTTCCTTGGTTTAAGGCAGTTAGGTTCTGAATGAAGAAAGCTTTTTGTAACTACTGTTTCTTCTTTCCTTTTTTTTTCTCCGCAGGTTGATCTGTATGTTTGCTTATTCTGTGGCAGAGGAAATAATGAAGACAAACTGCTACTGTGTGATGGATGTGATGACAGCTATCACACTTTTTGCTTGATTCCTCCTTTACCTGATGTACCCAAAGGTGACTGGAGGTGTCCGAAGTGTGTTGCTGAGGTACAGTTAAAGAACTACATGAGCTTTAAATGTATACTTGTATTCCTGGAAAGATCAGAACAACGACAGTTCAGCTCAGTAGTTTTGTTTGGAATGTTGACAAGATGAGCTGTGAATCTCCAGCTGTTTTTGGTTGATGAGTCATTAAGGAGAGAGAACTGTTCCTTCTAGAGCTTGACCATGACCTTGTTTTATTGTGCAGCTACATGACAGCTGAACTTCAGGCTTTATATGCTAAGAGCTGAAACTCAATTTGATAAGCTGATAGTGGGAAATTAGGGATAGAAGTAAGGTTGTGATAAATGTTTCTGCATAATGATGAGACATTTGTAAATTGTGAAGTAATCAACATATGCAATTTGGGCATAACAGGGAGCTTTAATTATTAGAAAGTCGTACCATTGTTCAGAATAGCCTGTAGCAGAAAGTAAAAAAAGAAATAATTAAAAAACTTGTAGTTATTTTAGATTTGGTTTAAACTGAAAAATGAAGTGTTGAGGCTCAGAAAGTGGAAGCTAGTTGAATTTCATTGTCGCATAGAAGAAAACCTACTAAAGACCAAGAGATGACTGATCAAAGGCCTGAAGGCAGTAAACATCATTTGATTGGCTTGCTGTTTGTCTTAAGAAAACAAATTTTGCAGCCTCAGGAAATTGGTAGATGTGGAATTCAAAAGAAAAAAGCTTATTGTTTCAACATCTGTAGTTTTGTGACTGTCTTTAAGTTTTTAGACTGAGCTTTTTTCCGGAAGGGGCAATCGCACACAGTTGTATATATGCTCTTTTCCTACCACATCCCAAACATTCTTCCCACTGTGGGTTTTCTTAGTGGTGGTGTATGAATAGTTGTGCAGCCACATAATGAGGGAGATCAGCTTGCTGCTCTCTAACCCCTTGCCAAGATTAGATTTTCAGATGAACTCTGGTAAGGGTGTTATAAGAGAAGTGGAACTATATAGTTACAGGCAAGGGAAAAGGTGAAACTAACCCTTTGGGCCACTACTTACAGAGTGGATTAAGCTGCTTGTTGTTCATTTAAGAGGCAGCAATAAAGAAGTATTAGCAAACTAAGAATCCCAGAGGTAATTTAAAGAATATAGTAGTAAATATGATGGTTGTAGTGGTTTCAGGGGTGTGTGGGAACTCACAAGAAATTTCAGTACCCCCAGTAAAAAACCAGGGAGGCGTTGTTCCCAAGGGAAAATACACATGTAGGGACAAAATTGGGAAAGTTGAGGTCCAAAATAAATTGTTATTGGAAATGATCCAGAAAGTACTTAAGTTCTGGAAATGCATTGGAAGTAAGAGGGAAAACTGGAAAAATGTTGCTGTATTGTGTAATAGAGAGTAAACATCTTTCTGCTATTAGTTCTTTAAAGTGTTCGGTAGTGCTTTTTGCCTTAGTTTTTACTTCAAATGTTAATTGTACACAGATGTTTAAATGTTAACAGCAGGAGGCAATAACAGAAGCTAGGAAGAACAGAGTAAGGGCTCTTTATATATATTCAGGACAATATTTATGTTGTTTCCAAATGTTAGAGTCTGTGTTGCAGGCTTTAAGAAGTAATTTTTTTAGTATTGCACGTAGTCTAAGGATAGTTCCTCTTGTAGAAAAAAATGCCAATCTCTTGAGTTCCTTTCTAGTCCTGTTTCTTTATGACTGAACATCTGACTTTCAGATAGTTCTATGTCTTGTTTGTGTTTAAGTGTCCGGTGTATATATAAATATTTTGTCATATACAAAGGGTATGAAAAGGACACTCTAGAAATGGCTGGGGGGAGTAGTTGAAATGTGAACTGGTATTTCTGGTGCTTTTGGGATGAATGGGGATAAAGTGGAAGACTTGAAGGTTTTTTTGTCAGTTGGACCATGTCTGTTGTCAGCTGTGTTGCGTTGTTTTAATTTCCTTCTTCCTCTTTCCTTTTATATACTTTGATGGTGCCAAATCAGCTGATTTACTGACTTGTTAGGACTGAAGCACTGGCAGCATTTGTTCATGTGTAGTTGTTCTGCAGATGCTTTCATCTGGTGTGCCTAAGGCATGTTTTATGGCTGTTTAAGCTTCTTGTGTCTTCTACTACTCTGTGGCTGGCAGCAGTAGATGAGGAAACTTAGTTTTGGACAAGAAAGCAGAAGTGTGTAGCACTGAGGTTTACTGTGTTAGATTAGCTTCTGTGCGATTAATTCTGTTCTGTTTCTGTTGTGTTAGGACTTCCTCAGATGAGAAAAGCACTCATAACTGATAGCTTGTTGTGTTTGGTAAGGACTTGGGTGGGCACTAGTTTTTTTAATTCTTTTTTTTCCTGAAAATATGACTATTGTAGTCTGCAGGGAACAATATTTTTATGTTCTGTCTCCTAGGAATGCAACAAACCCCGTGAGGCCTTTGGATTTGAACAAGCTGTCAGGGAATATACTCTCCAGAGCTTTGGTGAAATGGCTGATAACTTCAAGTCTGATTATTTCAATATGCCGGTCCATGTGAGTTTCATCTTTTGTTGTGATTCCTTGCAGGGATAAAAGAGAAGAGGTTTCTGCTGATACTGAATAATTACTGAGGCATCTTAGCTTTGTTTAAAGAGACACCGTGAACTTCAAACATGTAAACAAATGATTTGGCTTTCTGGAATCTGGTCTCATTTTAACTTAATTTCACCTTTTTCCTGTGATGGATAAATAGTTTTATTGCTTGCTAGGATATACCTTACTGGCCAATGTTCTTGCCCTTTTTGATTAGTTGAACTAAGTATCTGTTCAGCAAAGCTCCTGCCTTCCCTCTGGCTTTGATCTTGGCTTAATTTGTTAGAGGATAAATCATGGTTTCTCTCCCTATTAGTTTTTCTTTGTAGGCAAATCAACAGAGTCTGATAATAAGGATTTTTTCTGTTCTGAATCTCAGCAGCATTTTTAAAACTGGCATTTCTGCTTTGGCACGCTTCATCAGTTCCACTGTCCTGTAGACTGCATGCAGCACCAAGTTCCTTCTCCTGTCAGGGTTCTTTGGAAATTCATGGACGTTCTTGCTAGAGCTTCTACCTTTTAAGGACTCCAGTTTATGGTACAACTTGGGGACACAGAGTAAAGCAAAGAGCAGAGCTTGTTATACAAATAACCTCCATAAGTAAATGCATATGAAGTATGAGTTATAATTAGCTGCATGAAGACTATACTCTTTATCTGAGTATATACATTTCTTTATCTGAATTTCCTTACTATTACTCAGAAGTTCTGGTCATTATCTTCTGAAATAGTTTGGACTGTATGTGCTGTTCATTCTGTTTGCTGCTTGACTTCTGCTGGCTGTCTCTATCCCCCTTCTTTTTAGCGGTACTGCTAGTAACCCCATGGTTTTTGTTCATCCCCTGCAATGTGACATTCTGCTTCACTGCTGCCACTATTAAGGAATACAGACCATACTGTATGTCTTTTAGATGGAGAGAGAGGGTGTGGCCTCAGTGTTTGAAAGTTCATGGGGATTAGTAATGATTTATTGCTTGAATGATAACTTTATGTTGGGTCTTATCTGCACATAGCCTAAGATCTTTCTTGCTTTCAGATGGTTCCCACTGAGCTTGTAGAAAAAGAGTTCTGGCGACTGGTGAGCAGCATAGAAGAAGACGTCATTGTGGAATATGGGGCTGATATCTCATCCAAGGACTTTGGAAGTGGCTTCCCAGTAAAGGATGGCCGAAGAAAGCTGATGCCAGAGGAGGAGGTGAGGAACAGGGAATGCAAACTGACCCCATTCTTAACTCTGAATAAGAACTCACATTAAGAATTTGGGTCAGAATTCAGCACTGATTTTTCTTTTTTAAGGAAAAAAGTGCACTTAATATTCCTTTTGAGCAAAACGTTAACTTGATATTTTAGGTTCTTTTGCAGATGTAGTTGCTGATAGCAAATCTGCTTGTCAAGATCTGTCACACCTGTTTTGTATCACCTAATTTTAGTGGACAAAGATGTGCAAGTTGTTAAAGAATGCTTAAATGGGAGGAGATGGTTATGACTTACTTTCTTGTTCCCAACCTTTTTGTTATGGCATTAGCTACAGAAACATGATTCTAGCCTCCTTAGGAGGTTTGTAGTAGGTAAAACAAACTAATTTGGTTTAGCTTGTTTCTTTCGCTGTGTAATCTGTAAGAATGAAAATATATAGATGCAGCATCTTGTTGTAGAAAATTTTATAAAGAACATCTGGGAAGTATAATGCATATTTTCCTTCATACCTTACTGTAACATATCAATTTTCTGGCTGCTTATTAGTTTAAATCCAAAGGAGATGAGAGTAAAAGTGACTTTGTAATTACACAGCCCTAGATCAATTTATACTGCTCACTAGAAGAGGTAATCTTGCTCACTATTGGCTTCCCCGCATACCTGCAGCTTCCTACCTGTACTTGGCTATGCAGAGATTGCGTAACTGCTTAGAGAGTCAGAACTGCTTGTTAACCCATTTGTATGAAAGCACTAATTAACACAAATAATTTCTTGCCAGATCACTTAAGCCATCTGACTGCATTGACTTTATAGTGTCAGAACAAAGGAAAGAGCAGGAGTGTGTGGCTGAGCTGAATGTTGACCAGTCCTTTCAGCAGCTATGGGATATGCCTAAAATGACTGAGTCTGTGCTTACTGCTTTTTTAAAATTGGAAAGTAGACTGGAGTTAAAGCACAGTAGTGAGCTTTTAAGGCAGTCTGTTTGGATTCTTACCTTTTGTACAAATTGTGTATACTTGAAAGTAAAGGAGGAGTTGCTTAACTGGTGATGTTGACTTCTCAGAAATGTGTGTAGGAATTTCCTGAGAAAACTTTCTAAAGTAATATGTTAGAAAGATCAAGAAAAACTGCACTGCAGTAAAGCAGGTCTTGAAATAATAACATAATATTCACTGTGTTGTTTGCAATCTTAAGTTATTCCATTTTATTGAAGACGTTAGTGTTACTGGTATTTTGTTCCAATACAAACACGTGAAACCTATAAACCTGAGAGGAAAAACAAAATCAAAGCCTAAGTATGAAAGCCTTGATACAAAGATGATGGGCTATGTATGTTGAAATAGTAAGACTGGCCTTAAATTTTACTCTGATTATTTGCTCACAAAGTTATTCAAGGAATTATTTCCTAGTTCAGATGATTCATTGGTGCAGAATATTACCCACTGTCTACTACAGAAATGGATAGACTGATCTCTTCCTTTAAACTTTCCTTTTCTGGAGTTACTGTCCTAATGTTCTTTGGACTTATTCAGAATTTTCGCTTTTTTTTTTTTTTTTTTTTTTTTTTTTATTTTTTTTTTTGTATTTTAATTAATTTTCAATTTTTAAATAATTGGTTCTTTTTTATATNAGATAATGTATTAAGCACTTTAGTGGTTTTTCATTAACTTATTAGGATTTTGGCAACACAAGAATATTTATGCTTTACAGGCTCACATCTTTCCTAAGAAAGCTTTTGGTCTTGAACTATGTCAGAGTTCACTGCTTTGTGATTTAAAGTTGGTTTGCTTCTGTGCTAGAAATGGAGGCTGCTACCTGGTGGCTTGCACAGGCATCAGAGCTGATGGTTCAGCAGCAGATATATATACACACAGAAATGCTCCTGTTGTGTGAAGACAAATTTGAAAGTAATTCTGACTTTCAGAATAATCCTCGAAGAATTCTGGTGTTCAGGTTTTGTGCTTGAAAAGAATGCTGACAGATTACCCATTTGCACTGCAGTCTTCCCAATTCATCAAGGTCCGTCACAGTGGATGGACTGGGCCAGAGGGTTGGATGGAGGAGGAAGGAGAAGGAAGCAGTGAGCAGCGCCCTATCAGAATGGAAAGTTTGTTGCACATCTGATAAGGATGAGTTTATAGCTTTTAGACTGTGAGGGCACATTCTGGAGAAGCGTGTTTGCTAGTAAGATCTGATACACTGGCTCAGGAGGGGGATTAATTTTGTTTTTAGTTCAGTTATTATACCCAGCATGCTATCAAATGGATCAGCATGGTAGGATTTTGTGTCATATGATGCGTTCCAGCAACCCAGATGCAGAGCAGTACTTATTTACTGGGCTTTATTGGCTGTGTCCCACCAGCAGGTGTCACTGAAGCCTGTAAGAACCACAGAAAATGCTGCACTGTGTCTCATGTAACTTGGGATGGTTGATTACAGGATTATTAATGCAGTTAAGCAACACTCAGTAAATGGTTTCAGATATTTCGGCAGGCTACTGCTTGTACTACTTAGTAAAATATAATTAACAATAAACCTCAGCATTATAGATACTAGTTCACTGCAGCTTAAGACAGGGCTGGAAGGACTGGAATAATATTTTCTCAAGTAGTTTTCTGTTTGATTTCAGTCTTGTTAGTCTTTCTTCACTTATACTTAACTAATTCATGTTTTTAGGCATTCTTTATCTTAAGAGTCCAGTAGGCCACTGGTTTTCAGTAACTGGTTATTTATATTAGAAAGATTGCTTTTATTTCATTGCACTATCTGATGTTTTATTCTTTCTGCATCACTTATCTGGTATACTATTCCATTGGTATAAGGAATAGGACTACTCCAAGCCTAATTGAGTGGAGAGGTACCATGATCTGTTTTCTCTTAAGCATTAGCTCCGATGGCCAAGGTTCTGTGTGTTAAACTTACTTCTACCTAAAGGAGAACAATTGCCAGCTTTATCCCTTTAGAGAACAATTGCCAGCTTTATCCCTTTAGAGCACAGTAAATGACAATTATCTTTCACATTAGACTTGTCGTGGCAAATCTGCTGTCAGGTATGTCAAGAATTGTGGTATAGTGTAATTTATTTTTGAGATCAGAATGATACATCCTGAAGAAAATGGTTGTTGATTAAAGAGATCTTTGTGTCTGTATGTAAAGTGTTTGGCTTGTGTGGACAGTGGTGTTAGATTTGCCGTTGGATGGCACCATTACTTTTCTTTAATGCGTTTATCACCATGGTTGTGTTCTGTTAGGGGAGAGCCGAAGACGTGGTACGGGGTACCTTCTAATGCAGCAGAGCAGCTAGAGGACGTGATGAAGGAATTGGCTCCTGAGCTGTTTGAATCCCAGCCTGATCTCCTGCATCAGCTGGTCACTATTATGAACCCCAATGTGCTGATGGAGCACGGTGTACCAGTGAGTAGCACATGAGCATTTTTATAGAAGTATTCCTATGCACTCTCTTTTTTTTCCGTTCAGTGCCAGATTTGTGTAACAATGCTTTAACATAACTGAAGAATTTTTATAGTGGGTATATAAGTATTCAGTTTTTTAATTGAGGTGTTTTTTAAAGCTATTTTTTAGAATTTTCTCTAGGCTCACTGTGAAATCTAAATTATTCTATATCGGAAGTGAGTATACCAAACTTCTTCCATAAAATATCTTACAGAACAATTGTACATTACATTTAATTTTTAACTAAATAAAACCCACAACCACAAAAAACTCTACCATAGCAGCAAATTTGTCTGAGAAGCCTTTTTTGTATTTTGACAGGAAAATACTTGTTTTGTTCAGTAGAAATCTCAGTATTACAAAATGCTTTTTTGACCAAACATAATTGACTGCAGACCTTTGAAGCAGCAGTCACTGTCATTTGTTTTTATCTTAGGATAAATCACTTCCCTGGCAAGTATCCCAACAAAGCAAACCATAAACTGTTTCCAGAAGTTGTTGCACTTTGTGGTGTGGTAGATTTAAATTATGATAGAGAAACATCCCTTTTGGGACTCATGAAGAGAATTTTCGCCTGTTGGCTTGAATGTTCAGACTTTTTTGAGTAAGGCTATAAATTGAGGATCCACTTTAAGAAGACTGAGCCAATTCTCACCACTTTTAAGGTAGCTATGTTACCTCTGGTGTTCTGTAGGTGAAGAAAGTAGTGTTCAAATGTATTGTAATTGTGTCTTAAATGTTGTTGCAAGTTTCATATTTTTCTTGTTTTCTTTCCCCCATATTATTCTTACTTGTATTAGGTGTACAGGACCAATCAGTGTGCTGGCGAGTTTGTTGTCACCTTCCCTCGTGCCTATCATTCTGGATTTAACCAGGGATATAACTTTGCTGAAGCTGTGAACTTCTGCACTGCTGACTGGGTCTGTTCTTTTGTATGTTTGCTATGTCTCTTGCTAGGTCACCTTTTGCAAGGAGAGTGTTAGTAACTTTCTTATCTGAAGAGTAGCCTTTTAAGTAGCACAGTATGTTTTATGTTTATAGTACTTGGTACAACAGTTAGACTGTGAATTTTGGTTACGCAAAATAGTTTTGATGAATGCATGATTTTTAAGCAGCTTCAAACTAACTCTGTGTTTTTCCTTTTTAAGCATTGATTGAAGTAAAAAGTGACATCACACAGTACCTTTAGCTATATTTCTTTGATGCTACTTTCTGGATTTGATTCAGATTCATGTATTGTCTTGAAAAGCTCTTGTCATTTGAATGTTTGAAGTGGGCATAAAACAGTTGTCTCTTCTCCTTGTGTGCCAGCTCATCACATCTTTAAATCATATTAGTGCTCATTCTAATAGCCGCGTGCCACACCAGAGCATAGCTCATGTGGATTCTTTAGTAAGTTGTGAAAAGTGTGTCCTATCACTGTCCAGGGTTTACAGTTGGAAGTTAGGGTCTCATCTGTAGTTTATCTATTTATAACTTCTTTTTTGTTACCTTCAAATAAGAATTTTAGTCCTCAGTCAGATAATTTTATTACAGCCTCTGTGAGAAACTGTTAAACTCACACCAGCCATGTGAAGTTTCCTTTGCTTATGCAAAATGTAACCAGAGATCAGTGTTGCTCTTTAGTCTAGCAGTTGATTTTTTTTTTTTGCTTTAAAAGGCACAAAGTCAGTAATAACAATTTTAGTTAACTCTAGGCAACTTATTTTAAACATTTCTGTTCAAGCACAGAGGGCAATGCATGCACCATAACACAGACTAGATGACTTCTTTTTCTGTTAGTTTCTTTCCACTGGAAGTAATACGAGCTTAGGACAACTCTTAAACTTAGGTCTGAAAGTTAGGCACGTAAAGGTTATAGCAGATGCCCTCCTACCCCTAACATGGATATGCTTTTTGTCCTCAGCTGTGATGTGAGGCAAGTTTGTTGTAATTGACGCTGTCCTGTAAGGTTCAACTGTCCTAATCAGTCTTTTCTGAGGCTTTGTTAAAGGGAAGAAAGTGTAAGCTAAGAGATTATCTTGAAATGTAATTTCCCAAAATGATAGGTGTTGCTTTTTTGTAGCTTCCCATTGGTCGTCAGTGTGTGAGTCATTACCGAAGGCTTGGACGTCATTGTGTTTTCTCCCATGAAGAGCTGATCTTCAAGATGGCTGCAGATCCAGAGTCCTTGGATGTTGGACTGGCTGCCATGGTCTGCAAGGAGATGAATCTACTGATTGAGGAAGAGACACGATTAAGGGATTCTGTTGTACAGATGGTGAGTAATAAAAGACGTCTCTTACCTTGCTTGTGGAAGAACTTTTGCTTCTCCTTCCCCCCTAGCTGGATTAGAGTTTTTTGAAGTGTCTTATTTTTTTTTTGTTTAGGGAGTGTTGATGTCTGAAGAAGAGGTGTTTGAACTGGTTCCAGATGATGAGCGTCAGTGCACAGCTTGCAGAACCACGTGCTTTTTGTCAGCTCTTACATGTTCCTGTAATCCTGAGCGTCTGGTGTGCTTATACCATCCATCTGATTTATGCCCTTGTCCCATGCAGAAGAAGTGTCTAAGGTACACAGTTTTTTCTTTTCTCTGCTTTTCTTTCATATCAAATAGTTTTCTGGAGACCAGTGATCAAATACAACATTAGGCCACATTTCTTCCTTTAATTGAGGAGTACTTCTATCATCTTTGCTTGTTTTTTTTGTTCCAAGGCAGCATGTATTTTACATGTTCTTTCTAGTCTTGTAGCTGGAAAAACTCAATATAGGTAGTATCCTGGCTTTTGTATGGGCATTAATACTACTACTGTATTTTCCTTCCTTATCTTCAGGTACCGGTACCCGCTGGAAGACCTTCCTTCTTATAGATACGGAGTGAAAGTTAGAGCACAGTCTTATGACACTTGGGTCAGTAGAGTTACAGAGGCTCTGTCTGCCAATCTCAACCACAAGAAAGGTCAGACTTCTGTTGTTTGTAGTAGGATGTCCTGAAACTCCTACATTTGTTCTATGCTCTCATTTAATGAGAGAAACCCTGTATTATTTGGTGGAAAAATAAATGAGCCAATCTGAGAGTGTGATGCAACTCATCATTGTGTATTTCAAATTGAACTAGCTTTTTAGAACTTTGATTGAAGGCCTTTGAAGTAGTCTAAAATCTCTCTTGTTTTTACATAAAAATGACTTATGTACTGTTATTGCAGATGTGATTGAGCTGAGGGTAATGTTGGAGGATGCTGAAGACAGGAAATATCCAGAGAATGACCTCTTCCGCAGGCTCAGAGATGCTGTGAAAGAGGCAGAGACCTGTGCTTCAGTAGCACAGCTGCTTCTGAGCAAAAAGCAAAAACACAGGTAGGATAGGCTTTTTTTTTTCCTCTCAACAGTTTCCATCTGCCTGTTTTGTTACTGGGTTGGGCCTGGAAATGTAAGAACCCCTAGGTCTCACTGCCTACTGACTTTGTTCGGTGTTTGCTGCCTTTAGTCCTGTGACCTATTGAGAGACGGGGAAGGCAAATACAGTTTCACAAAAGGCCAAAAAATAGTGGACTTGGTGGGTATGTGTTAAATGTAGTATCGTCTGCTGACTTATTTACTGAAATGTGAAGTCCTTTGGAGAAGTTGTGTGTTTCACCACTGATCAGGTATTTCTCTGAATGTGTGAGAGACCTGTAGGGAAATAAAACTAAAGGACATAGTTTTTAATTCAAGTCTTTGACATGAATGTTTATATTTTAGGTAGTGTGACTAAGTACATAGCTTAAACCTATGGAAAAAAAAATGTTAAAACATTGGATTGCAAAGCATAATGCTTGAAAAAATAGGAAGTACCAATTATGGTTGGTGAGACAAGTGTGGTTGTAGCTTCTAGTACAGCATTGCTCAAAAATATTTGTGCTTTTGCCAGCTGCTGTCAGGTTGCAGGATGTGTGGTGGACTTACTGGAATACACAAAGGAAATTTGTCTTGCCAGCATGGACTGGGACAAAAGGATCCAGCAGAGCTGAGCAGTGCAAAGAGCATTAACAGTCCCTAGTTCAAGCTAGTCTTAAGTTTATGGGGAAGGACCATGGGAGGCAGTGAAGTGTAGCTGAAAAGTAGTGACTTGCCTCAATGATTTTTGGTGTTTTAGGTTCCTGTAGTTCTTGGTGTTGCCTGCCTTGCCTGTGGCTGCCTCAAGCGTTAACTCCATCCCCTGGCCCTACCAAAGCAACCTGCTGTATGTGTGCCCCCCCATTCTGCTGCCACCAAGCCTTCAGCAATGTCTTCCATCTCTTTCGTGTGTTCTGTACACTGAATAAAAGCCCCATAAAAAAAGAATTTGATCAGATGACCATGGTTCTTACGCCAGCAGGTGTCTGAAACTTGCATAACTTGCATTTCCTCTGTTGAATATGAGATTTGGCTTTGTCGTTGGTTGGTTTTTTGTGTGTGTAGCTTTTGGTGTATGACACAAAATGTTCCAGGAAAGGGATAAAAAGTAAGTACCTTACTAATTTCAATACTCAGCTTTGCTACACAGAATGTAATGTGCATTATCATAGCTTAAATTTGAACATGGATGTTAGTTACACCGAATATCTATGTATAGTACCTGATGTAATTAGAAAGCTGTTTTACAACAGAGAGGCATTTTTGCTGTATCTGTGGGAGAGAAAAGGCTCTCCTGTTTGGTGTTACTGCTTGTAGGAATCCCACTACCACAGAGGTATGGCCAATTAAAACTCTGGGCTGGGTGGGGCAAGCAAAGCTACCACGGTTATGTTTCACTGTTTGTAGTAAAGTTTAATGATTTGGTAGCTCCTAAATGTTCCTGGTCTGTTGTTGCTTCCTCCTCTTGCTTTTGGAGTGAGGTAGCCTTCTCTCAACAGGCTTGCCTTCAGTTAATAATTTGGTGAATTTCCCAGGAAGCACAAGGGGCAGAAAGATTTGACAACTTTCATTAGTGTATCTTATGTAAAGCCGAAAGGAATTCCATGGGTCAAACCCATTGACTAGCATATACATTGGAGGGCTGTCTTACGCTCAATAGCAATATGTTAAAATATTGAGGTTTGAAAAAGATGTTGAAACCTCTTTGAATAGTGTTAGGAAATGTAAATATGAATGTCATGTCCAGCTGCTTTTACGTTTATGTCCATATTTAATGCATTGAAAAAGATCCCATTTACACAAAGAATAAGTTTATGAAAAAAAGCAAATTAAAAACAAGTGCTCTGATGAAGCAACTTGGCAGGGATTAAAGCAACAATGTACCCATGGTCAACTGTAGCAAAAGAAAATCTATCCCTTATGCATCTGATTATAAAAACCTGAAAAATGCATAATGTGTAGCTGTGAAGGTGTCCAATATTCCAGTCCAATATCTCTCCCAGCTGCTGAAAGCTGTCAGTTTCCACAGGCAAGGGTATTTGTATGTTTTTGCATCTTGTGTGGTGGTAGTCCATAATTGACCTAGAGACAGAATGTCTTTCAGATGTTCCAGAGAGCTTGCCCTCCTGTAGTAGTGTTTCTCGGAGCGCGTCATTCTTGCGCTTTAGTTCTGGAGGCACAGCAGGTCCAACCATCGCTCCTCACTGTCTTGTCTTAGCAAGTAAAAGCCTGCAGTCGTCTTTCCCTCCCCCCTCCCACTTCTGAGTTTTACATAGTGCAGAATTACATTTGATCATTAAACTATATTTAATTTTTATAATTACATTTATGTGTATAGATTGAAAGATATAATTTTGTTTTTCTTTGCATTTTATTATGACAGAAACATTAGATTCATTAGCAGGGAATAGCTCTTCAGTGTTTAAAATCTGTCCTGCTTGTAAAATTGTTGTGCCTGCCAGTGATGTGTGTACCAAGTGTTCAATTTGTGCAGTGTGTCAGTTTCAAGTCTTTTACTGCATTTGGTGGGCTAGTGATAGTTGGACTGTGAGCGATACTTACTGGAAATGTCTTTGCAGAATGTCCTGCTCAGTAGCAGGCTTCCTGTTGCAAGACCAGTTTCAACAGTTCTCTGGCTATGAGAGAGTGCTCTATAAAGTAAAGACTTCTTTTCAGAGCTCATTGCTGTTACATACCTGAGATTTCTTGTCAGTGCCTGTCATGGCAGTCAACTTCTTGAACTGCCTAAAGCAAGCTTTTGGGGGCTGTTTTCTCTTACCTATTTGAAACAAACCTGATTTGAATGTCAGGGAGACATTTCTACCTCTGAAGAGCAGGGTATGTTCTCTTGAAGAAGCTTAGAGGAGTTACGTTAAATTTAGTTTTCAAGATCTTTGCGTTCTTGTGGAGTCTGAGGTTTTGGGCTCTCAAGTGATTGAATTTTTTTTTGTAACTTATTAGTAGTCTTAGTAGCTTTCTACCACTGGGAGTAAATCCAGGGCTAATAATCTTTTCTCTTACATAATATTGTTTTATTATGTGCATTCATACAGCAGGCAGAGCCAAGATAGTGGAAGGACACGGACCAAGCTAACTGTGGAGGAGCTTAAAGCATTTGTGCAACAGTTGTTTAGCCTACCCTGTGTTATCAGCCAGGCCCGACAAGTAAAGGTAGGTTTGTATCTACTTGGATACATCATAAGTGTTGTGCTTTTTTCTGGTTTGTGTGTGGCCTTTTTTTTAAACTCAGATAATATTGCTGGATATAAAGGATGAATGACTTGTCTTCTTTTTTAAAGACTCAGTCTTGGACTGGCAGAGATGGATTGAACAGGTTGCTTTATTTCTAGCTTCTAATATAAAACAAGTAGCTGTTTTACAGTATCGGCACGTGATGGTTGGTGTTCAGGCAGCTAGGCAAAGCACTTTATGCATACGCTTTTTAAGGTGCTTGTTGCGGTGGGCATGGTAAGATGCGATGTTCTCACTGTAGCTAAATCAAGAAAAAAGATCCTCCCCACCTATCACAGTCTAGATGGCCCAGTTTTATTTCTCTGAACCAGTTACTCTTACCAGCATCTCTAGGGCCCAGTTTTATTTCTCTGAACCAGTTCCTCTTACCAGCATCTCTGGTGCTATCTGTAGCGATGGAATTTTCAGTTAAATTGTACCCTTTGTATATTTTGGTAGAAACTGCTGCAGGTTATATTGGTGTGCTTCTTTGGGGGAGAGGATGAACACTACCAAATCGACAGTTATTCAGTAAATAATTCTCAGCCTTGCCTTCCACGTTACAGCCTCCCTAATCTGCATTCATGGTCTGTGTTTCTTGTCCTTCATATATATCTTTGCACCTGTCTTTGAATGAATCTAGACTAATAAGTAATCCCCATCATACACATTCCCTTGGCTGCTATTATCGTTTATCACTCTGGCAGACTGTATGATAGCAAGTGTTTTCAGCAGTAATCTTAATTTGTTTCTGTGTCACTGATGATGAAATGTTAAATAGTGTTTTGCCTACTAATGAAGTTTTCTAGAAGACTCCTTCAAGAAAGATCCTTAATAAATATGGATTTTTCACCTTGAGAGATGGTTCTTGAGGTGTATGTTAGCCTTATTTTAACCCACACATTCTCTGTTGATGCAGATTTAAGAAGAAAGTTCTGTAGTGCTAGATTGAGGTCCTAAAATTCTGAATATCACCATATGTGCAGGTACTCCTGCATAACTGAACATGTAATAGTTAGTGCCATTTTGAGAAGGCTCCTTTTCCATAGGTGTTTCCCAGTGTTGGTAATTTCCTTTTTCATTCATGAATTTTGTATTTACTTTTCTGTGGTATTTGCTTGTTCATATCTTGGAAAGACTTTATATTGGACTTTCTTCTTGCCTGAAAACAGGTACCTTTAGAAAACTATAGAACTCCAGGATACAGATATTTCCAGTTAACTCTAATCTTTATCCTTCAAAGATGTTCTTTAATGTGTTTCACAGCAGCTGATGGAGTGGAAAGTGTATTGTCATCCTCATATGATAGGAATATTTTCCTACACTTCTTTCCAAGTACAAACCAGAAATATTTACTAATATTTATTCATGAAATTTTATCATCATCTTTTAATAGGCCTGTAAGATTGTTCTCAAAGGAATTCTTTGTTTCTAGTGTATTTAAATCCTGCTTCTAATTAAGATATAATTTGTAGATGGCAGAGCTGAGGGCATACAATAAACTCTCTAACATTTTAATTCATATTTTTGTTTAAATATTTCACCCAGATAGTCTTTCTCTTGCTGCACCCCTTCCCTTAGGAAACTGATTCCATTAAAATATTCTGTCTGTGCATGTGTATGTTCTTGAAGGTTCAACATAATCACTAACCAATAAAATATTATAATTTTACTGGTTTCAAACCACTTAGTTTCTGAATTAAGTCAGATAATGATCATTTATGCCTAAGCAGTCACTGGCTTTCAGCATGGCATTTGAATGCAGTTATCCATCATAATGAATTGCAAAATGATTGTCATGTTGGATGATGAGTATTTGCTAACACAAAAGGCGTTATAATTATTAAACTGTAATAATTTACTGTTGTCACTATGAAGCATTCAGCATGTGTTTCTCAAATCAAAATCCATAAAACATGGATCTTGTTCTTTTTTTGTAAATGCCTTCTGCTTTCCAGACAGTCATGAAAGGTAGCATCAGACCAAAAAGGGTACTAAGCTAAGGATTGGGAAATGCAGGTTTTGCTCCTCATTCTGCCATTGACCTGATACTAGAAATACCTGTCTTTGTGTAAGAAACTCAGAAGTGAATTAGTTGAGTAGACGGATTGAATGTCCTTGAATGAATATCCCACAGAGATTCTTTCCTGTCTGTTTGCTTTCCTTGATTTTTTTCATTGCAGTGCCAAAACATAAGGATGAGGACAATTGCAACAGTGCAGCTGGGTTTCTGTGAAATTGTCTCCTTTCATCAGAGGGTTTTGCGTTTTCATTGCTTTCTCTTTCTGAGATGAAATCCAGGTGTATTTAAGTAGGGGGCCTGCTTTAGGAAATAGTAATTTAAAACCTGAACATTGTTATTTTAATGGTGTTTATGTCCTTATACAACTCTGGCTTGTTCTTTTTCCACAGCATGTTGTGTTCTGTTGTGTGCCAGATTGAAAGGACAGGACAATCTGTTTGCCGAAGTCCCATTCTCTGCACCCCTCACTATTTTGAAATTAGTGTTGACCAGGCACGGCTTAATATTCTGTTCTGTTGACAACTGTAGTTGAAGTTGTACTATTTTAGGTGTAGTGTTTCATCTACCTAACATGCACAGTGAATGAAACATTAGACCAAATGACTTTAGACTGTCTGTTATTTAATATGTGTCAGACTTGATGGCTTGTGACAAACTAGCTGACACTGCGTAGAAGCTCTGACTGATTGTGGTGATTGTGTACAAATTTGCAGCTGACTGATCCCTCAATCAGCTTTCTGTTTTGATTCTATGGATGTTTTTTCTAATTGATTTATACTATACACTACTACAGAATCTGCTTGATGATGTAGAAGAATTTCATGAGCGTGCCCAGGAAGCTATGATGGATGAGATTCCAGACTCCTCCAAGCTGCAGGAGTTGATAGACATGGGCTCTGGCCTTTATGTAGAACTTCCTGAACTGCCAAGGCTGAAGCAAGAATTGCAGCAGGCACGGTGGCTGGATGAGGTGAGGTGCACCCTCTTGGACCCCCAGAGGGTCACCTTGGATGTGATGAAGAAACTGATTGACTCAGGCGTTGGCTTGGCACCACACCATGCTGTAGAAAAAGCCATGGCTGAGCTGCAGGAGCTGCTTACAGTCTCAGAGAGATGGGAGGAGAAGGCCAAGGTCTGCCTGCAGGCAAGGTGAGTGTTCTTTGCAGACTGTTCCTTATAGGTCACACACTTCAGGAATTCTTGGCCTCTGTTGAGGATTGTGATGAAAAGTAGGGACTTTAAAGTTGTAGTGCCTCTTTTTTACTTCCCAGTGGTTTGATTGGTCACAAGTTGTGTTTGAGGTTGTTGATGAGTTGCAGAAGAGCTGATTTCTTGTTATGCTTCACAGTGGCAGGAGGCTGTGAATGCCACTGTCTTGGATAGTCTTCCCTCTCAACAAAAGTCAATGGATGTGCTACACAAGATAGCTTCCTCAAGGAAAGTTCTGATGCTGTGCTCTTTTGAACTTAGTTGTGCAAGTCCAGCAACTTTCTTGCTTCTGTTATTTATTAGCCAGTAGCACTCTCCAAGAATGGAGCCATGGTATCCTACACTGCAGTGTAATGATGAAGTTGCACCATATATTTACATCTTTAGTTGACTGGCATTTTGAGAGAAGGCTGAAATTGGGTTTTTCCTTCTTCTAGACCACGGCAAAGTATGATGGCTCTGGAGGGCATTGTGAATGAAGCAAAGAACATCCCTGCTTATCTACCCAACGTACTGACACTGAAAGAAGCCCTGCAGCGGGCTAGAGACTGGACAGCCAAAGTGGAGGCCGTTCAGGTAAGGTTTATAGGAGGGACTGGAATTCTCTGCTTGCATCCTTTTATTTGGACTTGGTCTTTATTCCTAGTCCCTACCCTCAAAGGTGACCTGAAATGAAACCTTAATATAGCTGTTTAGTGTGCTTACCATAGCTCATGTGCTGGAATTTCTTTTCCTTTTTGTGCTACTGTTTCCCCTTTGGCTGTCCATTTTCTGTTTCTGTTTTATGCATTTCATGGAGGGATGTAGAAACTGGCAAATTCACAATGAGACAAATGTAACTCTCAAAGGGCCTTAATGGGTATTGAAACTGTACTGCACCCTGTTGCTGGAAATACTTACCTGCAGCAGAAGATATTCTGCTCAAAGGTCTTCAGCTTTGGAGCTGGCTATGGAAATGATTTTGTATGTTTTTGTTTTACATCCCCCAAATGGTATTAAGATTTAATGACACTGGTGACTGAAATTTTCTGTCTGAAATGGTTGAATTTATGAGATTGTGAGTTCAGTAGTCTGCCCTTCTATTGCTCTGCTCACATGACTTGATCCAAAAGGGACACGACTTCTTAGAGATTTCTAGGTGTTGATCTCTGGACTGCAGCTGCTGTTCTTGTATCAGGTATTTGTTGACAACTGAGGTGAGAATCCCAGTTGATGTCACATCAGCTCCTGTACAACATTCAGCTGTTGTAGCTTGCTTTTAAGCAGACAGTGTTTGAGACGGCCATCTAGAAATGAAATGCCTTACTCCCATCTGCCAACTGACCGTGTCAGAATGGCTGTTTAAATAAAAGCTGTGTGAAAGAGGTTTTTAAATACGATTGAAACCCTGTGGTTCTTTCCTTTCCGTTAGAGTTCTACTTTAGTCAGTGACAAAATAGAGTATGGCTTGAAAATAAGCTGGCCACTGATTTACTGGTGAAATTGTTGGTTTAGAGAAGTTTCTTTTACCCCAGAATGGGAGCAACTATGCCTACCTGGAGCAACTGGAGAGCTTGTCAGCCAAAGGCCGCCCGATACCAGTGCGCCTTGATGCTCTGCCGCAGCTGGAGTCACAGGTAGCGGCAGCACGTGCCTGGAGAGAGCGCACGGGAAGGACCTTTCTGAAGAAGAACTCAAGCTATAGTCTGTTACAGGTGAGCAACAGACTCTTCTCTGTCAGCCTTCAGAAACTGATTTTGATAGCTTTCTGTGGTTGGGAGAGAACAACCAGTTCAATTACACTAGATTATGGCTCCTTTTGAGAATAGAATATAATAAACTACTTCAGCTGTTTGCTTGTAAAATTAATAAACAAGGAAAAAAAAATCCTGCTTGGCTAGCTTTGTTTTATGTATATACAACCTCACCCGAGACTTTTGAAGGAACAGATTAAAACTCTTGGGGAGGGAAAGAAAAGGATTTCTCTTTGTGTGTAAGTGTAGAAATGAAGGCCTGAAATGGACATAGAAGCTGTCTTTAATTGATGGATGTTTTAAGTTGTTCTGCTGCTTGAAGTCTAAGAAAATAGATTAGCTGTTTTTTCTTATAGTTAAGCAGCTTATGAAATAAGTCAGCTACTGTTTATTTTAATAAAAATCATTCATGTGTTTGAAGATTTATCATATCTGCTTACAGGCTTCCCCTTTCTTGGGAGAACAATGCCAGTTCTTTCAATGCTTTGTTGCAGGCAATATTTTTTGTACTCTTTTGCTGTTCTCTGTGGTTTGTCTTCACTTTTAGTGTTATATCCAAAACCAGACAAAATTCTCTCACTGGGGCTTCCCTAGTGCCGTGTGAAGTGCAATAATTAAATCTTGTGTCTTGAAGGGGATACTTCTCTTAAATGTTTCCCAGTGGGGTCTGCCCCTATTGCAACAAGATCACATGGATTTCTGTTCAGTATATGATGCACTGTAGGTCAGAATATTTTCCTGTAGTTTTGTGCCCAATTAGTCATTTACTGTGTTCTGGTTTTGCATTTGACTGTTTTCTTAAATGTAACAATTTGAACTTTTCTGTATTGAATTTAGTGTGCTAGATTTTTATATTTAAGTATGCCTTCCAACTAATCAAGATTACTTATGATTTAATTCTTGTCCCTAAAGGTGCTTTCTTGCCTCTCATGTTTGATATTAGAAGGCTTATAGCATATTCTTTAGTTTTGTTTCAGGCTCCACATTACTGATGTCAGTATGGAGTCATGGCAGATCTTTAAGATTTGCAGTTGACAAAAGCCCTTGAAGTGAATGTTGAACTACCATGTGCAGTCTTTCAGTAAGCTTAATCTGAACTGTATGATAGCTTGTTCTGAATGGATTTTGTAATTTAATTATGAAAACACAGTAGCTTTCCAAGTGACCTGCCACTTCACTGTGGTGCTGATTATATTCAAATTCCATACATGTGGAATATTTGCATCCCTTTCTGTTTATTTCTCCACATAGCATTAATTTACGCAAAAAAGGTGTTATATTGCAGACTATTTTTTTGATCTCTGTGTTGTAATGCCTTAACTAGATGTTCTCATGTATGTCCCTGAAATCAGAATGTTATAGATCAGAACTGTTTTCTGTTCTTGGCATCCTTGGCTCTGACAGTGTAAGTTTTATTGGTCGTTATAGGTTCTGAGCCCTCGGACTGATATTGGCGTTTATGGGAGCAGTAAGAACAGGCGGAAGAGGGCAAAGGAGTTGATGGAGAAGGAAAAGGAGAAAGAGCTTGATTTGGAATCTCTAAGTGAACTGGAAGATGGGCTGGAGGAGGCTAGAGACACTGCAGCTGTGGTGAGGAGCGTTGAAGGGTAGTGTCTCCTGATATGTGGGTTTAATTTGTCTCTAGTATGTGTGGAAATCTTATGGAAGAACTGATAAATGAGTCCCACTGAAATTAATATCTCATAACACAATGTTTGGCACAAGAATATAATTCAACTTTAATTGCCATGAAAATAGAGGGGAACACAGTTCAGAGTATAAATGCTAGTATTTAATATCTGTTGGGCTATGTGTAAGACTGAAATGCTTTTTGGTTAATATCTGTGGCTGTTTATCTAATATTGTTAACATTTACTGCAATCAGATCAAACTAAGGTAGAATGAAGTGCACACCTGCATTTAACAGGACATAGGCATATGTGACTAGGTTGGTTTTGAGGTCAGTCTGTATATGCTTGGTCATAGAAACTGGGCTGGTGGGAATGTTGTATTTGCTTCCTCTTTGGGGGTGGATACTAATGTATCTTATCACTGGAATTTGCTGTCATCTGTCTGCTTTTTCTCCAGGAACAAAGAAAATACATGCGAGTCATTCAGGTGGCTTAAAAATAGTCAGTTTTTCTTTAGTGTGCTTTGTTATGGTTAACTTGGTTGGAAACACTGAGGCAATGCAAGTTGCTTGAGCAAGTTACGTGATCACTCAGATGCTGCTGCTGTCATGTCATCATGGGAACAATGCTCAGCTGTCTGGTCTCAATAGCAAATGGATCCGATTTTGATTTCTTTCATGAAGTCAAATGAAGACAAATTATTTGAGCTTCAGCATCTTTGTAGATATAGAGGGGGTTATCTAATGTTAACATAGGATCTGTCAGAAGGACTTAAGGGAGTAATAAGTAATTGAAAAGGAGATGTTTTGGTTGCAGTTAATTAAACCACAAAATTCCTAAATTTTGGGCTAGTTTAGGAAGATATCTTTATGTGTGTGGTTTTTTTTTCCTGCGTTGTTAATAAATCCTATCTCACTAAGCTGTGAGGGTCATGAACTGTTTGTTTATTTGGTAGGTGGCTATATTCAAAGAGCGGGAACAGAAGGAGATCGAAGCTATGCATGCTCTCAGGGCAGCTAACCTGGCGAAGATGACTATGGTGGATCGGATCGAAGAAATCAAATTCTGTATCTGCCGCAAAACAGCTAGTGGATTCATGCTACAGTGTGAACTGTGCAAAGACTGGTTTCATAGTGGCTGTGTGCCCCTTCCCAAAATGAGTTCTCAGAAGAAGGGCTCTAGTTGGCAGGCCAAAGAAGTGAAGTTTCTGTGTCCGCTTTGTATGCGTTCTCGAAGGCCGCGGCTTGAGACTATACTATCCCTGCTGGTGTCCCTACAGAAGCTGCCTGTACGGCTGCCGGAAGGGGAGGCATTGCAGTGCTTGACAGAACGTGCCATGAGTTGGCAGGACCGAGCGCGGCAGGCTTTGGCCACTGACGAATTGTCCTCTGCTTTGGCTAAGCTTTCTGTGCTCAGCCAGCGAATGGTGGAGCAGGCAGCACGGGAGAAAACAGAGAAAATAATAAGTGCAGAGTTACAGAAAGCAGCAGCTAACCCAGACCTGCAGGTAGGGATGTGAATATCTTGCTCCTTAACATGCTTGTCTTTCTCTGGTGTGTCAAAATGCCTTAGCTTTCTTGGAGAAGCTTGTGGAAGAGGGGAAGGGCACTTAAAAGCTGAGAATTACACCTATCAAAATTCAGTTCAGTGCTTCTCGATCCCAGGCTATGGCTGGCTTCAGTGATTTACATGCTGCTCCAGGAACTGGTCTGTTGCTTTGTACTCATTGTCAACAGCAACTGTTGAATGTTCTTGTAAGAAACATCAGTTCAGATACAACAGCTGCCTAACAGCCTGAAGGTGTGTAAAGCACTGGTGACTTTGGTGTCCAAATGCCATTTCCATGTTGACAGAATCGAAGATCTGTATATATTTGTCATGGATTTTCCTCAGGCATTTGATGTCCTGTTAGTAAAGTTCAGTGAGGACTTTCACAGCTAGGTTCTTCATCTTGAGATTGAGACCAGTGATGTGATGAAACTGGTGAAGAAGTTTGTACACCCATAAGCTAGAATTTGGTAGTGCTGAGCAGCAGGATCTAGGTCTTTCTAGATCTTTCATTCTTATTCAGAAACATGGCAAGAAAATCTAATTAGACCTTTTTATCGGATATTTCCCTGTCTGTCCTCACATCTTGCTGTAACTGGGTGTTTTTGTGACTGTCCAGGCAGTTGTTCTTAGGCCAAAAGAACCACTGTGTTCTCTGTCAGCAATTCAGCTTTTTATAGATTTTTCTGCAAAACTTACGATTTCACTCCCGTATTCCATTCTTCTTTTAGGGACACTTGACTAGTTTCCAGCAATCTGCCTTTAACAGAGTGATAGGGAGTGTGTCCTCATCCCCACGACAGACTTTGGATTATGATGATGAAGAGACAGACTCTGATGAGGACATCAGGGAGACGTATGGCTACGACATAAAAGTAAGTGATCCTTGTCTGTGTGGAATTAGTCCAGAACACCTGCTTTTTATTAATTCAGTTTGTTTCAGAATATTTTTCATACTCTAGGCTATTTCTTTACATTATACCCAGATTTATGTTGCAGAAGAGAATCCTCTTGATTTTATCTGAATATCTCAGCTTTGGACTGCTGGGAAGCTTTATAATGTTTTACTGAAGATTTCCAGTTGTCCTGTGATTGAGTTTCAAAAGGTGCTAAGGAAAAAGATACACTTCTCAAAGGGTTTGTGTTTATAATAACATGGAGGGTGAATGTTGTCTTTCTTTAAACTCCAATTAGTTATCATTAATCATAAATATGAGTATCTCATGAACTCTGGAGAGTTCAACAATTGTTTTGCTACAGGAAAAAAAATACTTTTTGAAAACCACGTGCACTGTGCACTTGATGTTAGAGCTTCTTTCACATTTTCATACCTCTAATCATTTGGCCCTTATACAAAGGAGATACATTAGATAGTTTAGGATCTGTGGAAATACTCAGGACTAGGTGTTTAGATCATGTCAGAAAATTAGTGTCTGGATTCAGTTCAGAACTTCTAACTGTGGTTAGATTTTAAAAATACTTTAACTAGAGAAGAACTGTCTTGAGAAAAGGCGATTTTATAAATAGCCAGGTGTTTTCAGTGTGGTGTAGTTCACTTTAGAACTTTAGAAATGTCCTCTTGATGTATATAGAGAGAAAAGCAATGCCACTGGTGGTTCTTGTGCAGTGGTTTCTTTTTAGTGATAGTGTCATATCTACCTTAAGAGAATGTGGTCATGTAAGTTCTTTAAGGCAGAATTTCTGGTTTATAAAGGGACAGCAAATTTTAGAGGTATAATTTACCTCAGTCTACTATTTCTAGTATTTTGTTTCTAAGCAACTTTGTGCAAATAGACATGTTTGTCTAACAGTCCCATGTGAAGTGCCAGCAAGAATACATTGCAATGGGATGTTACAGCTTTTAATTAAATTAGTTTTATTTTAAAAAAAGAAAAAGAACTCCAAACTTCTTCTGGTTTTGTATCAGGAGTAAGGCATTTCTGAAAGATGTTCAGTGTTCTGTAGCTGTGATAAAGCATATATGAAGAAAGATGCCATATGCTTGTCAGGATCTGAGCTTTTTGCAGGAGTATAATTTCATTTGGTTTACGATTCTGTTGTC
Source organism: Piaya cayana (assembly GCA_013389865.1). Classification (NCBI taxonomy): domain Eukaryota; kingdom Metazoa; phylum Chordata; class Aves; order Cuculiformes; family Coccyzidae; genus Piaya; species Piaya cayana. The sequence continues at coordinate 39,835 of WAAB01015770.1, forward strand.
ATGATTTCAAAATCTGTTACTTACCCTTTTGATTTGGATGTCCTTCACTATATGTTATTTGCAAAACCTAAAAGTAAAAATCTGTTGAAACAAAGCTGCTGAGGAGGAGTGTATTTTGTTAGGACAGCTAACATGGTTGGAATAGGGGTCAAGTTTTCAGGCACCCAAATTCTTCAGGTCTAAACTAAAAGCGATAAAATTGAAGCTGTCGCAAAGTTACTCAGAGTTTAATTATTTTTATACTCTTGGCTTTCAAGAATTGGTTGTTTTCAGTTCATAATCTACATTTACTAATGGAGTAGTGTGTTTAAAAAAAAAAGTCTATGTAGATTATGATGCATCATGTATGAATTTGCTCTTAACTTCTTGCGGACCATCTAGAAATAATACTTGGATACGGAAAGGTCCATAGACTGTATTTCAAAACCCACTGTCTCGGATATCTTGAGTACAACAGTGGCTGCAGATGTAACAAGGCCTGTTTGATAGAACATCGTTCTTGCCAGCAAGTACTTCATTGTTAGTGTAATATCTAGACTTGTTTTAAGACTTATTCCAAGACTGATTCACTGGTCAAATTTAGTGTAAATTTTTGTCACCTTTAATTGCCTTTTTTTTTTGTTGTTGCATGATTTTTTTTTCCACCTGCCTTTGCACCCATGTTGCCTGTAGCTACCAAATGGTGGTATCTTTTTATTAATCTCCTTATTGGCCCTGAAATTACTTTAATGTAGTAAAATATGGTATCCAGAATTAGTACAATGATATTGTACTAGATATAAATCTTTACTATGTAGGGAGAAATATCTTCCTCTTTCTGAATATTTATTATGACTTTTCATCTGGGCAATTTAAATCTGAATTTCCCACTTCTAGTTCTGTACTGAAATCCTTAGTGTGCACTTCACTTCCTTTTAAACATGTAACTGAAAGCCAGAGAGAGATTACCATTCTTAAATTCCCTTTTTATGTCATGAAATGACAGTGTCTGAGTGGTACAATTTCCTGAGTTGGCCATATTGGGACCCACACAGCTAATCTTCAGGTAAATATTGTCAATAACTGCTCTACGGCCTTTATCTTCTTTTAAACCAGCTTTGTGTTTGTTGTTTTCTGAAAGATTTCAGTCTTACGTGGCATGCTAAGTATGTTTAACCTGTTGACCAGTCTTATCACAAGTGTGATGGGGTAGATAAGTTCTGTAAAGTGCTATGGCTATAGGCAACTGGTTGAGGAGGTTGTTGTCCTTATTGATTTCACCTGAAGGGGTGAGGAGGAAGAGGGGAGAAGTGAGCACTAGTGGACATCAGGGAATCTGTGCAGGTGGGCTTGCACTTAGAGTTCTCTGCATAATGTGATACAAAGTCAAAGCTGCTCCCACTGCAAAAGAGATTCCTATCTCTCTTTATGGATCCACTTGCACCTGAAGGCATGTGTCCCATTTTCGTGTGATGCACTTAAAAAGTCAAGCAGCTGTTATACACAGTGCACTGAGTGCAAACCAGTGCCATCATTGTTCTGTTCATGGATACATTCACAACAGTCTCAGTTTCCAGCCCTCTTCCTTTCAATGTTTGGTCCTATCTTAAAATGGTTCAAGACTGCCATAAAAGTCCTGATTTCAAGGCAACATAGGATTGTTTGCCCTTACGTGATCATCCGTCTGTTTATAATTTGTTGCTATGCTGAACACACCCTGGTTTTGCCTTACCTGTAAGATCTTTAATAATTTCTTTCTACAGTAACCATTATTTATGCAGTGTACCCCTTCTTTACCAAAGATACCGGTCTTTATGGGCTTGTAGTCAGGTTTCTTCAAGCAAAAAATTTTGCGTAAGCTATGAGTCAGTATTTTGTCATTATGTGGACTTCTGATGACCATACTTGAGTGCTTAGTGAGGGAACCTGTCAAGTGTTTCTCACCAGCTGACTGTGAAGCTACTGACCTGCCTTGGTAGAGACACACACTATTTAAGCAGGGATGTAACTTGTACTTTTTGCCCACAGTCTTGGTGTTTCTGGTGGGGTGCTTCAAACTAGGATTTTGGAAACAGCAGGCTGACTGGTCTTAGTAGAATTTACTTTGAAGTAGGTGCTTTCTGGATCCAGATGTTGCAGGTTTTCTCTGGGTCTTTTTCAGGACAATGCCAGTGTAAAATCTTCTAGCAGCTTGGAGCCTAATTTGTTTTGTGATGAGGAAATCCCCATTAAATCAGAGGAAGTGGTGACACACATGTGGACTGCTCCCTCATTCTGTGCTGAACACGCTTATTCATCTGCTTCTAAAAGCTGCTCTCAAGGTATTTCCTTTTCTGTACATTAACGTGAAACTGAATGGATAGCTGGAATGAACAAGTCAGTAAGGAAGGCAACTGCTGTTACCTGTACTGACTGTAGAGAATGTACAGTAGAGTAACATTGTTGGTGTTTCCTGATGTCACTGTTTTGCTTGGGATTGTTTCCCTCGTTAGATTGTTGTGGTGAAAAGTATGTAATTTATTTTTGGTTTTGATCTCTTTCTTTTATCCTTATGTGACTTGCCTCCTGTCTGAAAGGTTCTAGCACTCCAAGGAAGCAGCCTCGGAAGAGTCCTTTGGTACCTCGCAGTTTGGAACCCCCGGTATTGGAGCTGTCACCTGGAGCAAAAGCTCAGCTGGAAGATCTAATGATGGTAGGAGATCTACTGGAAGTATCGCTGGATGAGACTCAGCACATCTGGCGGATTTTACAGGCTACACATCCACCCTCTGAGGACAGATTCCTTCATGTCATGGAGGTATGGAACTTGAAGTATTCTGGAATAGAAGAATAACCCTGCATTGTTTTGGTGTGGTTTTTTAAAAAAATATATAATCTTTGGTGTTTGGATTATTAGTTACTTGACAGGTTTGGATTTCAGCCTGGGAATAGTAGATTAAAAAACAGAAAAAGAGATCAAAAAATTAAGTTCTCAATCATTCATGCTGTAGCACTGTCATCCACAATTAACCATATTTAGAATAACTCCCTTAGACTGTTCCATATGCAAACCTTATTTTAGAAGAGATAAGGTTAGGGAGGGAAATGTTGGGTTTTGACTATGCTTGGGATCAGAACTGATCTGTAGAAGAATTACAGGAAACTTTATAGGAAGATGGAAAGTCTACACTGAACTTGTTTAACTTGATACTTGATGAACTTCTATTATTGGGGAAAGAACACTAGGGTGTTCTTAATAAAATGTGGCTTGGTAGTGCAGGCAATAAGATCCCTGTTTTTCCTCAGATTAACGTAGATACAGAACTTGTTTTATTAACGTACTGTGAAGATGTGCTGATGTATTTGCTCAGTTGATGGTGAATGAGGCAGGCTTATCTGCAGATTCTGAGGTCTAGTCCCAACTCATTTAGCCTCATTCACGCAGTCCCTGAGCAGTGTGTGCAAATGAGTTCTCTGTGCTGGAAGAGAAGGTGAACTCTTCTGTTGAAGAGCTGTACTGAAATCCATCCTTTGTTAGTGGAAGGTAGGGGTCAGTTTGACCATATGCAGTTATGGAGTATATGATTGCTGTTGAGTTACTTAACTGCAGAAGAAATACATTGAAGATGGTTCTTGCTTGACTTTTTGGTAATGCGCACTAAGGTAAGATGGAGGTGGACAGTGAGGTTGGATGGATGTATTTTCTGGGTGCCAGCCCTGTATAATGAGTCAGTCGAGGTGTTGTCAAACTGCTGTTGCTTAGGACAGTCGTCTAAAGCAGACCCTGCCTCCAAAGAACTGCTTTACTGTGCTTTGACCCAAGTATTTCACTTCGTAAACTTAATGCTTTTTTTAGTGCAGTGGTTTTGGCATGGTATTGGTTGAAAAACAGTTTGAATGCCAGCAGATAGCAATTTATAAATAGCGTACCAGATTGTTAATAGTTAAGCACAGCTTTTTTTTTTTTGAGGGGGAAGGCGGGGTTTTGAGGTGTGTGCCTTACAATATTTTCTGGTTAACCCTACTGAGTACTTGTTTGGCTGTAGCTGTTCATTTTGAATTGAATACCTTTCTCTGTCTATCTACATGCAGAACAGGTAGACTTTTGTAGAATAACCTTCAGAGGATTGGTTTTCTGGGTGGAATAGCTATATTAAGTGGTGTACCGTAAACATTCTTTCTTTGCTAGCTTATAGTATGTCCTTAATCTATTAATTATTTTTAAGTTTGAAGCATATAACTGGATTGACTGAAATTGAGTCAGTCCTGTTTGTAAAAAGAAGCTATACATGTGAATCATTCCAGTATAAATAGCACTTGTCACTGTGGATGCTACCTGCAGTGACAGAACTTGCCAATTTTAAGCCTCACTTCTGAACTGAATCTACTATTTAAGAGTCGTTAATGATGCCAGGATATTTATGATGTGTGCCAGTTTGGGAGCTATTCAAACAACGGATCTGTTACTTTCTTCTCTTGCTTGAGTTGATGATGCATTTCAAAATTCAGCATTTGCTCTTTCTTAATCTCCAGAATAGCAATTGCTTTCTCTCAAAAATAATTACAAGCAAGACTGACCCAGGATGAAAAATAAGCAAGAACATCTAACAAATTATTAAGCGTCTCAACTTTTATTAAAAAGCAATGTGAGAAGGGAGTTGTAATTATTGGTTGTTCTGCCTCTATACCCTTGCTGCTGTTATACTTCTTCCAATGGACTTTTTTGATTCATTGTACTTTGACACAGTTGACACTTGTGATTCTTCCCTGGTATGCTGAAAATTCTTGTTTAGAATTCATAAGGGTGTTGTTGAATATGTTTCATCATACCATGTTGGGATAGTGGTGGAAGTGTATACATCTTTCGTACCACAAATTTGCAGTGTATATGGAAATTTACATGTGAAAAAAAATCTCTTTTCATCTTTCCTATGAAGGATGACAGCATGGATGAGAAACCACTGAAAATGAGAGGGAGAGACTCTTCTGAGAGGAAGCGGAAGCGAAAGCTGGAGAGAGCAGAACAGTTCTTTGGAGATATGAAGCAAAAATCTAAAGAGTTGAAAAAACTGGAAAAACCCAAGAAGAAGAAGCTTAAATTCACCATGGATAAGACTAAGGAGCTGAACAAGCTGGCAAAGAAGCTCGCTAAGGAAGAGGAGCGGAAGAAGAAGCAGCGGGAGAAGGCAATTGTGCCAAAGGTGGAATTAGTAAAGGAGAGCGTAGAAAGAAAAAGAGAGAAGAAGGTTCTAGATATTCCTTCTAAGTATGACTGGTCAGGAGCAGAGGAGTCAGATGATGAGAATGCTGTATGTGCTGCACAGAACTGCCAGAGGCCCTGCAAAGACAAAGTGAGTTTTTTGCTTAATTCTGTCGTAGGTAATTCCATGCAGAGTCAAAACCCCAGTGCAATTTAATAATTAGGTTGAACAGCATGAGTAACAGAAGTGATGTGATTGGAAGCGAGACAGGATTGAGCAGTATGTGGGCTGATACACAGATGCAGTAGATAAGAGAATAATGTAGTTCTATAGTTTTAGGTGCTTTCAAGTGGGAGAAGATGTAAAATGAGAATTTGGGAAAATGTACTGAGTCTTGGTTGGGAAGTTTAACATCTTCAAGCTGTGTAATTTTTTTTCTGCAGGCTACACAATACACATTGTCTGATTCAAAGGATCAGTGCTGTGACTCAGCTAGAAACATTCTTGGCATAAATATGCTTCTGTGCAGAAGTGGGGGATGTTTGGTACTTCTAAATGAAGTAAATGTTCCGTATTTCTTGCATGCAGTCTGTGAACAGGAATGTTGCAGGCTGAGGTATCTACAAGCTGCAGTGCTTTGGTTTTGTCACTGAAGATAAACAATCAGTGATTTTAGACCTGGTCAGATTACTACAAAAGAAACTTGGATCTGCCTCTCTTGATAGCACTGCCTGTTCTGATTGTCAGCTTTTAACGTGGACTAATTGATGGTCAAAAAAAGGTGGTTTGGGGATTTTTTTCTGCTTTTTAGAAAGACAGCCCCACTCCCAGTAGCAGTTGTGGGATTCACAGAATCACCGAATCACCGGGTTGGAAGAGACCCATCGGATCATCGAGTCCAACCATTCCCNACTATACTGCATTGGTTTGCAAGAGAGAGTGAGTGTTGGAAGAAATACAAAACCCAAGAACTTATTTTTTATTTCATAAAATTGAAACACGGAATTCAGCGTTCATCTGAATGCTTAAAAAAGCAGTTAAAGGACTGGTTTTTGAAGTCTTACTCTTAGGATTTACACTGGAAAGTGAAATGCTCAAAAAATAATAGTCTTTGTACCACTATTCTTTACTTCGCAGATAATTGGGTTATTAGTACATTTTTACAGAAATTGTGATTGCAAGAGGAAGGAGGGTGCCTTTGAGTTCATATTAAAAAAATCATACTAATCAAACTTCTATAAATAAAACTGCGTAAAATTCCTGATTGCATAATCAAAGTTTTTAATAGAATGACTCTTTACTTAAGATTGGACGTGTTATTGTCCATGCAAAAGGTGAATGCCATACAAGTAAAAAGTGGCAGCTATAGGAATGTAATGACTGCAGCTGTTAGAGTCCATTACTAGTCTCTTAAAAAATTTGTTCAGTATAGTTCTACAAACTGAAGTAAGAGCTTGAGCTGATCATATTACTTTGTTGTAGGTAGGTTGCCACTACTGTTACTTTTCTAATATATTTTTGGTTTTATCTTCTTCTGTGAGGTGAAAGCAGAACTAAAACAGTAACAATTCCTGTAGCTGAACCAGTGCTTGTTGTTAAAGTTTAAGAATCTGTGTTCGTTGTCCTGCTAATCTGTTTCTACCCAGTGACTCAACTTAAACATGTACTTCTGTTCAGGGAGTTATAGAAATCTAATAAGCAATCTTTTTCCTTCTTAAGTTTTAATTTACTTTTCGTGCATTTTTATTTGTTTTATAGCAAGTTCAGCTCAAAGTTTGAAATAGTTTAGCTTAAATGTTCTGACACTTTGGAAGTACAGTCTGCATGCTTTTTTTGGCATTCAGTGGTCTGCTCTACCTATGTGGCTTCTCTGTAGCCAAAAGCAGTAATTGAGTCCTTCTGTTTTCTGTAATTTCTAAACTGCAAAAGCTACCACTTGATGATGGCTAAGGCTTTATATATAATTTGGGATGTATATTTGGAGAATCTCATCTGTGCTGAACGTACTGTCTCTGAGCAAGCTAATATTTTACGTGTGCTCTAGTGTACCTATCTAATTTGAGAAGATCCGAGTGCCATATTCCTCAGCAGTAGTAGTGTGTTTGTACCGTGATGGTCTGAGGATGGGCAAGGCTTCTTGGAGAAGTCATATTTTTCCTTTATTAAACTCAAGTGGCTTGGCTTGTTAAAAGAAGCTCTACAGGGCATTAATTTGTACCAAAAAGCTTTTGTGTTCTAGGTATATTAAATGGGCTTAGTGGAAGGCATTCTCTTTGTAGAAATCATGCTTGTCTGCCTTTCCTTCTAATGTGCTACGTGTTGCTGATCTGATCTCTTGCAGGTAGACTGGGTGCAGTGTGATGGTGGCTGTGATGAGTGGTTTCATCAAGTTTGTGTCGGTGTCTCTCCAGAAATGGCTGAGAATGAGGATTACATCTGTATAAACTGTGCAAAGAAGCCAATGCAGGGACCAAGTAGCCCTGCTCATGCACCACCTCCTCCTTTCTTATTGAGCTACAAACTACCAATGGAAGATCTTAAAGAGACAAGTTAGCAGCTACTCGATGCCTGGAACTTCTTGGGAAATGGACCACTGAAACCCTTCAAAAAGAGAGGGTTTGAAGCTAATGTAGCCACTGAGCTTCACTTCCAAGGATGTACAGACCTGCAGCAGAGTTGGTCCCTTCCTTTCAGCTGGCTTCCTTCATAGCACGGGGACGTCAAGGCACAGTGGTACCAACTCGCCTATGCAGACGCCACCTGATTAGGAGCTCCAGCCAGTGTTTTTTGACTTGAGTATTTCCATCTTTGAGTGTGGCTGTTGCTCTTAGAGACTGAGCAAACCTGAGGCTGTTAGATTAGACACTGCAAAGTGTTAGAAGTACCTGTTGGCAGGGGAGCTGGCCTGGAATTGGTAGGCATAAGCTGAAGCTTTTAGCCCTACCATGTTACCCGAAGGAGATGACTTTGGAAGTTATCTTTCGTCTACCCATGCCAAACCAGTGAGTAGGGCAGTGTCTTGGGAGAGTTAAGTTGCCTCCGTGTCCAGGCAGCTAACACTACACTATAAGGATGGGAGCAAGTGGATGAATTTCTTTTGATTTGTCTTTTGTAGCTAAAGGACAGAGGAGCTCATGATCTCAAGAATAAGCAAAGGTTCTGTTTACCAAAAAAGAAACCCAACTCTACTCTACTAGGCAAAAAGGTTTTTTTTTTCTTCTTCTTAGTGAGGAACATCTGATCTTTCTGTCCTATGGAGGGCCAGAAAATATTGTTGAACATGTCTAGCTAGACCAGAGCTTGGGAAAAGCAGAGTGCTTCCCTTGCTATAGGGTTGCCCTCTCCTCTTCTAGGCTTTGCTTCGAGTTCTGCACTCCTGCACATTAAAGTTGTCTCACGCAGGATGGAACTGGCAAGGAGGTATAGCTCCCAGGGCACCAGCTTCTGTGATCTGTACCCAGGGATGGGAAGGAAAGAAGACAGCCCACTTACCTCAGAAGTTACACTGACATGTGCTTCTGTGAAAAAGTTCCACTCACAACTATTTCCAGTATCACCAGGCTACGGGCATGGCCTCAAGCGATACTAGCAAGCAGTCTGCAGATACTGTTCACAGCGCAAATCCCCTTCCCTGCTGGCGTTGCTGGTTGTGTACCAGTGTACAATCAGCAACAGTTCTTGTCTGAAGTTGCCCCTGGCTTTGCCAGGGGACCAGAGGGCTTGGGGTCATCCTGGGTGACAGTTGTTTTAGTAAATCCATTTTTAAAGAAGGACTTGTTTTTACTTTTTTCTAAATGTCTCAGACTACTGACTTGTTCTATAAATAGATTATTTTTCTTTGATTTTTTTATACTTACCACTGTTAACCAGCAGCACAGACAGAGGTTCACAAAGCAAAAACCTGCCCGTGGGCTTGGGTTTTTTTACTCCATTCCTTCCTTGTAGTACAAGGAATTAGCAGTTACCTTCCCTATTCTAGCTTGACCAGCTGCCTGTGTTTAAATAGGTAAATACATTTCATGTGCTACCTTTGTATTTGGGTTTGTTCCTGTTAGTGGGGCATCTGGGCCTTAACGACTCCAGTGGATGCTGGTTTTGTGTATGTGAATGTCTGAAGCCAGCCACTGGGCTGTTTTGTCCCCCTCTCCACTCGCTCCCTATGTGTCCATTCTTCTGCAGTTCTAGGAGTGTTGTAAGTAGGGTCCAGTCTTACTAGGAGCTGGATTGGGATTTAAAGAAATATTGACAAAACCAGAAGTGTTCTGTCTTGACTGTTCTGTGTCCCTTCTCTTATTCTCTAATAATTTGGAAGTTTATTTATCTGGCAGAATTATCCTTCCGAAAAAAAATTAAGCTCAGGTAGACAAACTTTATCTGTTTATTTTGTTTGTGCTTGCTACCTGGGAAGAGGAAGACGTGCAAAAGAAAAAGATCTAAGATGGAAGGCAGAAGATACGGGGGTTTGGGAGCTTTGAGTGCAAACTGGGCACAGACTTCGAACTCCTGCTTCCTTAAAACATGGTGTTAAAAGCAAAAGCAAGCTGTGGTTAAGCATGTGGCTGGATGGGCACCCTAGTAAACTTAAGAGTATTACTTGTTTACTTATTTATGAAGGAGTCTATGCTATAGCTAGACATACCCTCTTTTTGCCTCCAGTTATGTTTTTGTTTTTTTTTTTCCTTCTCAATGTACACTTAGTTTTGGTAAACTGGTTTAAACAGATGTTATTTTCCTTCAAGCTTTAATTGATGGTACTACATAAATGTTTCCCTATATGAAGTGGATAGACTGTCACAGATGTTTAATCGTTCCAGAAGTAGACTAGTGCAAGATTTCTTAAAGAATCCCAGTGTTCTGTATTCTTTCCCAACTCCTGGAATCCATGGCACAACAGGGAAAACATGATTAGCGTATACTGTTAGCCACTGAGCATATCCTCTCAACCATGCCTACGTTTTCTGTCGTGATAAAGTCATTGTTATATGTAACTACCATCAACTGGAAAAGAGATTTCTCAGTAAATCTTCATTGAATGTTCCTGTTTCTCTAAGTAGAAGGTGTGGTGGAAAACATTCACTGTAGTCTCAGTTACCACGAGGTGGAAGGAAACAATTGTACCATGCAGTCGTCAATCAGTCCGCTTGAAGCAAGCATAGAGAAGAGTAAACAACAGAGAAATGTGCAAATAATGTGCAGAAGGTCACATTTTTAGTAGCTGTTTTTTACATTATCACATGGAGAGGCTCTTGATTACGCTGTCAAGAGGAGATTGCCACACTTTTTTCCTAGTTAACGGATGTCTCATCTGGTTTTGGGTAAGGTGTTTATAAACTGAAGACCATTATTAGCTTTACATCTTCTTGTTTAAGCTTATTTTTTAAAAGCATAATTCCTCTCAAAGGATTGCTGATAGTATGAACTTATCAATAAATGTTAACTTTTGGAAAAATCTGTAGATTTGTAGTTAGTGGTTGAAAAACCTAAAGCTACAGCTGCGGTGGTGTCTCCAGATCTTAGGGGTTTGAATTTTGTAAAAGCATACACAAAGAAGCAAGCCAAGGTTAAGCTAAAGGAGATAATTTTCTTACATGTCTGCTGCAGCTGTAGGAAAAATCCCTCATGCTTAGGGACAGAATCTCAGCATACACAAAATCTTAGCTTGTGTGCCTAAAAAGGCATGTGTTTAATGCTGTATTCTACAAGGGGTATTAGCCATTGTTCATGTTATTTCTCTTCATTTGTCTGACATAAAAAGGTGAAAGAAATTATCTGAGCTGTTGTGAGGAATGAAAATCAGCAGCCAAGGATTGAGTTGTCTGTCCTATCCAAACCCTGTGGTTTCAAGCTTTTTTTGGTTTTTCTTTTATAGAACCAGGGCCTGGAATTGGGCAGCTTTACTTGCCTGGTGGTAAACAACACTCCTGAACTTGAGTACTGCTACTGCTAGGATTTATGCTTTTGAGAGATTATCTGCACCTGAATGTCTCTGCAGCTTGGACCGTTTGGTAATATGGGCTTAAGATAATTTCTGTAGTATCAGTTTTAGCTTAAAGGATTGGAATACACAGCATAAGGTAACACAGATGTCTCTGCATTTTGTTAGCCACATCAGAAAGTTTGCACTGATAATTGTGGGTTTTAGAATCACAGAGTATTTTTAGGTTAGGGGGGACTTCTGGAGGCCATCTGGTTAAATGACCTGATTTAAGCAGGGCTGACTTTGAAACTGGGTGAAGTTTTTCAGGGCTGTGTCCAGTCAAGTTTTGAGAATTTCCAGCCATAGACATTCAACAACAACTCTGGCTCCCTGGTTTTGTTTTGTAGCATCTTCAGTGCAAACTTTTGTCTAATGTGCAGTCAGAGATTCACTTGCTGTAGCCTACTTGTTACTTCTTGAAGAGTCGGGCTCCATATTTTCTGTAACCATCCATTAGGTAGCTGGGAGACTGCAAATCCTGCAGCCTTAACTTCCAAGCTAGACAAATACAGCTCAGCTTCCCTTGATCCATGTCATGTGCTGCAACCTTGCAACAATTTTGGTGGTTCCCAGCTGGACTTGTTTGGTGTTTGTCAATGTCTGATTTAGTACTGAAGAGCCCAAATTGTGTATGTTATGCTGGCTATGCTCTTACTATGCAGACTAGATCAGGGCTGGCTGTTACAGCTGCAAGGGGATACACGGACTCCTATTCAGTGTATCCACTATTAGTCCCAGATTCCTTGGTTTTTTATTTCTCAAGTGCAAGACTGATGAACTGCTCAAATTTTCCGTCAATACATCACTCAGTCAGTTAAAATCCAACTGAATGGGAGTTCTCCCATGTTTTGGGTTGTCCTGCTCCCACTCTCCTGTTATTCACCCTGGTGTCATCTGCAAACTTAATGAGGGTGTGCTGTACCCCCTTCAGCCAGGTGGGTGAGGCATAAACCAGTATTGTTTCCAGAACCAGCCCCTGATGTACTCAGCTGGCAGCTGGCTGCCACTAAGATTTCCAATCTGAACTGCTGAAGTCTGAGTGCAGCAGTCCACCCTGTTTTTCACCCCCATGGTAGATTGTCCGTGCACTCTTCAGTGTGTGTTTTTCTGTGAGTAAGCAACCACTACTCTCCCTGTGTCCATGTTACTCATCCCAGATGGCAACCAGGTTGGGCTAGCACTGTAGTGGTTACTATTGCCAGTCACTTTATTCCTATTGGGCCTGGATGAAGATTTAAAGATTTGTTCTGTAATCTTCCCAGGGACTGGAATAAGCTAACTGCCCTGTATCTTCCTTGTTTCCTCCTCTTCATTGAATGGGTGTGATATGCAGAAGGGTTCATCACAGTCCATCAAGAAAGTGATGCTCTATACAGTCGTTTTCCAAGTGTCCATTTGCCATTGTGTAGGATTCAAAGTTAAAAAACAACCTGCTTGAATTGCTGTTTCCAAGATGTGTGGAAAACTAAATAGCAGAACTGAGCAGGTCTTGAGTGCAGCCCATTCCCAAACCATCTGTGGGCTAGTGAGCAGTAACCTTGGTCCTGAACATCTAGGCAGAAATCCAGGCTGATCTGGTCAAAGTCAACGTTATTGATGCACAGTCCTTTTGTACACAGTTCGCACAATGGAAGAAAGGCATAATATGAATGAGCATGAACAGGAGTATCTGATCTTCTAGGAGAAACAAAACAGTCTTCAGCCTTCTTAATTCAACAGAACGCTGTTAACTAGGCAGCTGCTTAAGGGTAGCTATCACCTTTATTTTGTGGTGTTCTATAACAGTTACTAGAATTAGTGCAACACGGAGTTGTAATCTAGTAAAGCAAAAAGTATTCAGGTATTCATCAACTGCTTATCAGACATGTCTTGCTGTCATTCTAGGTATGTGCTACATTCCTTTAAAACTAATGACTGATTGCAAGAACCACTGCATTAGCAGTCATTTTGTTTGTTGGAAATGAAAGATTTTAAAAGGGTAGAAAATGTCTCTTAAAATCATTCCTGCAATCGTTCCTGGGAGTGGTGAGGCACTGGAACAGGTTGCCTGGAGAAGTTGTGGATGCCCTATCCCTGGAGGTATGCAAGGCCAGGATGGATGAGGCTTTGAGCAACCTGATCCTGTAGAAGATGTCCCTGCGCATGGCATGGGGGGTGGGAACTGGATGATCTTTAAAGTCCCTTCTGATCTGAACAATTTTATCTTTCTAAATTGCTGTTATTGCCCCTGTAAGAAGTTGAGAACTGCAATCTGCAAAACGCCTAGACTGCCTTTGAGTTAGATGAAAATACAGAGTGGGAAACTCCTTCAAATCCTCTCCAGCTGTGATCACCAAGAATGTGTTTGGTCAGCCTGCCTGAACCAAACAAGAACTCTGCTCAGAGCACTGAGGCAGCAGGAAAATGGCGTAAATACAGCTGTTATCAAAATTCTAGCTGCGTTGGCTTTGGGAGTGTGATAAATGTGTGGGACAGCTGGAAACTGCAGCAAGACATCAAGAGCATTGAGCCTTATGTAATGAGATGGCTCAATACAAATGAATGTTAAGTTGTAAGGTAGGGGCAATGAAATGAAAGTAGGAAAGATTTATCAAAACCCAGAAATATTTATAAGGAGACATGCTCTGAATGCCTTTGAAACAAAACCCCTGCTGCAGTAAATAGCTTTAATCCTAGATGGAGTGTTGTGTCTCAATTGGAAGCTTTTTAGAGGCTGATTTTTAAGTCTGTGTATCTGCTTCCCATTCCCTGCCCCTCTTCCCCCTTTCTCCCCCCTCTAAGTTATTTAAAGCCAAGTGCCAGAGAGAACTGCTGTGCATGTTAATATTTGAGGAGAGCAGCCATCGCTGAACACACAGGTCCTGGGTTGGTGTCACTATCCAGCTTGGCATCTGCTTTTCGTGTCTGGGTGATGTGCCAGCACATCGATCTGCTGCATCCGTTTCAAGGTTGATGCAGACCATGCTCAGTCTTGCAGCAAATCAAGTCACCTGCCAGGCAATGTGCATGCTGTGTTGCTTACTAGGGAAGTAAATTTTTTGCTACTGCTGTTCCGGGATAGCAGTGGAGCCTACAACAAATACACGTCATGAATTTGAGAAACAGCTCTGATTTTAGTGGGATTTGAGAGGAGCAGCACTTTCTGTTTACTTGGTCAACTAAGGGTTTAACTTTATACAGTTAGTCAGGTTGTCTTTGTGTCTCTATCGTGGCATTATCAGAGCTTAATACTGTAAAGATGAAGATCTAGAAGTTATCAGTGCATTGATAGCATTGCATCCCATTATTCACTTGCCAGCTTTCCTGATAGTCTCTTATGCAGAAGGGAGGCAGAAGGTTGATGCCTTAGCTTTGCCTAGAAACATTCCTGGGAGAATCAGTTGCTGCACACCAGTGTCTGTGAATATCTGGTAAAGAATCCTAGAATCATTAGTTTGGAAAAGACATGAGAGATTAGTGGACAAGTACAGTTGGACTCATTGTGTCATATCCCTAAGCACTTCATCTACCTGTCTTTTTAATACCTCCAGGGATGGGGACTCGACCACCTCCTTGAGCAGCCATAGCCCGATAACCCTTTTGGTGAAGAATTTTTTTCCTTACGTCTAATCTGAACCTCCCCTGGTGCTACTTGAGTCCATTCCCTCTTGTCCTATTGTCTGTCACCTGGGAGAAGAGACCAACACTCACCTTGCATCGACCTCCTTTCAGCTAGTTGGAGACAGTGATAAGGTCTCATGTAAGCCTCCTTTTCTCTAGGCTAAAACAACTGCAGTTCCCTCAGCCGCTCCTCGTAAGACTTGTTCTCCAGCCCCTTCACCAGCTTTGTTGCTCTTCTCTGGACATGCCTCAGCACCTCAATGTCATTCTTGTAGTGAGGGGCCCGAAACTGAACACAGTATTCGAGGTGCAGCCTCACTAAGGGCAGAATCACTTCCCTGGTCCTGGCCACGCAGTTTCTGATACAAGACAAGATGCTCTTGGCCTTGGCCACCTGGGCACACTGCTTCATGTTGAGCTGGCTGTCATCCAACACCCTGGAGTCCTCCTCTACCAGTTTCCCAGCCACTCTTCCCCAAGCCTGCAGTGCTGCACGAGGTGGTTGTGTCCCAAGTGCAGGACCCAGCGCCTGGCCTTGTTGAACCTCATTCTGTTGGTCTTGGCCCATCAATCCAGCCTGTTCAGATCTCTCTGTAGAGCCTCCCTACCCTCAAGCAGACGGACGCTCCCTCCTGGGTTAATGTCATCTGTGACCTTAGTTAGGGTGTGTTTGATCCCCTTATCCAGATTGTTGATAAAGATACTGAACAGAACTGGCTCCAACGCTGAGCCCTAGGGAATGCCACATGTGGTGGGTCCCTGACTGGATTTAACTCCATTTATCTCAACCCTTTGGGCCTGGCCATCCAGCCAGTTTTTAACCTACCAGAAGGATATGCCTGTCCAAGAAGTGGAGTCATCTGGTAGCAACCTTACCTGATGCTGATGAACCCTCAGGTGAGTGTGTGGTACTTGTGCTCTTCACCTGCTGCTAGGAGGTAATGAACCTACTGGTGCAGCGGTAAACCATTATCCAGGTTTATCTCTGTACTAGTAAGATTTAAAGCCAGCTGGCTTGCTTTTTGGGTGTTCCCTCACATTGTGGCCTTTCCTAAAGTTTTTTAACCAAGGCTGGCAGATCATCAGTTCTGGCTACTCTCTTTTGCAGTTACTGGTGTTTGCAAGGAGACCTATGGAGTAGCTTGCCATAGGGAAACCAGAGTCTCTGCTCTGAGGGATGGACAAATTTCCTGGTAATAAATGTGTGTCTGGAGTCCCTTCTGATTGTGAAGGAGGGAAGAGGCTGAAGTAGTCCAGCACTGATGCTCTAAGCTCTAAACTGTCATTGCATCTACAGGCAATGTGGGTACAGAAGGAAGTGGATTATAAGTGTTTTTCAGAAAAAACTAAGGGAGTCAGGAAGGCGTTTCCTATGATGTTCATGGTGCATTAGCAGCACTTCATATTTCTGGTATTTTTTTGTAAGCTCCATTTGTTAGAAGGGAGCAGATGGCAAGTTGTGAATTAGGTAGTAAAGATGCAATATAGTGCCCTGAAAGGATCCTGTCTTGTTCCTGAATCTGCATGTGTGCACGGAATTGAAGGCAGGAGAACTGATTTCCCCTGGCTTCTGGTAGGAATGCACTTCGAACTGTCACACCCCAGCATTTAGGGGTGTTGCAGAAGGAAATATTTTACATGATTATGATTTAGCAGCAACTGAGAATTTATCGATAACTTAAGGTAGGTAAAACACTTGGATCTTAAGCAGTAATTAATCATAAACCTATTTAATAAGTGATCAATGATCTGGCTGAGGGGATGGAGTGTACTCACACCAAGTTTGCTGATGATACAAAGCTGGTAGGAGTGGCTGATAGACCAGAAGACTGTGCTGCTGTTCTATGAGACCTGCGTGGGCTGGAAACTTGGGCAGAGAGGAACCCAATGAAATGCCACAAAGTGAAGGGTGGGGATCTGCGTCTATGGAGGAACAGCCCTGTGCACCAGTACAGGTTGTGGGTTGACCTGCTGGAAAGGAGCTCTGTGGAGAAGGACCTGGGAGTCCTGCTGGACAACGAGCTACACAGGAGCCCTAGTGGCCAAGGAGGCCAATGATATCCCTGGAGTGCATTTGGAAGAGTGTGGCTAGCAGATCCAGGGATTTTATCCTCCCCTTCTGCTCCGTTCTAGTGAAGCACTATTGGGAGTACAGTGTCCAGTTCTATGCTCCCCAGCTTGAGAAAGACAAGGAACTACTGGAGAGTCCAGTGGAGGGCCACAAAGATCATTAGGGGATTGGAATTACCTCCCTTATAAGGAAAGGCTGAGAGACATGGGCCTGTTTAGCCTGGAGAAGACTGAAAGGGGATCTATCAATATTTATGCATATCTAAAGGGCATGTATCAAGAGGATAGGGCCAGATTCTTTTCAGTGGTGCCCAGTAACAGAACAAGGGGCAACAGCCACAAACTGGAGCACAGGAAATTCTACCTGAAAATGGGGGAGAAACCTTTACTGTGAGGGTGATGGAGCCCTGGACAAGGCTGCCCAGCAAGGTTGTGGGGTCTCCTTCTCTGGAGATGATAATCAACACCTGCCTGGATGCAATCCTGTGAGACCTGCTGTGGGTAAATCTGCTTTAGCAGGAGGGTTAGACTAGATGACCTCCAGAGATCCCTTCCAACCCAGACCATTATATGGAAGCTATTATAATCAAAACAGTGACTTAATTACAGATTAAAAAAAAGAGATTTATGCCTGTTTACTATGTGGTATAAGAAGTATATATGTGAGTGCAGAAATATAGAAATACAAGGTCTGACACAAAAATACCCCAAGACTAACCTTATAACTCGAGCCAAGAGTTGGAGGGTAGAGACAAAGAGGTAGTTATAAAACATGTTCTGTCCTGTCACAGTGATACAAGGCTCAGCTCGGTTGTTTCACTCGGTATGAGTGTATGTGTGTTCAAATATAGACATTTTCTTGTCCTCAGTTGGAAAACATCGGTGTGCACTAGCCCACAGTGCTTTGTCTGTGAAGGAATCTGTTCTTAGCTAATAACATCACTGTGCTTGAGCACCCACCCTATTCACCAGACCTGGCTCTCTCTTCCCAAAGATCAAGTCAGTGCTCAAAGGAAACCCCCCCCCTTTTTTTTGTCAGTAGATGTGAAAGCAAAAAGAACAGAGATCTTCATCAACCTCTCAGAAAATAACGTGCAGAATTGTCTTGAATGCTGGCAGCACAGTGTGCTAGTGTGTGTCAACTCAGAAGGGAACTATAGTGAAGGTGTTCATAGCTAATTTCCTTAATTTGTTATAAAGAGTTGCAGGTACAGTCTCATTTATGTTATGTTGGACCTCATATATGTGTACACAAAGATATTTTAATATTTAAGCATAGGACTATGGATATTCACAATTACAAAAGTTTACATGTGAATTTAAGTATACAAAATGTAGAAAAAGGGATGGGTAGGATAGTGAGAATACTTGCACGCAATGCACCAGCATTCAATGACAGGCAGTAGTCAAATCTCAAGAAGTCTGAAAGATTCCTCAAGATGGGTGACAGTGCTCACATATGCTGCATCCACATTCCCGATGGGTGACAGCTGGCTCTCAAGGAAGGATGACTGTGCCTAAAACCTTTTTCATTTGCTTTGTGGGCAAATGAGATCATGGGTCACATCTGAGAAGCGTCCTAACTCAGAGGGAGATCACTGGTCCCAACCTGCTGTGATCCAGAATAGGTCAAAGGGCCTTCCATGAAATTGCTTGCTTTATAGGGTTTTGAGATAATTGACTTCCATCAGATATTTGAAATATTCATTTTCATGTTTAATGTTATTTTTGGCTCAGTTTAGAAGATGCAATTCTGGCAACATTTACCACTTACATCAGACTGCCTCACTTGGGTCACAATCCAGGTATCTGATGTATTCAGTTGTCAGGGGTGACTGATGGTCTATCTTTTTCTTAGGTGATGTAGAGGTGTTTTCCCAGGCACACAGGACTCTGAGAAGAGTGAAGGAATGCCCAAGTGCTCTGGATCACTGAATCATGATAATGGGTATTCTCACTCCATTGTGCCTTGTTAAGATGAACCGTTATCAGTCCTCTTCTTCAGGCCATGAAGACAGTCTTTTCCCCAGAACAGCAGTTTTGGGTTAACCATGGAGACTGGCATCCTGGGTGACTTTCTCTACAGAATGCGAATTATTCTTCCTACTAAGTGTGTGCGAGCCTGGCTTCCACTGGATCAACAAGTACCTCAGACAAGGGATGGAGAGTGTGGTTCCAAGTGAGTCAGAGGTCATGCTAAGCAGCTTAAAATGGTCTGTGGGTGCAGGGAGGGGGGGCGTGAGAATTGCACCAGTACGAGGGGTGCTAGAGAGTACACAAACCCGAACTAATAGCACATAGTGGGAGAGAGTATGCAGCAACAGAAAAGCTATTCGCACTTAAGGTTGTGTTTTGTGTGGGGTTTTTTTTTTTTTTTTTCTTACTGAGTAAGGCAGTTCTAGGAATTTGATGGGTTGGTTTCCTGTTTGGAGCAGAAAGCAGGTGNCCATGGTGGAGCTTGAGGCCATTCCCTCTTGTCCCTTGTCACTTGGAGGAAGAGGCCAGCCCCCTGCTCTCCACACCCTCCTTTCAGGTAGTTGTAGAGAGCGATGAGGTCTCCCCTCAGCCTCTTCTCCAGGCTAAACAACCCCAGCACTCTCAGCCATTCCTCATAAGACTTGTTCTGCAGACCCCTCACCAGCATGTGCAGGTTGCTGCTGCACTAGCAAGACCTAATATTTCTTCAAAAAGAGATTTGCTTTGCTTTGTCTAATGAAACAGCTGTTCTGACCCCCTGTCTCTTAGTTTCAGTGATCTCAAACACAATTCCTCTATTGCTCCATGTGCTTTTCCCTCAGGTCTTCCCATTGCAGGTTGGGAAATCTCTCTTCCCAGGAAAGTGAAACCAAAGGAAATCAGGAAAAAATTCACTTTGCAGGGAATTTGCTCTTCATAATACTACTTTCTCTTCCCAGCAGGAGAGGCTGCACCTCCTGCCTTTCCAGGGCTGCCTGTCTACTTCCAGCTTCTCCACCAGCCTGTTGCTGGAAGTGAAGAGTTTCTGTGACTCACACTTCCAGGCAGCCCCGGGCTTAGCTTGGGAATGGCGTTGGGGCATGTACATCTTCAGACTAAGTTGACAGTGGCTGTGATCTGTTACTTGTGCTGTCGCGGTCAGAGGTCTGTGTGGGGTATTGCTTGAGTTCCTCACTGTAGACAAATCTTTATGGACAAAGCCTGGTTTTATCTCTCCAGTAAGTTCCTCCCTCCTGAAATCCCACTAGTCTTTGTCTTTCCTCCTCAGTGAGCTGAATACTACATCCATGTCCACTAGCATCATTAGGACCAGATTCAGACTGCAATAAAAATAAGTTTTTCTGGTTTCCTCTGGTGTGAATCTGCAGATTCTCTTCTAGCAGTAGTATATATGATGGTACTGCTGTGCACCATTGTTGCAGTAAAAAACTTTTAGGGTAAATAAGAATATCACAGACCAGTGTGCTTTTTCCCCTAGATCCCAGTTATGGGTACCTAGATTAAAGTTTTTCTTGGCTCCATATTTTGAATTCTATCCCCCATCTGGACACATCATCACGGATGCTTGCATTTTTTTCTCTGACTTCCATAAAAACTGCACGTCAGGGCTGTGACTGACTTAATAAAACCCCATTTCCAGCACTTGTCAGATGATTGGCAAGCAGCACCTGCCCCTCTGCTTGAGTGGTCAGGAATGAAGCATCTTCTGTGAGAAAGAGCAGTGATGTTCTGGAGCTGTCTGGTTGAAGGAAAGTAATTAATGAGTTAATTAATGTTCATGATGGAAATACCTTGTGGTTTTGTGTATTTCTCCTTCTAAACTTCGGTTAGATCAGCACCTGTGTGTTTTATTTTAGCATAAGTATTTGAATTCATGATGGCAAAAGGGCAACATGGCTTGAAATTTGATATTAAAAAATGAAAGAGTGAAACGTGAGCAGCAGCACACCTTGTGTTCCCTCTGGAGAAGGCTGCTTTCAAGCAATGCCTAGAAGCTACCTGCTCCATGTAGCGTGTGCCTTTGCTAATACTTCTTTGTGCCTAGTGCCTGGGCTCCAACCCCCTGCTCCATTGACATTCTCCCTCTTGGCTGGAAGAATTAGCTTTCTTCAGAAATTAGCTAGATCTAATTGCAGGCTTGGCTTTTTCCTCTCTGGCACTCATCAGCAGAAAAATAAGGTTACCTTAAGTTGTCAAAAGTCACAGGTGACTCTGCCCAAATTTTTGAGGAAAAAAGTCTGAGCCTGAAGGAAAGAGGCTCAGCGCCATAACACAGAAGCACAGAATGGTCGGGGTTGGAAGGGACCACTGGAGATCATCTGGTCCAACTCCACTGCTAAAGCATGTTTGCCCAGAGCAGACTGCACAGGAACATTTCCAGGTGGGTTTTGAATATCTCCAGAGAGGGAGATGTGGGAAGGAATATGTTACAGCTGACCACCGGAACAGCAATGACCTGTAGACAGAAAATCAGCCTTGGTGTGCAGCTTGCTTCAGGCAGAATCCCATTCACCTGGGAAGAGGTCTAAAGCCTCTGGTCTTGCTCCTGTTATGTCTCAAAGCCCTACCAAGCACTGAGCCAGTTCAGAAGATGAGTAGCAGGGAGCACATTTGCCCTGCGTGAGCTCCTTTTCGCTCTGTCTGCAGAAGTAACGCTGCACACTCTGTCTACCTACACAACCTTGCAGTGACCTTAGCAGGGCAGCCAAAGGAAAGGTTAGAAAGGCAGGCAGCACAGGTCCCTCCACTTGCTCCTGCTCTGCCTCAGGCTGGCAGCAACCGCAGAAGCAAAATGAGACACAAACCACTTCTGACGAGCAGCAGCTGGGAGCAGACACGCTCTGTGGCTGTTGCAGCAAAGATGTGCAGAGCATTACAGGGCACAGCATTTTGGGAGTGGGCTCCCAACACCCAAACGATGCTTCTCTTGAGCACAGTCTCCCTGCACGCGATGCTGGCCCAGGAGCTCAGCCTGGACAATTCTTGTGCAGACTATGAGGGTTGCCTGGGGTATCTTGAAGAGGTAAGGCCACCTGGCTTTCTAACACTCCCCTCTGTTTCTGATTTCTGGAGGCTGAAACAGTGAATTCATGTTTTATTTCTTAGTAGACTTTTATATATATACATATGTATATGCCAAAGTTTTTCACTTGGTCATTTCTTATTTAGAAAACTTATTCTGAGAAACTCTTAAACTTTCTCTCATTCTGTCCACTGATGACAATGTATTAGATTTACTTCCAGAATGGAAACTTTGTACTCTGAGTAGTTACCAGCCTAGTAGTCTCCTTTTAAAAAATTTATTTATTTATTTATTTATAAATAAATAAATAAACATGAATGGATGCTCTGAGAACCTTGCCTGTTTAAAACCACATTATGAGCTTTCTGTGGAAGAATCAGTTAAGCAGGTGCTGCAACCCTGTCTCACCTCTGAGAAAAGCTTTTTCCTTTTCCGTGCCGGAGCATCCCTCTTCCAGACAGAAAGGGCACAGGGGCATCCAAAATCCCAGTCCTACCAATGGTTTTGTTTCATTCTTTCTGCAGTCTGTTTCAGGTTTACAATCTTCACCTCAGAGGAGTAAGGTGTGCAGAACATAAGAAAAGGCCATCATCAGGATGGTCACTATGTACAACTCCTCTACTCCCCAGTCTACCCTGTACTTCATCAATCTGCTCATGCTTCTCACTTCTGGGCCACTTAAGCAATACTGCTATCATTACTAACCTGAACTTATGATTTCCTTTGGTATCTGGGTCTTGATATGAAAATGCTCTCTAGTTAGCTCCTTGGCTGCAAGAACAAATGAGTGAGTTTTATTTTCTTGATGCAAACTGTCAGTTTTCTCATCCAGAAGTCAAAAACTAGTCTTCAGTATAGCAGTGTTTCCTGCCCTCTCCCTAAAATGCGCTCAGGCTCTGTTCCCACAGCTACTCCGCAAGGGTTTGCTCAGGCTGCACAGACAATGGTGAAGTGCAACTAGGGAAAAGACCTGAGGAACTGGTGGTACCTGGTGGAGCTGGGGGGAAAGCAGGAGGAGATGTTAAAAAGAGTGAAGTCTCCAGGTTCAGGACTCTTTACTTGCTATTCATTTCTCGTTTACAAGAATTTACATTTTAAGCATATATATATTTGTGTGTGTGTGTATATATATGTAACTATATGTATGTGCTTATAATTGCATAAACTTGCAATGCTTTTATTTTTGCCCACAACTGAAAAAGGGATACTTTTGAATTCTGAGAAGAAACACACTTGTTCCTTGTTCATGTGTGCAAAGGGCCAGAGTGTCCAACAGACACAAGCTACTAAGGAGAAGCCAAAGCAAATGCAAGATGTGAAGCACTGTGGGTCTGCCTGCCCCGGCACTCCTGCAATGCTTGTGCTTGTCTGTGCAACACGAACACCTGCACATTCCTGCCTTGGTCTTGGGTGTGCTGCTCCAGACAGGTATGTGCACACCTGGGAAGTGCTGCTGTTTCCATCCTAGTCTGGGAGAGAAAACCACTGGCACTGAACACAGCAGAGACAGTGACCATGGGAGTTGGCAGTTCTGCTGCTGCCCTCTGTTACACAGTTAGGAATTCATATTATGGCCAAAGCAGCTCCGGGAGCAGAGTCCTTTTGGTTTCAACTTATCTCCCCCCGTGCTCTACTTTTCATCAGCAGTGCTTATACAGGGACTCATCCGCATACTGTCAGCCTGCATACTGAGCATAATGCAAGCATCACCCTCAGCTTCTGTGTGCAGAGGAGGTGGAGGTATATATGAGTGGTATCCACAGGAGAGGATTCTCCAGTGCTGTGAGCATGTCCTCCTGCATTTGAGCTGGCCCCTGAGCTCTGGATAGCACAGTAACGTCATCTGTTTATCTCCTGTATGCAGAGCTCGGTGTTGATAGTCTTATCTGTGCCACAAATGGCTTGGGTAGAAAAGTGAGGGCTCTGCTGTTCTGCAAGCAGCCAATGGCAACAGTTTTTCTTGCCTTGGGATTCTGGTAATTCGGGTCATTATTTGGAAGAGGTTATTTGCTAGGTAGGCTGCATTGGAATGAGGTTGTCCAAATGGCTACAGTAGGATCTTCTGTCACTGCGGGAACTGCAGGCTCTTGCCATGGCTTTTGGCTCCTACCACTGTAGTTTCAAACTATATGTGCCTTTCTGGGAGGGAGCTTAGTGGCTCAAGCAGGAGTCAATCCTTTGTGCTTACTTTGGCTTCTTTCTCAGCTGAACAGTCTCCAGGTTCCTGTAACGTGCCAACCCGTACCAGCCTCTATTTATCATCTTTCTGTGAGTATTTGTAACAATTTTGCTTGCTACAGCCACAGTCACTTAAGCTGGATAACATTTTCAGGCTGAAAAGGCTAGTAGCAGGGTGGTTATCAGGTAGAGGAAATGCACCGTATTTGCTCTGGCCTTCGGTGCCCAGATAATATAGCAGCAAATCTCGTTCCTGGAAG
The DNA here is from genome assembly GCA_013389865.1 of Piaya cayana. NCBI lineage: Eukaryota > Metazoa > Chordata > Aves > Cuculiformes > Coccyzidae > Piaya > Piaya cayana. The sequence continues at coordinate 64,078 of WAAB01015770.1, forward strand.
ATGGGAGGTGGCTTGCAAGATTACACAGTCCTGAAACACATGGAGGTTGTTTGACACATGTGACAGAGGAGCAGAGGGGGAGGTGGAAAAGAGGACTGTAGTTGTTTTTAGTGCTCATCAAATGTGCAATGTGGCTGATGGCTTCTTCACCTCAGGAACACCAAAGCAGCAGCAGCAATTGTGCCGTGACTACACTCCTAAGAGCTCTTCGGTTGGTTAGGAGCACAGGTTCATTTGAAAGTTGCTGCTATTTGCAGAGTAGTAACAGATTGTGCACCTCTCCGGGTAACCATTTCTCTCAACATTCCTCTAAACAGGTGCCTTTGAATCCCTCCCCCACCTTTAGATTGAACCATCTGGGTGGCTGGAGGTGACTGGGTACTTTGAAGGAAAGAAATCTAACTGCTTCTTGTTCCCTCCTCAGCAAGACATAGATGTGAAGCAGGACTAGACCACGGACTAGGTCCTGTGATTCCTACTAGATCAAATAGGACCAGCACACTTGCATACCAGCTGTGCAGGATGTGGCAGGCTGGGGCTGGTTCTTATTGCACATCTGATCCAGAAAAAAGTGAGGTACCTTGTTATTTCCAGAGGCAGCTCGTTCTAGGCTTGCTTTGTCTAGACTGTGAGCACTTCCTCATGAGTACAACCTCCACTGCTGGTGGAAGAGTGGGACAGAACTGAAGACAGAAATCTTGGTAAATGTTGTAAGGTAAAGAGAAATATAAGCAAAATACAATGTAAATATCAGGAGAGGAACTAATAGCCTTTAGGATCAGGATTTTCCAGCAGTTGTGCTGTCTGAGGCAGGGTGTATATTGATAGAGAGCCTCCCAGTCCAGCACTTTTGCTCTTCCCTAAAATGGGAAGAAGTGGGAGACTGGGGAGAAGTGGCTAAGCCAACACTGCGCTGCTCTGCAGGCTCTGCAAAGGCAGGTTGGCAGCATGCCTGGAGCTGAAAGCTGCTTCGGGACCCACTTAGGGAGGCATCGCTCCAGTGTGGGTTGTCCCATTAACTGTGGGACACAGCTCAGCAACACGGGACGGGTCTGAGAGGAGCATTGCAGCTCCGGCTGGCACAGTCTCCAGCCCTCTGCTCCGAGGGGTTTACTAAACAGGCAGCTTCCCATTTTGTACCTCTGGCAGGGGAGGTCACCAACAAAATAACACCCTGTGCCATCCCGGGGGTGTGGCATGAGAGTGATGCATGCGGGACGAGTGCCAGCATCAGCGCTGCCACTTGCCAGCACTTGTGGCTTTGGGAAGAAGATGCTCTGCAGCCACCGGGTGAGGTTCAACTTGCACAATTCTGGGTGGGAAATGTTGCTGCAGAAACCCTTCCTTGGTGTTCTTCTTATTCATATAAGTAAAAGCTAGGAATGTGTATTAACATCTATCCAAATATTATAAAATAGTATTATTTCAGTAGACCTCAGGATGAATTTTTCCCATGTTACTACAGTGTGCATGTTATCTAGGCTTATTCCTTTTATTTTTTTTTTTTAAAGATTCACATTCTCCCATCTCTCTTATTTGTTTCTTACAAATCAGTTTCCTAAGGTTTTGGTTTTGACTGTCCCCATTATTCCACTTAGTTTAGAGATGCTTACAGTCTCAAAATCTTAGACATTGTGATTTCATCCTTTGCAATTTCCCTTTAGATTTTCATTCCTTCTGACGAGCTCATTAAAGTCCCTCCCTGTTTCTTTGCCTTCTGCAGTTTCAAAAATGTGTATTGAATACATCTTTTTCTGTAATCTTCACTGTCTTAATCTTAGTCCTTTGTGATATTTGTTCATTCTCTTCCTATCTCCAGTAAAAAGATCAAATTTATTTATTTATTTTAATCTCTCAAGCTAAATATTCTAAAACCATATGGACTACTTGTTGTTTCACCCCAGGAGATGTGTAAAGTGATGTTTTATTTTAAATATGTTTCACTTGGGATTTTCCAGCTTGCTCTTGCATTTGTAGATTTAATATTTCCCTTCGCTGCTTATGTTTACACTGAACATTTGTTTTAATTTTCAACTTATGGTTGTACTCAGTGCAGTCTTATCTCACCGGATGGAAGTCAAATAGTTTGTTATTGATTACACTGTTCCCTATCATAGTCTTATTAGTTCCTGCCAATTAGTTTGTTGTCTTGTTGATAAGATTATTGCCATCAGTGCACTGTAGTGATCATGGTTATCCAGGGATATTCAAGCAGCAATGCTGATGCACATGATAGTTCAAAAAATCTCTAGAAATGTTTCCTTATTCAGACTTCTCTCTCCTTACACCAATCTGCTGCACAAGCCAATGTATTATTTGACTTTGCTGTTGGTTTTTAATCCCTGTATCCTTACCCTGACTGATTAAAAACTACAGTGTTCACTGTGAGGTGGTTTCTGTGCAAGGATGTTCTCTGCTTCTCACCATCTCATGCAATTCCTCCTCTGGAACATCTTCCCTGGTTATCACTGATACAAGGAGTAGAGCTGACTCTTTTATTTGGACCATCCCATTTAATTGTTACTGTAAAGGAGGAGTAGTCCTTCATGAACTTGTCTAGTTCCTTTCTAAATGATGTTCTGTGGCAAATGGCCAAGAGTCCCACATTTAATTAATTTCTGCGCAGTGGGAGGAAAAAGTATTTCCTTTCACTTTAAATCTCAATATTTTATTAGATGTCATTAGTTGTTGCACTATGAAATGTAGCAGATGATACATTCATCTTCCCTGACTTTTCTTTGTTTCCTAGACCTCTGTTGTCACCTGCTTTTTATCTAGGCATCTCTTCTTGAGACAAGGAATCATCATGCCACTCTTTGGCTGAATTCCTTCCTTTCCTGTGCCTCCCCTTCTTCCCTTTCCCTGTTTCTCCTGTAGGGAGTCTGGTGCTGTGTGGTTACACCATAGATCAACACAGTCACATCACAATGTTTTCTGCTTTGTTCCTGTCATTCTCCTAAAACCTCCTCAAACTGCAGCTCAAGTTTTGCTGCTGCTTTGCGGGCCTGTTAAGAGGAAACTGAACCCAAAAGTATGATTTTTTGTGATTTGTTTTGCTTGTCTCTTGCCATGGATATTCATCAATAGATGTAATAAAAATGTTTCAAAACCTTGCCTTACCTATGTCCTTGGACCATCACAGCTGTAACACATCTACCATGAACCATACCCCGTTCTGTTTGCCTTTTTTATGGCTTCAAAGAAAGGAGCTAATGTCATCAGGTAACTACCTGCAGCAATCCTAAGACCTCCTTCCTGAGCAGCCACAGGGAATATTGCAGCACAGTGTTGAGTGTGCACATCTGGGGCTATTTTTTATCCCTGCTATGTGATTGTTCATCTGCTGCTTGATTGCCTGCTCCCATTGTGGCTTCTCTTATTCTTGGAATGAGGCAGTTCTGCTCCTGAGAAAGACCAGTGGCAGAAATCCTTGCACTTGAGGGAGAAGAGATTGCAACCTGACGCATTTCGGAATGACCCTGTTTTAGGCCCTTAGTAAGAAGCAGCAGAGAGGTTAGCAGAGTTTACCTCCAGCTCAGAACTCTACTGTCCACTGGTTCTCCTGGCCATGGTGCAGCCCAACTGCCCCGCTGGGCATCGCGGGTTGGGCTGCATTGCAGGACCTTACCCTGTGCCCATGTCCTCCTCACTGAGGAGAGACCCCATGATGGGAATTCATCATTAATTCATATTTCATCTCTTACCTCTTCCCAGCAGGTCTTGGGGCTTCAGCTCCAGTGCTGTAGGGGCACCTGTGTATGGTGGTCTCCTCTTTCTTTTGTGCCTCCAGGGACAGTGTTGGGCAGAGAGATGATGGAGAGTGGGAGCCAGCAATCCCCGGGCCTGGAGGGAGAGCACTGTCAGAGGCACTGTGAACCCTTCTCACAGGCAGGGGGAATGAGCCCCTTTGCACTGGCCATGAAATCAGTCATGTGTAGGTTTTTGTCCAGCCCTGGGGGGTGGGGGAAGGAATGTGGGTTGGGCGAAGTCTAGGATTACACCACAGCTGAATTTTTCTTTCCACACTTTAAATAGCCAGCACCTTTTGGTCCTGCTTTTGCGTCTCCCGTTGGCTCGTGCCCCGACAGCACCGTCCACAAGGTAACACCTCTGCCCCTGTTTCCTTCTGCCCTGCTCCCCTCACCCACCTGGGTCTGCCGTGGATGAGAGGTCACGGTGCTCTTTCTGCCTGTTTAATAATTTTCTAGTGTGGAGGGGTCCTCCGACTCCTTCCTTGCAGTCGCTGTCAAATGCCTGCCAGTGTTTCTTACTCCTCTTCATGTCTTGAAACTTTGTTTTATAGGGGGAGGGGAGGTGTTCAAAGTGCTTCTTTGCCTTTTTTTTCTCATTCTCTGGATGGGGAAGAGTGTCTTTTGCTGCCAGTGCCTTTTCCGGCTCTCCCGGCAAAGGAATTGTAGGTAGGAATGAATGGCAAGTGTTAGGCTGCGGCTGGAGGAGCTGCCTCTGTGAGGCATGACAGAGGAAGGTGGCCTGCTTGGCACAAGGTCCTCAGTTATCCCAGTTCTGGCACCTGGCGCTGGTAGGAGTCACAGTCCTTTGCCTCATGGGACTTGGCAGCCAGGAGGGCATCCTGCCCGCAAGGAATAGGCTGTAACTCCCCCTGAGCCTCCTAAATGGTTGCAGCAGAGCTGGTGCCACCCATGCCAGCCGTGCCTATCTCCGTGCTATGCTCTGAGGCACGAGCTGTGCACCAGCAGGCATGCTGTGCCCTGGCTTTCCTGGGAGGAAATGTGTCCTCTTGGAGGTTTTTGGGGAAGGTGGGACAGTGGGAGAGGTGCCCACGTGCTGTGTGCTGATCTTCTACTTAGTAGGGATCTGTTTAGAGATGGGAGAAGCTCTTGCAGTGCCAAAGCTTCATGAGAGCAGTACTGTGGGGAGCTTCTGCAGGCAAAAGGCAGATGTTTGGAGAGGCAGAGGAAGAGATCGCCTTGGGAGAGGAGACATCCCAGGTGGCCACGGTATCTGCATTCCTTAATTTCCTGCTATTAGAAGGATAGCACTATCCTGAAAAATCAACTTTTCTCGCAGCCTAGTAGATTGCCACCACTGAAAGCAGAAACTTCTTTTCCCCTCTTATTTCAGTTTGTCCTCTTCCCACATGCAAGACTACTGTGTGTTTTGTGGCTTTCATGGCATAGTCTGTAAAACCAGACCTTGGTAAGCAGCAATATCTTGTCAAGTATTTAATCCCCCTCTTGCCCTCCTCCAGCCTTAGATCTGTTCCCTGTACCTGTTGCAGAGGGAGGTCCAGCCTGGCTCTGCCACTGAATCTTCTGTGTAACACCATGTTTAGAGAATGTGCTACCAAAACCAGAAGTGTTTTGAGATGAGTCTATTAAAAATAATGAAACTGACAGTGGTTTTTAAGGACTAGATTTGGACTAAGTAATGAAATTACATACATGCTCTTAGTGCCTTGCTGCCAGCAGGAATCAGTATGAGAAACAACAGAGGAGCAGTTTGGCATGTATGTGCACATATCCTTTCCTTGCTTTTGCCTCCTGTAGCCCAAATTTCTGCCTCTTGCATGGCTTATGCTGAATATAACAAAAGAAACTCCTTCTGAAGGTGGGATGGATTACAGAGTCCCTGGTGCTGTCAGCAATGGCGAAACGGTGCCTGTGCACCCTGGCGTGGAAAAGGAGACGGAGAAGGAGGACCGGACCTTGGAGCGGGGGCAGTGGAACAACAAGCTGGAATATGTTCTGTCTGTGGCTGGGGAGATCATTGGCCTGGGAAATGTCTGGCGCTTCCCCTACCTCTGCTACAAGAACGGTGGAGGTAAGTGGATCCCTGGCCCCAACAAGCCCCCAGGGTGCCTGCTCAGTGGTGTCCCTCCACGATCCCTCCTGCCTCTGCAACCACTGTGTCTGGCCCTGCTTGCTCCTGGCAGCAGCTTCTCAGCAGTGCCCAAGCCATGAGTTTGAAGAGAGGAGCCAACCTACTGGCATGTGGCCACCAGCAGGGACCTGCACAGGGGCTGCTTTGACCAATGAGACATGAGTGAGCAAGAGGTGATATTCCAGGGTTTCTGATGGCTTTCTTTCCCTGAGGTTTGTGGAACCCTGACCTTGCTGACAAGGTGGATGGCTATTAGCAGGGGGAGAGAGGAGGACCTGGGTGAGGGTCTTAGTGCTTGGAGCAGCGTGACTCACCTCGGCACCTCTTCCTTGAGGGGTACCTGTCACGCTGTGCAAACATGTCCTGGAGACACTGCACAGAGCAGTGCAGGAGACTGCAGGGCACTGTGTTTCTCATGGGTGCTGTAAGTAGCTGCTGCAATTTCTGTAGGCTTAGGGACTCTTGACTATAGATCTTGGTCTGGTGTTCGGTCCTGGAAGGGTGTCCTTCAGGGACTGGCACTGAAGCCCGGTATCAAGGACAAGGCAGAGCAAGAGGATTTTTCTTGCCTTGGTGCAGAACCACAGAATTGCCCCTGCAGCCCGTGGTGCTCTCACAGCATCTACTAGAGCTGTGAGCCTATGTGAGAGAGGACATGTGCCTCCAAGATAGATGTCAGGGTTGTGGGTTGTGTAGACGGCCATGCTTGAGAGAGTAGGGTGTTGTTGTTACTGCTGGCTGGTAATTATTGTGATCGGTGGCTGATCCTGTGCTAAGTTAGGCTACCTGTGGCTTAACAGCACAGCTGGGCTTGCTTTTGTGGACTGAGGGTTGCCACAGGCTTTTACAGGTTTTTGTGCCTTCTTTTAGTTTCTAGCTGCCTTTTAAGGGAGAAAACTATTTAAAAAAACCCAAAAGCCCAAAACTCTCCTCAAGTTTTGCTTGGTGACACATGGAAACCCTGTTTGCTCATTAGGTGCTAATCAGGTGCTCCAGAACGACAGGGGAGAGGGGAAACAACACTTGGCTGGGAGCTACAAGGAGCCAGCGCCAGGGACCTGGGGCTGAAATCCCCTGGCTTGAGCCTGGGGTAGTCTCATGGGCCTCACTAAACAGCTTTCATCCTAGTGGCATAAAAGAGGATTAACCACTGTTTAGCTACTTTCACGCCCTGCTTTGCTGAGTGCTTGTTTCTTTTCACCAGGTGGTTGGGCATTTTCTTTCCCTGTTGAAAAAGGAAGAATTTTTGTGTTTTCTTGTTCCAAGGGGAATGTTTCTTGGCTGCTTGCTGAGCCATGTCTCCTGCTGTCATATGCTTTCTGGTTGCCATCCCATTGCAGGAGGTAGGATCTGGGACCCTGCCCTGGCACCTCTTGCCTCAAGTTCCCAGGGAGGGTACTGGGGAAAGGGGAGCTGCCATGTGTGGTTGGGCAGTAGAGGCAAGAAAAAAAGGGATTTCTCAACTTTTTTCCCTCCAAGAAATGGTCCTGAAGCAAAGCAGCACAGACTGTGAGGAGTTTGAAGCCTTCAGGAAATTTTTCATCTCTGGCTCCTTTCCCATGAGGTTGGAGCAATGATGGGGCACAAGACTTTTCATGGAGAGAGGAAAGCTTTTCTCATAAGACTTCCCTTGGGGCACGTTACTGCAATGAGGCTGACATGGGGCTCCCTCCTGCCTCACAGAGCCCAGCCTGCTCCGGCTGGTGCTATATCACATCCCTGTTAAACCTCAGGATTAATTTTAAAAGCTACCAGAGGTTTTGTCCCGTACTCCTTTGGGAAGGTTGGTGCAGGCACTTGTTTCTCTGGTACTTCAATAAAGATCAGGGTCCTTTATTTAATTTTCTCCAGGTCAGTCATGACCAGTCAGCAATCATTTACTCTTGTCCCAGCATTACTGTTGAGCTGGAATAGCTCTGCCCCACTGGCTGATGTTTTCTTCCCCCACTGAATTGTGCATAGGCAGCGTAGGTAACTGCTCTCAGCTCTTGCTTTGCTGCTCTAAATAAGTTAGGCTCTTTGCAAAAAAGGTATCTGTAAAATCTGAGCTATGCAGAGGTCAGTCACACACTTTTCCTTTGTTTAGAGGTATTTCCACATAAGAAAGGAGGAGTCATCCCTCATATATTTAGTGCTCGGTGTTTGATACGAAGGTTCTGAATAGTGGAGGGAAAGGAAGGTGGAAGAAGAGCAAAAAATGTTTTATTTTGTTCTTGTTAGCTCTCGTTTTCACCTCCCACAGTGGGGTCAGGCCCTCCTTGGGCAGGTTGGCCCCACCAATTGGGAAATACCAGGTAAACCTGTCCGGTGGTGTGGCTCTGCTCCCCAACCTGGCCAGTACCAAGAATCTACTGTCATCCCTGCACACATGGAGGGGAAGGGGCTGTAGTGGAGGTGATGTGTGGCAGGATGTCCCCCTTCCCCTTCAGTGAGGCAAAGCTCTGCCAGGTGCCAGGGTTCACTTGTGGGTAGGATGGATCAGCCCTCGGGGCTGCTCAGGTGTGCTCCTGGACCTCCATCCACACCACAGACTCCCACCACTGCCTGTCCTCCCTGCCGACCTCTCAGGCAGGGTAGGGTTGGGTAGGGTGCCTTTTCTGGGCCCATGTCCATGGCTTTTCCCTGTCTGAAGACCATCCTGCCTGCTCCCCTTCTGGCTCGTATGGACAAGCAGCAGCCTTCTGCCAGTTGCAATGACATGCGGAGCAGCTATGGGCCTGGTGATGATCAGGAATGTCCCACCCTGCCCGTCTCCCAACCTGGGGAACAAGGGGAGAGGGGTAGATGACAGTCCCTGGCCCAAACATGTCTCTGCAAATCCCTTCTTCACCCCACCGTAGTTTTGCATTATTTCACACTCCTCATGTTCAGACCCTCTAGTTAGACTTCCAAAACATGAACCCTGCCTGAAACCTGAGATAATCAGAGCAGACGACAAGCTGTAGGTAAGGGAAATCCAGGCTGAAGAGCTTGATCTGCCACTTCAGACACTTTTCCTGAGACCCTGTGGCTACAGTTGAGTTAAATATAGACTTTTATATGAGAATAATCTCTCTTGGAAATAGCCTTCACTTTTATGATAATATGACGAACTGGGAGTTCCCTCCCCTTTGCTCTCACTATAAACTGGTAGAGGGAGAGAATGCATGTAGATACTTTTCATTCCCCGGGCTGTCAGGTATCAGTATCCCTTCAGCTGCTGTTTGCCCACCAGCAGCTGCCAAGATGCTCTCCCTGTCTATTTTGACTGCATTTTTTTTTTGCAAGAGAGGGAGGGCTGTGGCTCTGCATCCTGCCAGGGTGTGATGTGGAGGGGCCTCTGGCTGGTCCCTAAAGCCCCTCTTCCCTCTCCTTTCCCCTGCATGCCAGCTAAGCTTCTTAATGAAATCTCTTGTGTTTGGGGTTTACTTGTGCACTGGGGTTGTTATTTCCCATACACCCCCACTGACCAACCCCAGAGCCAGTTATTATCCCACCAGTGCAGAAAGGGTCTATGCCAGGAAAATGCTATTAGTGGCTAGCTGGGATGCCACCTGTGACCCTGTGTGCCCCTCTGAGCCCACCACAGCCCAGCTGCTGCTCTTGACTCAGGGCTACTCCTTTCCACGTCAGCTTCTCATCCTGCTTCATGTCCCTGCCTTTGCAGCAGAGCTTGAGCATCTTCAGTGGTGTGTGAATGCAGCAGGGAGCACAGACTAGCTTGCAGGGCTGTCTCCTGTGCTCTGTAGGGTAAGAGCCTGTAGTACGTTTAACGTTAGCCTGGGATAATCAATAGTCTGATGCATTTTATCTCTCCCTGACTGGTTTCATGACGGCTTGAACAGGATGGCAGCCCTGCCTGCTGGCATAAGGTACATACTTTCCTCCACTACTTGTTTTTCATTTGTATGTGCAGCTGTTTGGTGAACAAATTATTGAGCAAACCCACAGATTGAGTGAAGATGTCAGTCCCTATGTGCTCCTCAGTGCCTTGGTGTTGTCAGATAGACGCTTGTCAGCTTATTCAATCAGAACAATCAATGTGAAAGAAGTCACCAACTTGATTAAAAGGAACAATGGTTTTACAGCAGTGTGTTCTCCTGTATTCCTATACAGCTATTGAGAACCTTTCTCACTCTTTTCTGCACAAAAATCAGGTATAGAAACTTTTCTTTCCTCTCCATCTTTTCTAAATGTTGAGTTACTCTTGCAATTGCATAACTCTGGGAGATGAAATGTGAGGAAGATCCCTTTTTCCCAGCATCCTGCCCATGGACTTCCCACTCTCACAGCCCCCAACCCTCCCAAGCTGTCCCATGATGGAGGGACCTGTCTGGTGCCAGGTTGGAGATGGCCTGACCTGAGTCACCCCACAGGGCTTACTTCTATCTGCCACTTGAATCTGCCAGGTGCCTTCTTCATCCCCTACCTCATCTTCCTCTTCGCTTGTGGGATCCCTGTCTTCTTCCTGGAGACAGCGCTGGGACAGTACACCAGCCAGGGAGGGGTGACGGCCTGGCGCAGGATCTGTCCCCTCTTTGAAGGTAAGTGGGGTGAGCCCAGGAGGGCACGGCATGGTGGGGGGATCATGGGGCCCTGGGGAGATGAGCAGTGATGCCTCTCCCCACACTCTGGGTCATTACATACCTCCGTGCATCTTCTGCCCACCCCTGAGGGGCCCAGCCTGGGAGGGCTACGGGCTGTCCCCTCCGCAGAACTGCATTGGAAAAACTGATTGCCTTTCTAGTAGAACAGTTCCCATCATTGTGTTGCATCCTGGCTCCCTTCTTCATAGCTGCAGCTCTGACCAGAAGCTTTGTACCTAATCAAGGTTGTCCTCCAAGAGCTAATGATGAAAGTGCTTCTAGAGGGTGTGAGGAACCTAAAACATACTACTATTTTTATGTCAATGCTGTGTCATTTTCCTGAGTTTGTAGCTCTCATAAAGCCTTAGTGTTGAAGAAGTCAGCTGTCTTAATAAATTGTTAGCAGTCAGATTTACTTAGCACTATTTAAGCACATTCAACCAGCCTCAAGCCACTTTCCATGATTTCTCTGAAAGTCTCAGTTTTCTCCTTTCCACATCCCAAAACCTTCTTATGATCTTCTGTCACCTCCCAGAGAAGGTGTGTGGTGTTAATACGAAAGCTTCTCCAAAAGTGAAAATGGATGAGCGAACAAAATTAAAAGTGAAGTTTGGAGGAAGAGATGCTATTCAGTAGGTGGAACACTGTCATATGTGTCTGTCTCCTTGGGTGGCTTTCCAGCTATAATCTTTCCATCCCCTGCCCAGACTCCCCTTCCTTGCCATCCTTTCACCAGGGAAGGCTGCAGCATGGTGGTAGGAAGAAAGAGGCCCCCGAGACCCCTTCTTGGACACCCACTGATGTGGCATGGTGGGATTTGGGGAGTGGGTGATGGTTCTGGCAGCTGCTCTGCAAGCATTCAGCTGGCAGTGCAGTTAAAATATGGAGCAGATGAAAATGTTGGGTGAGCACAGTGAGCACCTCCCAAGGGGAGTTCTGTTCTCATCTCCCAGCGCATGGGTCACCAGCCTTTGGGGCTCACTTTCTACAGGAATTGGCTATGCCTCACAAGTCATCGTCATACTGCTGAACTTCTACTACATCGTTGTCCTGGCCTGGGCCTTGTTTTATCTCTTCAGTTCGTTCACCATCGACCTCCCTTGGGGCAGCTGTGACCACGAGTGGAACACAGGTGTGTGAAGAGACACCCCTCCCAATCCTGCTTGGGTGGGACTGCTGATCATAGGGGTGGGAAGTGCTGGGTCACTGCAGTGGTGCTGGTGCTTTGGGGGAAGAGGCTTGGTTGATATGTGTCTTTACTGGAGAGCACCAGTGCTGGCATTGTCCAACCACTTGCAACACCTGGCCAGCACTGTGCAGGGGTGGCCTCCCTCGTGGCTCCCACTCTGGCCTCCAGCTACTGTGGGCACCTTCTTTCTTGGCATCTTCCAGTCATCCTGTGCTGTGTGTAAGCCATAGAACCAGTGTGTCAGGCCTGCCCACCATGCCCACTGGAAGGAAAAATTAAATCATAGAATCAAAGAATCATAGACTAGTTAGGGTTGGAAGGGACCTTAAAGTTCACCTAGTTCCACTCCCCCTTCCATGGGCAGGGACATCCCACCAGATCAGGGGTTGCCATTGTCCTAGGTTTCTTGTCAACCTTACTCTAGTGGGAACTCCTTTTGTGCATTTTTTGGGACCATACTAAATTTGTTTCAGTCAGTGTCAATGAGCATTGTCACTGTGGATGGAATGGGAGGGATATTTCAGATCCTCAGGTACTCCAACCACTGCTACTTACACTCTTGTTCTCCTTGGGCCTCTCCCGCAGAAAACTGCATGGAGCTCCAGAAGGCAAATTCAACGCTCAACGTGACCAATGAAAATGCCACCTCCCCTGTTATTGAGTTCTGGGAGTAAGTAAAGGACAGACCTGTAACACCCTTTCCTCTGGGACACACCTTCTCTGAGCAAGGAACAAACTCTGCTGTGGCAATTCCTATTAACCCATACTTTCCAAGAGAAGGCATAAGACAGGAAACTGGGCAGGTCAGGATGAAGGCTCTCAGGGGCACTGCCATCAGTGAGCTCAACATTGTCTGGACTTATGCTGGCATGCCTCAGAGCCACCTGATTTCATCCTCTTCTGATTTGCATTCCTGTCCCTACTCACCTTTTTTTTGCTTCTTGGTCTCACTGACTTCAGCTATGGCTAGTTGACTGTGCAAGACCTTACCACACTGACGCTTTGCCTCCTCTGGTCCTTGATATTGTTTTTATTGTCCTTTCCCACCTTATTCCTCCTCTCTCTTTTTCCATTTGTGCTGCTCCTCTCCCCGCCTCCTCCCTTGTTTTTCACTAGCAGCTGTGAGCTTACTTATACAGTTATTTCCTCCTGAAATGTAGGTGTATTCACTGCATGTTCTACATCCCAAAGCCTTGATTCAGACTTATCAAGAGTGCAAACCTCAATAAAATTTGTGGCAGTCCCTCGGGTATAGTGGCCATTACCCTAGGTTTGGATTATAGTTTATTTATCTACTGGATTATCTGTTGCTCATGTTCTATTTGGAGCAGTCTGCCCCATGCAGTCCTTGACCTGCCTGGTGTCTGCATCCAGTGTAACCATGCTTAGGACCAGCACATGGACGTGAAGACTCTTGGTGGAAGCAGGTTGAGATCTGTGGTGATCCACAAAATAGCAGCTCTATGACTCTTTTTTTTTCCCCTGTGTGTTTTGCAAGATGTAGCATGTTGAGGTGTTGAAAAGGAAACCTTAAAGCCCTGTGATGTACTATGGGAGTCCACATTGGTGATGCAATAGATGATCTCTTCCCTTTGAATACATGCTACTGTGTGATACCAGCATATTCTCAGGAGGGTTTGGCATGGTGGATGGTGACTTTTGTATGTAGGCTAGTCTTAATCTTAAGGATGGACAAAAAGATCTTACTTTAGAATGACTGATATGCAAGCCGTCCTGATGAGAGAAGCTCACTAAAACTGAAATGAAGTGCTAGGGTCAGCTTACTTCACGGTGAAACTTGCTCCCTCATTTTTATTGTTTTCTCCCCTTCTGTTAGTTATGCTAAGGTACAGAGGAGCTTTATTTTTGGCATAAAAGCATAGGCCTGTTTGCTTCGGGTCTCTGATGACCCTCAGCATCTCCTGGAAGAACAGACATAATTAAGCGCTGAGCTCTGGCTGACAGACTGTGCGAGTAACCCCTCTGCTGCCACCATGATTTTCCCTTGTGTCTTTAGATGCATTGAATGGTCTGCCCCCAGCAGCACTTCCAGCTGCTGCCGGCACACGGAGCACACAGTATGTCCAGGGCATCCCTGGCTCAGCACAGGGATGATATTTTTAAATTTCAAAGTTTTAAAACTTTCTTTATCTCCTGGGTGCTGCCTAAGCCTGCACATCCCCTCTGCCTGCTGCTCACATGATTAGGTGATGGCATGACTTAGGCTGCATTTCCTGAGGCAGGTGGCTGGAAAAGCTGATGCTCCCAGAAATTCTGTGTTACTGGGGAATGGGCATGTGGGACTGGAAATTTTCTTTGTCTGTTGCTTCCAATGCAGCTTTTGTTCCTGCCCTCCCTGGGCAAGGCGACAGGAGGTTACCATTTCCTTGAGAAGCACTGACCTGCCAGTGGGCTGATGGCATGTTTCTGAGGCCTCTTTTGGCTGCAGCACAGCACCCAGTTAGTTACGGTCTGCTGGCACTCTTTCCCCACTGATTACAGAGTCCATGTCCTTAAAACCAGGGAAAGAGCAACACGACAAAGCATATCTGGTGGAGAAAAGTGATTTTTCCAGCCCCTCTCTCATCCTTCTAATTCGCTGCAAGGCTGTAGAGCAGGAAGGGAGGCAGTATATCTTAGGCTGCGGTTCTCCAGGAGTGCAGCCTTGATTTTAGGATAATTGCTGCCTTTGCAGCAGGGCTGGTATCGCTGCTGGGCTCCAGGGTAGTGCATGTCTCTCTCTTCCTGTCTCAGGCTTGGTGTTTTGGGTCTGCACCGTGGTATTTCACTTCCAGATCCAGATGTGCAGTATAGGAGATTGGAGGAGGGAGGAGGGAGAGTCTCTGCTTCTGTAAGTGATGAGGAAGATTGACACGTGACTTGGCCAGTGTGAGACCATGAGACCTTAGCTGAACCAAGGTCCATCTAGCCCAGGATCTTACCTCCACATTTGTTGAAAGAAAATGCCCAAGGTGGCTTTTTCTGATGGTGCAATGGAGTGGTTCTGGTTGAGTCTTTGTCATGGCATGGGATGATCTCTTGCTCTGTGTCCTGAAGTGTGAAATATGTAGCTGCTCCTAATGACAGAAGAATAGTGCTCTGGAGAAGGGGTTAGAGGTCGTTGCTCCTTGGGTGATCCTGCTTGTTTCTGAGTGGTAAGTGCAATGTTTAACATTCACTTTGAGATCTGAAGCTTGTCGGAAGTGTAGGTGACCTTTGTAATGTGTGTGAAAGAAGGCCTAGGTGGTGCTTGTATGTGCAATGTGCTTGTTCTTGCAGAGAGAGAACTCTTTCCCCAAAAATACTGAGATAGAGGAAAAGTGGGAGGAGGATAGGAGAAGAAATATCTTGGGTCAACAGGCTAGTACTGGAGTGAGCTTAGAAGCAAGTGTCAAGGTGTGATCCATCAGGCTGCCAGTACTTTGAAGAGGAAAGCACTGCTTGATTCCTTTGAGGAATCCTTGCAGCTCAGACTTGGGCCTTGCTAGTAAGGTGTCCCTTCTCCCCAGAGTACAGGTGTGGTGAGAAGCAACGTGGTGTTGGGAAAATTGGTGGCCAACATCAGTGACACTTGGATGCTTCTTTGCTTCCCTTGATATAGGAGGAGAGTACTGAAGATATCTGATGGCATCCAGCACCTGGGCAGCCTGCGCTGGGAGCTGGCTCTCTGTCTCCTGCTGGCATGGATCATCTGTTACTTCTGCATCTGGAAAGGGGTCAAGTCCACAGGCAAGGTGAGTGCTTGGGTCAGATCAGGTCTCTTCTCTTAGTCACAGCTGAAGTGCTCAATCTACTCACTTTTTGTACCTTCAGAGATCTCCTCTAGGCGTCCCCTGGCAGCATCTCTCTGAATGATCTGGCAGGAGTGTGTGGAGATTGAATTGCGGTAGGAATGTGAGCCAGGCCCTGTATTTTGTGTAGAAAAGCATGGGAGTGCTGAGACATCTATGAGACATTCTATGACAGTGACTCAGCTGCTGGATGAGGGAAAGGCTGTGGCTGTGGTCTTCCTGGACTTCAGCAAAGCCTTTGACAGTTTCTCGCAGCATTCTGCTACGGAAACTGTCACCCTCTCGCCTGGACAGGCGCACACTCTCCTGGGTGGAAAACTGGTTGGATGGCCGGGCCCAGAGAGTGGTGGGAAATGGCGTTAAATCCAGCTGGAGGCCAGTGACAAGTAGGTTGCCCCAGGGCTCAGTGCTGGGTCCAGCCCTGTTCAATGTCTTCATCAATGACCTGGATGAAGGTATCAAGTGCACGCTTAGCATCAGACGACACTAAGCTGGGTGGAAGTGTCAGTCTGCTGGTAGGCAGGGAGGCTCTGCAAAAGGATCTAAATAAGCTGGACTGCTGGGCAGAGTCCAATGGCATGAGGTTTAACAAGGCCAAATGCCAGGTCCTGCACTTGGGGCACAACAACCCTATGCAGGGCTACAGACTAGGAGAAGTCTGTCTAGAAAGCTGCCAGGAGGAGAAGGACCTGGAGGTGTTGGCTGACAGCCGACTGAACATGAGCCAGCAGTGTGCCCAGGTGGCCAAGAAGGCCAATGGCATCCTGGCTTGTATTAGAAACAGTGTGACCAGCAGGTCCAGGGAGGTTATTCTCCCTCTGTACTCAGCACTGGTGAGACCTCTCCTTGAATACTATATGCAGTTCTGGGCCCCNTCAAGCTCCGCCAGGGGAGATTTAGGCTAGAGATTAGGAGGAAGTTTTTTACGGAAAGGGTCATTAGGCATTAGAACAGGCTTCCCAGGGAGGTGGTTGATTCGCCTTCCCTGGAGGTGTTTAAGGCATGGGTGGACAAGGTGCTGAGGGGCATGGTTTAGTGTTTGATAGGAATGGTTGGACTTGATAATCCAGTGGGTCTCTTCCAACCTGGTTGTCCTGTGATTCTATGATCTCAGATCATTAGCTTCCATGATATATATCCCCATCTGATCCCTCTCCGTCAACAGGCCCAGGAAACCCCACAGTTTTCCTACTGAATGGGGTGGTTTCATATTCCCTTCACTTCCACCACAGTGTGACCAAGCAGTGTGTTTTTGCCTCTGCTGGCAAAATCTTCAGAGTAATTTGATAGTAATGAAGATAACTTTGATGACCTGCTCTCTCTGCCTCATCACCATCATCACCATGGGGATCTTTTCTTTTTGTTTGTCCCAGCTCTTCTTAAAGTTCCTCGTATTTCCCAGCAATAAAGGTCATTTGTTTTTTTGCACACTGGTTACTGCATGTTTGGGGTTTTTTTTAATGCATCTGGGAAGGGGTGGTGTGACTGTCTAGCTCCATCTCATGCTCCTTCTGTTGCAGAGTGTGCCACTTTCATTTGTGCTGACTCTATTACTTAGTTTCTACTACTGCCTCCTGACCTATTCTCAGTCAGCTTTGTCTGGAGCCAGCAAGAACAGATGGAAATGAAAAGGTTTAGTATGCTATCTAAATGGTGTCTTCTCTGCGTGCTTTGAACAAGACATCATGTGTGATGGGGTGTAAATTGTAGCTGCACTCTTTTCCATCAGGTTGGTGGCATAGATGTTAGCAGTTTCTCTGCTTCCAGAATGGTCTGGGATTATGAAACATGACAGAGAAATCAAGCAGCTTGCAGAGATGGTGCTTTCTGGTTTCCATGGAGTAAAATTAGAAGAAAAGAGCAACTGCTTGCTGTGGTGGCCTGGTAAAAGAAAGCAGAGGCAGTATAATAACAGCAAATATGATGCTAAGATACAGCAAACATAGTGTGGGAAGTGCTGAGAACAAATTTGATCTATTTTAGAAATGAGTTCTATGTTAAATGTGAGTGCTTTTTAGCAAAATAATCCACCAATGGTGAGATTTTTATCTTCCTGAAAACAGAAACTTTCTTCCAGTAAAGCAAGAGTGTCCACAGGTTTATCAAATTGTGTACTTGATAATCCATCCAAAATGATGACTGTGGGAATACAGTCCTGTTGGGAAAGAGATGCATATTAGTCCTGGGGATTGGCCTGTGGAGGGGCCAACACCACTAGCTGAAATCACCCTTTTCAGAACAGCAACAGTGGTTCGTGTCTTCTCATGTGGGGACTGCTTGTCCCTGAAGAGCACTTGCAGATACAGGAGGTTGTCACAGATGGAAACACTTTGCTGAGGCATGTGGATCAGATTCAAATAAAACCCTGGATGTTGTTGACCAGCATGTGACAGAACAATCACACTGATCCCGGCAAGGTTCCTAGTGATGTAGTTAATGCTAACAATGCACAAAAAAGGTTGAGTCTGAGCCAAACACTGAGTAATACGTCATTAGATCCAGATGTTCCTGTTGTTAGATAGAAGTTTGGCACCCTTAACCCAGCAAAACGTTCTCCATATTCAGGCCTGTTCTCAATGCAGATGTGAGTGACCGATGAGTGAAAAGCTTAACACACTAGTTTGTGCAGGCTGTAATGTACGTAGGATGTTACCAAAATGTAAATCCAAATCATATGCCAACAATCTACCAGTCTGTGTTCTGAGCCTCTAGAACTGGTCTCACACTATTTAGAGGCCCAGTGGAGAATGTGCCACCTGGCATCCTGGAAGAATGTGCACTAGGGTTCAGAGACTATGGGTTGGTTTTATGATTTTTGCTTTTAATCTTGCTTTCATGAGCTGAGAAAGATTAGACTTGCATCCTGTCATTTTCTGAAGGAAGAATTTGGTTCTGCTGTAAGTATAAGGATGATTGTTGAACTTGCAGGACCTGCAGATTTGATTAACTGTCACTGAAAAGCTCTAAATCAGAGGCTTCTTAAAAATTTGAGAATTAAGTGAATGATGGTGTTTGCCTATGTTGAAGGGTGCTGGTCCCAGGTTCCTTTGATCTTTAGGATTCAGAGGCACAGGGATAGATCTGCTTGTACAGACATCTCAGGCAACCATAAGCCCCAGCATGACGTTTTCGACCAGACACTGGGGCATTAACCAAGACCTCCACGATATAAGAGCAGGGTGCATGAAATGACTAGAAAACCTGGAGCTGCAGGCCAAGATGATAAACTAGCAGTGTGGTTTCTCACAGATGGGATATCTCTCAAATCCTTCTGTTTTTCTGAATTACAAAACTGAATCACCAAAGAGTGTGTGTCTTGACTTAAAGGATGACTTGTAATGCTGTGTCAGGTTCTTTGGACATTGCTATATTCCAGTGGAGTGTATTGGGGTGGATCGAGAAGAAATCTCCTTTTGAGTCATTCAGATCAAAAGGATTATCCAAGGGTAGAGTGAAAGTGGTTGTACCATCCAGGGAAATCATATGTTCATTCTGAGTAGGAACTCCTTTAATGCAGGAACTGCTATAGCTGTGGCAGAGCCTGTGATCCCCACTCAGGGATAGCAGACTAAGTGAATTTTTAATCAATTCATTTCAGATGGATGGGCAGGCATGAGAAATAGATAATTTCACATAGTTACACATTACGGTTCCTCTTGGGATGAGCTTTAGCGCTCTGGTGCGTAACTGCCCAAGCTGAGAAAAGAGCAGTAAGTTAGCATTCAGGTGAAGTGTGCTGATGTGAATCCTCACTCAACACGTCCACAGAGGAAAAAATCTGAAGGAGCAAAATTTCTTTTTTGGCCTATTATGATACAACAGACCGAATAACTTTTTTTTTCAAGGTGGTCAATAGTTCTTGAAGGTGTTGAAGAAATGCAAAGGATGTATGACACTACTTGAATTGCTGGGGAGGCTGCATCAACCTTTGATATTGGGCAGTTTTTGTGGGAAATGCAGACCACAGTGTTGTTGTAGCATGCTACAGCAATTAGGTCTGAGTCTTATTTAGGTCTGAGTCCTTGGTGGTAAGTCTGAGATGTGCTACTCTACTCTTCCTGAAGCGCCCATGTTGGGTGTTTGAACAGGGGACAGTCAGAGGAGTGGCTGCATGTTGCTGCAGTGGGAAGCTGTGGGAGCAATCCAATTGCCAGAGTCTGCCCTGAACAGAGGAGCCCCAGTGCTGTTCCTGGCAGTCCTTTGGTAGCAATCACATTTCAGAGTGTATCTCTTATCTGTATATGTCTTCACTCTTGGTACTAAGCATTGTAGAAAAGAGACCTTCTGTGTGCCACCCAGGCCTCTGTCGGGAGTAGGAACATTCAGATGGATACTGGGGATGGCTCCATCACTGCTGAACATAAATGTTACATTGCTGGCTTCAGTGGAACTACTCTAACTCTGATCTGGTGACAGCCTGGCTTGGAGTCTGGATCACTTTTAGGACTAGAAAGTTTTTCTCTAGTTTCAGACGTGCCATGGTATGTCACGAGTTTCCTGGACTTACGTTAAAATTCATTTCTTCCTACTGCAGATGACAGTAAGGTGCTTTGTGAGACAGCCTTACTCATCTCCTGCTGCTGCCCATCTCTTCTAGCCTGGGGATGGTGCTCTGCTGCTAGCTGGCATTTCACTTTCTGGACTGTGCTGCTCACTCATGCTTGTCCTTTTGTCATCCTCTCAGGTGGTGTATTTCACGGCCACATTCCCCTACCTCATGCTGATCGTTCTGCTGATCAGGGGAGTCTCCCTGCCTGGAGCATCCCAGGGAATCCTGTTTTACCTTTATCCAGACATCAGTCGTCTTGGGGACCCCCAGGTAAGGTAGAAAGGGTACCAGATGGTTGAGCTGTGCTTGCACGGATGCCTGTGGCTGTCTTCTCTAACTCCTTTTTCTTTTCTTACTCTTTTCCATCCAATTTCTTCTTCCTGTCTCCTCTTCTTTGCCCTCTGTGGGCATAAGTCAGGCCTGTGATTTTGGTGAGTACTCTGATGGTCTCCATGCTTTCTCACCCTTGGCTTTAACCTTTGCTGTTACCATATTTTCTAGTCTGAGTTGGATCTGAATGGTCCAGGGGTATGGGCGGTGGGATTTCACCCTTTGCCATGAGTGGCACCTTCTGTGCCCCTCCTTTCCTGGGGAGACTGCTCTGCTGTGGAGGCAGCCTGTACATGGGGTGCTGCTCTGCACTATGTTGGCAGCTTGTGGGGATAAGCCCTGTTCCTGGCGTGCTTGCTCTGGTTTCCCTGGGAAGCATGCTGGGTGTGCAGATGGCTGGAGCCGTGGCACGCTGCACCACTTCCCAGGGACCTGGCTGCCCTCCTTGCCTCCCTGTCCTTGGAGAGAAATTCCTGCCCGTCTGACAGGAGGGTCAGCACCCGACTGCTGCTTTTAATCTCTCTGGGACAAGTTCTTCCACGTTAAATCCTGGCTCCAGCTGAGCTGCTGTACCAGCCTTTGTGTGAAGGTGTTTCCAAAGTAGATTAAAGGGTGCCTGCCTGGAAAATAGGCCAGCAAAACCCTTCGTAACCCCATTAACTCTTTCTCCTCTAGTCCAGCGATGTCTTAGTTATTTATTTTGCAAGCAGGGACATAAGTTCTGGGAGGGGAATGGCTCCAGCTGATCCTGCCTTCCCTAATGAAGAAGAGAGGGTCCCTGTGGGTGGGTGTATCAGCACATCGTGGGCTGCTGAGTTACATGCCCATGTCCCACCCATGACACTGGCATAATGTGGCTCTTTGCATGTTAGTTTGACTTACAGTTCCTGATCATGAGTGTCTGGTTTCCAGCTCCAGGTGGTCTGTTTTTTTATCCTGGAAAAGACTCAGAGTTCCTGCTCAGCTTTCTTTAAGTCGCTCTTTGGTTGATGCTGTGCCTGAGCAGGGGATGAAAAGCCTCATTTTACAGTGCTGGCTACTCTCCTAGTCTCTCAGTTTAGCTGTGGGCAAGAGGTGTGTAGGATGTCTGGTTCTCAGTGTGAAGGTGCAGCAAAGCTTGGAAAGGGTGAGGACAGGGTTGTGTTTGCAGTGTTTGTTTCTCCATTAATGCCAATGAGGTGCAAGAGACCTCTGAAATGAAATTATATTTTCAAATGGTGCTCATTCACTTATGAAAAGTCCTGTTGTTACTGTGACTATGTCACCCAGGGGACTGAAGAAAATTACTTCAGGAATGGCACGGTTTTGCTAGTACTAGCTGTGTCCTCATTAGGTCTGTCCTGGCAAACTTTTCCAATTACAGCCTGAGCTTTAGAAACACAGCTTCCTTCCAGCCTGAAAAATGCTAATGCACTGGTGGAAAGGCAGACTAACCCTTCAGAGCAAGAAGATGGCTTATCCTCCATGGGGGGAGGAAAACTTCCTTGTTCCTCCCCAATTCTATCCTTCCCCAATGAATGCTTCCTTTCTGCAGGAGAAAATGAGTTGGTGGCAGCAGTTGCCTTCGTCCAGCATGCTTTAACCATCCAAACGAACCAAGTAGCAAGTCCCAGGGATTCTCTTGCATTTTCCCATCAGAGTGGGAAGGGAAGGGTTAGTACCCCAAGCCCCACAGATACATGGTATACTCCCTTCTCTCTGTACAGTGACAGCCTGAGTCCAGCCAGCCCATCAGGGCCGAGTCGATTATAATTGATTTGTGCTCAGAGAATGGCGAGTTGCAATTATTTAGCCGTAATCCTGCACTGCCCAGAAAAAAAAAAAAGGGAGATCCCTTAGTGCCTGGGAAAGGCAGAAGGGATTTTGGAAATTAAAGAAAAATAAAATAAAAATACCCTCTCCAATCTCAGCTTTATGATACCTCACCCCAAGAAGAGGTTTAAACAAAGGGCAAACAATACGCAAGGGGACAAAATCAAAATTCCTACAAAATATATGAAAAACTATGTGAAAAGAGGGGATGAATTATTTAGCAGATCCTACCAGGGGAGCAGCAGCAGCCGAGATGTGATTAAGTGTCAGAATATCTGACTAGTGTGTGAAAATTATTGCTTATTACCTGCCAAATGACCTTGGACAGAACTGGGAAATCCTGCCTACGAGAGCTCAGGCTAGCTGATTGATGGTGGTCTCTTCTGGCCATGAAGCCTGCAAAGCCCTAAATCTTCCTGCAGTTCCATTTTCTGAATCTATAAAATGCTTATAATTAAAATGGTAAATACAACGCATTTGATAGGTCAATCAGACTATACAGAGAAACTGCCAAACAAAAGTTTTGGATAATGAAGTCCGCTTCTGCTCAAATACAAGCAAGTAAGAACAAAACCTCTGAAGAGATCATCTATTTTGAACTGTATGCCCTCAAACTAAAAAATCAACCACATATTTTGGCTTTTATTTGTGTAATATTTAGTATTACGATGTTAGCATTACTAGACCCAAAACTTTTCCCCCTCCTTGACTGCATTTTCTGTGCTTCACAAAGTTCCTATGTATTTCACAGCATGGGTTGTGTTTTAACCAAAAGGGATTCTTGGGATTGTTTACTATTCCACTTTTGATCACTCCACCCTTTGCAATTATTTTTGTGGCATTTTTATCAGTTGTTTATTTTGGTAGATAATACTGGGGATCTATGTATATGATTAAGGAGAGGGGTGCACTGTGTGATCCATGGGTCAGAAGCTGAAGCTAGAGGAATTCAGGACAGAAATATATTTTGAATGTGAGAAACTTGTGATATTAAGAACTTTCTCTGGTGCTGGCAGGCTCTCCATTGCTTAATGCTTTCATACCTTGGTCAGACATTGTTTTACTAGACAGATTTAAAGAGAGAAGTGACAGGCTCGATGCAGAGAGCGACGGCAATGTGTTTGGGTTTGCTTTAAAGAGAAGAAAAGTGGTGGTCTCTTTTCACTTTGGTATCAAGTTTCAAGAGATTTTAGCTAAATTTCCTTTGGTTTAGTGAGTAAGAATGAAGGAGGAGTAAATTCAGCAGCATCCGAGCATTTCCCTCTCTGGAAAAAAAGCAATTATTTCTCATAAACTCCCACTCTTTGTTTTCCTCTTGAAATTTCCAGCAACTCCACTGCCTTGGCATATGTGCTTGTACTCTATCTAGTCTTTATGTAAAGGCAAAACTTTCTGTGATGAGCTGATTTCCAGCTGTCCCAGCCATGTCAAAAGCACAAGCAGTGGCAAGGACCAGCAGAAGACCCTCAGCTCTGCAGACAACCCATAAACCATCCCCACCACAGCACCAGCTACCCAACCCTGTGCAGCACTGTGCCTGGACACCCTGGCATGCTCTGCACAGCTATATTCAAAGCATTACCCTTGCCCACACTCTGCTTCTCATTGTCTCCTTTTCTCATCTGCAATACTTTTCAAATAACCTTTTCCATGTCTCCTTCCCATTTTCTTTTACTGTTTTCCCTGGCAATTTCTTTTTGGAGCTGTGTTTGCCCCTGCAGAGCTCCCACCAGTCCTGCTTCCCAATAAATGCAGCAGGAAAGGGAGGCAGGAGATAGGAATGTCCCCCCAGCTCTTCAAGGGTCTGCCTGCTGTCCCTGTGGCTGGAGAGGGAGCCTGTTGGGGTCCAACTCACAGTTTGCAATGGAGCGACTCTCACTGCCAAGGTTGTGCTGAGGATAAACCTCTCAGGCTAGTGCAGGGAGGTGCATGCTTCTTGCAGGGCTGTGACCTACTGGGTTAACCGTGGGCCCCCAAAGCCGTGCTGGGGAAGGGGTCAGAGCTCCCAGATCCTCTCCAAATTCAGGGTTCTCCTAATCCTGCTCCATGACCAGTGAGAGCTGCTGCTTCCCAGCAAGACGAGAGGATGACTGTGGGCCTGCCAAATATTATTTGTTCCCCTTATTTATTTTTTTTCCCAGCAAGCCTTTAACTTGACCCCATGTGCTTAATGTTGTGCTGTTGCCTTCCCTTTCTGAAGGCGAGAGTGTTTGTTTTCGTTCTGGAGGGTGACCTGCTGTGCCTGTGCATGGACGTGTGTGCTGGTGAGGTTTCCACAGGCATGCTGCTCATCTTCCCACCATGTGCTCTTGCATCCTTCCTTGGGAGCCCGTGCCCTTGCATCCTTCCCTGGGACCCCGTGCCCTCCAGCTCTGGCAAAGGATCTATGGAGGGTCTGTTAGCCCAGGTCTTGTGTAGGAGGCAGAAAGCAGGTACTGGGTAGCAGGTAGGGAGTACTGGCAGCTCCTGCTGCATGCTGGAGGGGCTTGAGGCTGGTGTCCTCTCCTCCACCTTGCCTGAGTGAGGCAGGGTGAACCACAGCTGTATTTACCTTGTGCAGCTTTCTCCTCCCATGCCTCTCGCCAGCCCTGCTGGTGTGAGACCCCAGTGACTGGCTGGCTATGGCTGCACAACCCTGCTGAGTCTGATGTCAGTGCTGACATAGCAGGAAGAAATAAAGCTGCTTTTCTGTCTGCCTGCAAACTGTGGGGCAGGGAGGACTGTAAAGCTCAGCTTCCCTGGGCAGCAAGGAGCATCTGTCAGAGCATCCCTCACCCCTTCACATGGCCCTGGGGCAGGCAGCTGTGCTCTTTGGGATGAACCAGAAATCTCTTTGTTTTCTTGTGGCGTTTAAAGATATCCCAGCAGCAGGAGGGCTCCTTGTGCATAAAATGTCCCTGTGGGTTAGCTGGTGTCCCAAGGTATGGGGGTTATATGAGGTTAGTGCTCATTGGCAAGGCATCGTGGGGGCTTTGAGTGCAGGTATAAGGAGGTTAACTGGGGAACAAATACCTCATCCCTGATTCCTAAGGAGCCTGAAGATGTATTTTTCCAAGCTGCTGGGGTTTGGGCTGGGAATGTGATGTTTGTCTGTGTGTAGGGTGGGTGTAAGAACCAGGAACACTTTATGGAAATGTTAGAGGCTTGTTCCCTACCTCTCCTCTCCTGAGGTAAATGAGGGTGAGGGAAAGCATTGCCCTGGGGTGTACAGCATGGTGGTGAGCTCTTTGCAGCAGGGCCCCGGGGCCGCACAGCCCTGAGCTGTTCCAGTGCTGTAGGATGTGGACTGGGGTCAGTGGGCCAGTCCTTAATGAAGGGAAAACCAGTAATCTGTAAATGGTGCCCTGGATGTCTTGAGGTGAAATAATAGGAATCAAGATCTCCCCTTTTAAGGCTGAGCTGAAGCAATGTGTTTGCAAGGTGCAGTGCGTGACTGGTGGGTAGCATCAGTGCCACAAGCTGAGCTGTGAGCCGTCATGCTGGGAATGAAAGAAATGCTGGTTTAACTGCAGCTCAAGACAGGCTGGTTTTGCTCTCTGCTCTGTGCTATGCCGAGCAGGAGCCTCTGCACAGAATGTACCCACTCTGTGCTGTATCATCTCTGCTTGCTGATGATGTTTGGTGCTTCTCAGCATAGCACCTGTATTTGATGTATGACATACACTGGGGTTCAATAACATTTTGCTCTAAAATGGTCTTTGCTACTATCCATAAGTGCTTTGAGATCTTCCTAAGGAAGGATCTGTTTTAGTATGGGGGGCTATTAAATTCCAGTACATGTAATAAAGCGAATGTTGCTGAGAAAATTAAGGGGCAAAGGAATATGTCCTCTTAAAGGCCATAACCATCTTGGATAACTGCAGCTCAAGTGTGAAGGTCTTGGCTAAAAGCAGAGGGAGGATATTGCAAACTAGAGTAAACAACATGTTCAAGGAAATTGAATTATGAATTAAATATACTGGATGGCTTAGAAAGCTGTAGACAATAATCAAATCAAAATACTCATGATGCCAATGTGCCAATGAAATCTGAACAGGTTAAACTCTAACAGTCTCTTTGGGACCAGTGGCCAAGAGAACAGCAGCATGCTTTTATTTGCAAAGGAAAGAGAGCCCTGCCTGACCCCAGTGAGCCCCTTAAGTCAGAGTGGAAATATTAAAATAATGAGAGGGCTGTCGATCAGCAGGACAGGAAGGAAAGGGAGGTCTTGGAAGGGCTGAAGAAAACATTTCTCTGAGTCACTGCAGGGAAAGAAATGAGCACAGGCAGCAGGTTGGAGAGGGAAGATTTGAGATGCTGTTTTCTGAAGTGAGTGGTCCATGCAGTTCCTGCGAGTCCACGAGGGCCAGCTAGGGAGTGATGTTTCTCATGAGGGTCTTGAAGAGGAGGCTGGACCACAGGCAGGCTGAAGTCTCTTCCAACCCCAGCGACCCTGCAGTCCTGAGACTTGCTGCTACTGCTCAGCTCCATCACTAGTGGTTCAATAGTACCCACAGCATCAGTCTTGTCGAAGTCCATTGGCCCTGGGCTGCATCAGAAGAGGCATGATCAGCAGGCTGAAAGAGGTGATTCTCCCCCTCTACTCTGCCCTTGACCTCACCTGGAGAATTGCATTCAGTTCTGGAGTCCTCAGCACAGGAAGGACACGGCTATGTTAAAGAAAGTCCAGAGAAGGCCACAAAGATATCAGAGTGCTGGAGCACCTCCCATACAAACACAGGCTGAGTGAGTTGGGCTTGTTTAGCCTAAAGAAGGGAAGGCTCTGGGGAGACCTTAAAGCAGCCTTCTAGTACTTAAAGGGGGCTACAGGAAAGCTGCAGAGGGGCTGTTTATCAGGGAGTGCAGGGATAGGATGAGGGTAATGGATTTAAACTGAAAGAGGGGAGATTTAAAGGAAATTGTTAGATGAAGTTGTTAGATGAAATTGTTTACTGTGAGGGTGATGAGGCACTGGAAGAAGTTGCCCAGAGAAGTTGTGGATGCCTCATCTCTAGAGATGTTCAGATTGGATGAGGCTTTGTGCAACCTGATCCAGTGGAAGGGGGATTGGAACTGGATGATCTTTAAAGTCCCTTCCAACTCAAACCATTCTGTGATGTGATTCTATGATACGACACCCAAGCAATTTGGGAACTGCCAGGAGGCTGGGAAGAATGCAAAGACGGCTTGATCTTTGGCCCAAGAGCTGCAGTAACTTTTTAAAATGGGAAATAGAGTGTGTGCAGCCTGACCTGCTGCTCCCAGTCATGCTGACCAAGTAGGATAATAATCATTGCAAGTCAAGCTTAGTTTTAATTACACTGTTTCGACCACAGGCTGCCTTGCTTCCAATAAGGCAGGTCCTATATTCCCTCCAGACATGTCTTTGGGGCTTGGCTCCTACACAACCCAGCGTGCACCCTATGAGTGCTGAGTTGGGCAAAACAGAGAGCAGAATGGGGAGTTCACAGACTCTGTGCTGGTCTCTACCTCACAGTCAGGGTTATAATTGGATTTTAGAAATGAACCACCTTGTAAGCCATAGAGCTAATGAAGCTTGGTGTCTTGATATTTGGCTTCTGCCATGTCTGGTAAAGCACTAGTTCTTTTTCTGCCCCTGGGATATTTCTCGTGTCTCTTGCTTGTGTGATTTGTCTGATATTTGACACTGGTTGACTCTCACTGCACCTTTCTGCTCAGCGGGGATGCTGAGTTCCTTTCTTCTTGCTCTTCCCTGACTGTTGTGAAATTCATAGCTAGTTGATATTCTTGAGATTTCTACCAACCATTAAATCTGGTGGAAACTTGTCATCTGGGTGCAATGTTGTGGCAAGCATGGGGTAGGAGATTTGATGGCAATAGTCTTGTTATCTTGACAAACTGAACCACAAGGGCTCCAAAATCTGTTAGAGGGTGTGATTCAAGCCCGGATTTGATGAAAAAAACAGAGCTCTAGCTCTGAACAGCAAAATAAAAAGCAAACCTAGCAAAACATTTCACCCTGATCTGTGCAAAGATGCTTAAATTATTGATGCGAAGTTGTCAGCAGGTCCAACTCACCTTGTTTTGCCTAAAAAGCAGCTGAAAAGAGAAGGCTGTATCTTTACTGCCCACAAGCAATTTGATGCTTTAGGAATCAATTATAAAAAGGGCTTTGATTTGTTTTTTAATCTTTCTGAAATGAAAAAAAAAAAAAAGGACTTATATTTTGCTGTCTAAATCTACCTCCCCATGTAGCTCTGCCAAAAAAGAGTAGAATACACCAAGGTCAGTTACTTTTTCAATGTCCCAGTGCCTCTAACTGACTATCCCATTCCCACCCCGTTGTCTGTTCCTTCGCATTCTACAAATCAGAGATTTGCTTGACTCCCTGTGAAATTGTGAAAAGGATTTCCATGGACTAAAGAGAAGGTGGTAGGGCTGCATATTAGTTACTTGCAGGACAGTGAGGGAGAGCTGTTTCATCAAAGCTAGCCCTAGAAACTCTTTGCTTTTTCTCCCTGCATTCTGCACTGCTGAGTCCTGCAGCAGTGGGCAGGGAGGGGATTTATTCTGTGCAGCTTTCCCTTGAGCTAAAACTAGAATTTCCTCCAGGAAACCATAGCTGATGGGATCATAACATCCCTTCATAAGGCCCATTGACCTATGAAGGAGAAGGGGTAAATATGAAACAAAACCTCTTGCCACAGGATTGCTCTTTGTCCAGTATGGAAGAGGAAAGGCAGTACCATGCACTTCTGAGTGTGGCCTGAGCAATGAGGGTGGCTGGGCAGGTGTTGACTTGTAAAGGTGTAATTCAGAGTCATTAAAATCTCTGTGGTGCTTTCCACTAACTTCTCTTCTTCTCAGGGGGCATCCTGGGGCAAAGCTGGTATTTGTCTAAGGGCTCACCAACACTGCTTCTCTGGGGAAGGGGGGTTATAACCAAATGGAAACTTCTCATGAAAGTTGTCCCAGTAGTACTTTTCTTCTGCTTTTCTTTCCTGACTAGCTTATCTTTTGTCTCTAGAATGTGGCTGCTCTTCAGCATTTATTGAGTGACTGCCTTATCTTTGTTTAATAAACACTTTAGGAAAAAAGATTTTAGGAAACAGTGTTTAGTAAATAACCTTTGTCTTTGCTTCATTCCTCACAGTTGGTCCTTGCTTTTGCTGTTCTCTGCAGTGATGGTGATTGCACTGGTGACTGCACACAGTGAGGCTTTCAAGATCAAATTTTGCATTGACAAATGTCAGTCTTGGAGCACTGGGACATGTAATTGACAGTGAGAGCGTAACTGAGCTCTATAGTGCCTGGTGGGACTAGCAGCATTCTTGTGTTTGCTTTTAGGAGCTGTCTTCTGCAAACAACTCCGTTCGTTTCTAGTACTCCTCTCCTCCCCAGTTAATTTTTTTCTAAGTTTTGGGGCCTTCAAATTACATCTTGGAGAGGACAACCTCCAGAAGCTGTATGTACCTGTGCCAGCCAGTGGGAGACCAGGCTTGTCCAAATCCAGTCCCCCTTCCCTGCTAGCAGAGGGCTTCTTCAGCTCTCATGGAAAATATTCCTTCCATCTCCCATTGCTAGGGGTCTCTGGAGAGCCACAGGGTTCTGCAGGTTTGTTGAAGGATGAGAGATGATGATGATATGTACTGTGGTTTTGCAAGGCTCGCGGTGCATCACGTCCCTTTGGCACTCTTAGCACACCCCAGGTGCCTAAGCAATGTAATCCCTGGTACTATATAACCTGCATCTAGGAAAGGCTTCTCTAGATGCTTGGTTTTGCTGACTTCCTGATCATTTACCTTTCTTCTGGTTATGGGTGCCCCTGGGAATCTGCCTCTTTGCACCTGTGCAATTTCTGAGTGCTGTGCTGGCCTTGTCTCCTCACCTGTGTTTGCATCTCCCTTACAGGTCTGGATGGATGCAGGCACTCAAATCTTCTTTTCGTATGCAATTTGTCTGGGATGCCTGACAGCTCTGGGCAGCTATAACAAATACCATAACAACTGCTACAGGTAAATGGAGCACGGCTCTGCTGCCTAAAGCCTTCCCCTCCCTGAACATCAGTGCACATAGGCTGGTGAACTGCTGGAGGATAGTGCCTTTTGAAGTGCTCTGTCTTCTGTTTCTTCTCAAGGCATTTGATAACTCTTTCCAGGTATTTTCTCCTCAAACCCAGCTCTCTGTGCCTTCTTCCCAAGGGAAATTTCTGTCCATGCCATGGATGATGAATCCCCTGTTCCACACCAGCTGAGACCCAGAAAAGTCAGATCCCCTTCATTTGCTTTGTGAACCCAGCCCACACTTCAGCCTCCCCTATTACATGGGTGCATGAGTAGCCATAGAGGAAGCAGAGCTGCAAGATCTAATAAGGGCTGTAGACTGGAGTCCTTTCACTTTGTAGTTTATCCTTCCTAGGGTCATTTTAACCTATTGTCTTGCACAACTGTCAATACCCTGGGCTCGTATGTGCTAACTGTGTTCTACATACAAGCCTGCAGATACGATTTCTGTTTCTTCTTTAGTCTTCCCGTGCTGGACTGCCCTGAACACAGATGGGCCAAGTGGCCAAATAGAATCAGGCTTTCAAGCTGAAGTGGTCAGGTGAAAACCCCCAAATTTTGCTGTAAATTAATCAATCATCTGAAGCTGCATCCCCAGAGGTATAAGTCTAGTGTGAGTGGAAGAGACCACCTCTATGTAAAACTACCCACCTCCCTTCCCACCAATCTCTGCTGACCATGTTCCTCCTGGCACTGCATTCTCCCTACATGTTTTAAATCGTGGTTGTTGCCACGGAAGGTCCACATGCCACGAAGGTGCCACGGAAGGCAGACCACTGGCTACATGGTCCTTGCTTGGCACTTTTATCTCTCTTCACCTGAGAAGTTCACTCCTGCTGCCAGGATACCTCTCCACCAGCAGCTGGGCTGTGACTCCAATTTCTTTTCGTCCCTTCTCCCAGATGCAATTTTGAGATTTAAAGCTGTAGGAAAAGAAGAGATGATGGATTTGTCTCTGGCCTGCTGCATGTCCTTGGGTGTTAGCCCTTTACATCTCCAGTGTAGATGTGTAGCATGGAAATGATGACAGGGGCTGCTTAGCAGGAAGGTTGTAAAGAGCTTCTGTAACTGTAGCTGGGAGATGCTACTGAAAAGTGAGATGTCTGTTTGCACACAGACCCTCTGTACTATTTGGTTTTCCTAGGGAAATTATAAATATTTTGGTGTGAAACCTACAACTGGCCTGTTTGCAGGCATGTACTCAGTTTTAATGAGTTGGTCCTGTGCTCTTCAGCCCTGGTTTGAGTAGGAAGACAGAATGAGGCTTCTTCAGGGCAGAAATACACCAGTGTGGGGATCCACTCAGTTGCCCTGGGCCAGATGTATCCTTTGGTGGCCTGCAAGAGAAAAGGATGAAGGCAGGAGGAACCATTTTTCATATGGCAACAGTCCACGATGGCACCAAACAGCAAAGACCATTTTTTAATTTTCTGGGACAGTGAGTTATATCATCAGGCCTTGCTGTTCCCTTTTGGGTGAAAATCGGGAGACATCTCTTTGCTCTGGCCATTCCTCATATGTTACCTTCCACCACAGCACCCCTTTCCATCTCCCAGGTGACTGGAGAGGACCATGCTAGAGGTTTGACCTGACCTGCATACAGCCAGGGGAAAGACAGAGAAATTCTGTGAAGGAGGAGGAACTATTTGAAATAAATGTGGAATCTTTATAAAATGACTGAGCATATAATTTGAGTGGAGAGCAGGCGGTTTATTGCAGCCAAAGTAATGAGGTTCTGGCATGGGCTTCCCACTGGGTTAGCTAAGCTTGGTTGAGTGTAATGTTCCTAACCAGCCAGGAGATTCAAGGGGACTCACTCTGCAGTCTCCTTTGCCTTAGTACAAAGGCAGAGCAATGGTGTTAGGCACTGTGGAGTCCATGACAGTGCGAAGAGCTGTGCTTGGGAAGGAATAATCTGAATTTGTATGGCGTAGGGGCTCTGCGTGAACTGTACTTTCTCTCTAGAAATGGTTGCAGACCGTGATAGATCTAGTTAATGTGCAGGGAGGAGCATGAATGCCCCTAAATGCTGGATGCCTAAAGACTGATACAGAAAATCACACTGGATTTGCAGAGTAGCATTTAACAAAGTCAGAGTGGGCCATGAAATGCCAGAAGGCATATGTTCGGTTTGGTTCAGAATATCTCAAAAAGATGCTGCAAATGTTATTGTTGTCCTCAGGGTTGCAGTCACAAGAGGACTAGGGAGAGTGGAGCGTGAAAAGGAATTGGATAGATAAGAGATGTTTAGTTTAAAGAGTAGATGCATGAGAGTGAGATGAAAGAGAGACAAAAGGGAATAGATCAGAGAAGATAAATTGTAAGGCCCTGCTCATCTTTTTCGCATAAAGTGAGGACCAGGAAATATCTAGAATTGCTGAGAACAAAGAAGATTGTAACTGGTCTGAGAAATCTATTAAGGAAAAAGAACATGCCCCCTTCTCAGGCAAATAATCACTGGTACTCTCTGCTACAGGAGGGACTGGGACAGAGAGAGGAAAAAGAAAGAAGTCAGACATTTAGATGTGTAGTGAGACTGTCTTATGAGTGAGGAACTTAGGTGAGGAATGCAGTTGTGTGCTGTCCTTGGAGAAAGTTTTCTCTTGTAGAGATCCTGCTGTGGCTGGGCCAGGAGAAGGGGTGCTGCCCCAGGGGGCTTTTATGGGTTGTCATGGGGGTCATGCCTAGACCCCACCTGACTGATGCTGTGCCCTCTCGTCCCAGGGACTGTGTGGCCCTCTGCTTCCTCAACAGTGGCACCAGCTTTGTGGCCGGCTTTGCCATCTTTTCCATCCTGGGCTTCATGGCGAAGGAGCAGGGTGTGCCCATCGCCGACGTGGCTGAGTCAGGTGAGTGGGGCTGCAGTGTGATGGGATCACAGGGATGCCGCTCATCAAGGTGACCATGCCCACAGGATACCTAACCTGGGACAAATGATAGTGCAGCTGCAGGTTCCTGTCCTGGTGCACAGCTCTGCTTACTGCCTCCAAAAAACAGGGAGAAACAAATGCATGCTCATGAAATATTAAGATGCAATTGCCATGGCTTGAAGTCAATCTAAGCTGCCTGTAAGAGTTACAGGTAGCGTGAGGCAGCTGCTATCTCTTGGTGAGGGAGTGAGGTGCAGGCCATATGCCCAGGCTTGGGCTATATTTCCATTAGATCAGAGGCTTTCCCTGGCTCCCAGCCCTTGTGGTGATGGTGCAGCTGGAGCTTGCTCTGGGTTTCATGCCCAGCACTGGTATAGCTGGTGCAAGAGGCTGTGTGGCTGAGGGCTGTCCTTTGGACAGGTGGCTGCCTCAGGCAGGTCTGCACCAGCTATGCCCTGCTGCTGCTGCTGCTGCTGCTGCTATGTTGCTGCCTGCTCTGAAAGCCCTTCTCCCTGCAGGGCCTGGCCTGGCATTCATCGCCTACCCGCGGGCTGTGGTCATGCTGCCCTTCTCCCCACTCTGGGCGTGCTTCTTCTTCCTGATGGTTGTTTTGCTGGGACTGGACAGCCAGGTAAAGGCACAGGTGCAGGGTGATTTCCTGCCACACAAACCCCACCATCCCTTTGGGACAGCCTTGAACTTGACTGAGTGAGGGCAGCAGGACTGGGAAGCCAGTCAGGATGGGGTGACAGAGGACCTATCTCTGCTCTTTGCAGTTCGTCTGTGTGGAGAGCCTTGTCACAGCTCTTGTGGACATGTACCCCACCATCTTCCGCAAGAAGAACCGTCGGGAGACCCTCATCCTGCTGGTTTCTATCCTCTCCTATCTGGTCGGATTAGTGATGCTCACAGAGGTATTTTGGGCGCAGACCACCTGTACAGTGCTTGCTGGGTCTGAATGACCCCCTGGAAGAGGGGATTGTGGTGGGTGGTGGGGTCTGTGCTGGGACTAAGGGGCCCATCCTGCTGCACAGTGCCCGGGGGAGGCTGCTCTTCCCTCCCTGTGGATTTTGCATTTCCCTTCCAGTTCTTGCTCTTTGTGCCAGTCACGGTGCTGACACTTCTCCTGCCAAGACTGATAACTGGAGCTGTGGATAGCTCATATTTTAGTTATAGATTTATCTTTACACCAGCCAAGCCTTTAGAGCTGTAGCCTGTTGCATGATGATGCAAGTGCCTTTGTCCTTCTCTTTCTTCATGGATGGGGCTACATGAAAATCTTGATGTAAAGAAACTTGGTCAGCTGGACTGTGCCTCATATCTGTTACACTGATATTCCCCCTGTTGTCATTAAGTGCTGGGGGGTTAAATTATTCTGATTTAAGACTTTAACTCCCCCTAACAATGTGTGAGGAGATCAGTGTTGCCATGATGCTTTTGCATCATCTGATTTCACTTGCGTATAACTGAAAAAGTTGCCTTTGATGTTCACCTGCAGCTTTGGGCCTGAACTTACCTGCCAGCCTGTTTTGTAGACAGTCTCAGAGGCCTGGGCAGTGAAACAGTCAGGCTGCCAGCCTCTGGACCCACAGCAACAGATGCCTGCAAAACCACACGCACAGCTACAAATTAGGAGGCTAAAGTAAAATCACATGCATTGTGTCTCTTAAGGGGGCTCCCACCTGCACTTACAAATACAAGAGTTGCTCTGGGTTTGCCTTCTCCTAAAATATCCCCACAGTCTCTAGCAATCACTTTCCCTCCCCTGTCCTGTGTTGGAATGAAAAGTTTCAGAGACTCCTGAGAGCAGGTCGATTGCGTGTCTCTATCAGGCCTTGAGCACAAGGAATGTGGCCTGTGCTGTTGGCTAAAAACCTGCTCCAGAGAGAGGAAGGTGCCTCTGGCTCTGGAGAATATGTTGAGTTTGTTTTCTGCTCTTTGCTGGAACTCTTTTGTCTGTGCCTGATTTCTCTCCCCTTTCCCTCCCCACCTCACCTTGCTGCCCATTTGGCCCTTTCCAGGGCGGGATGTATGTCTTCCAGCTCTTTGATTACTATGCTGCCAGTGGCATGTGCCTGCTTTTTGTGGCCATCTTCGAGACTCTCTGCATCGGCTGGGTCTACGGTGAGTATGAACCATGAGTGATCTCCCGCTCTGGTCACTCAGGCTCTTGCTTGGTCATCCTCAAAATGCGGGTCTGTAGCTGATCTTGGCAAGTGCTTCACAGTGCAAGGCAGACCTCTAAACCCTTGCTTTGGTACCGCTGGACTCAGCTGACGGTGGCTTCCTCACAGCAATGCCCTGGGAGATCTGCTTGTCAGATATCCTCAGCATGTTCCAATGCGCTCCTGCCTTGGAGGCTCTCCTTCCCTGGGACTTAGAGCTGGCTGGGAAGTCTTTTCACTAACTGTGTATAGAGGAGTCCAAGACCCTCAAACACTTTTGAGAGCCCTCTCTCAGCCTCGAAATTCAAAAGGGATGGGTAAAACCTGGGTTCAGGTCCCAGTATGAGAAATGCTGAGGAGCTGGCCCCGCTGACCCATTGGGCTGTTCTGATGTAAGAGGATATTAATACTGGACAAAGGCTGAAGCTGGCTGCATTTCTGTTGAGCTCCGCAACGGGGCTGTCAGACAGGCTGAGGTAACTGCCTTGTTTTCTGAGGAGAGCCCGAACAGCGTTTATGCAGGACCTTAGACATGCAGACCTTGCTGCCCTCTTTCCCTGGTAGCAGTGAGGCATCCTTCCCCTCTTCTGCAGGTGCTGAGCGTTTCTACGATAACATTGAAGATATGATTGGCTATCGGCCGTGGCCTGTCATCAAATACTGCTGGCTTTTCATCACCCCAGTTGTTTGCACGGTGAGGGGCCACAGGAAAAGGAGATATGGGGAGGAAGATGGGCAGAGATGGGTGTCTTTGAGAAATAGATACCTACGTATAGGGGGTTATGTGCCCTGTACTATGGGAGCGTGTTGTTCTGTGTGTTTGTGGCTTTGAGGGGCAGGTGTGGGGATAAACAATGGGGAGAGGGACCTCGCTCAGCAGTGACAGAGGTGTCTGCTTATGGGATAAGCTCCTTGCTGCTATGCCCAGTGTTGTGTGTGAAGGCTGTCCCAGCAAAGCTTGCTTGACTGGCATCTCCTCTGTTGCTGTCCTGGGGAAATCTTTGTTACCACTAGACTCTGTGCAGGTGTGGACTCACCAGGAAGACCTCTCTTAGCTAACAGTGTTGATTTTCTTGCTTTTTCTCTTGCTCTCTTCCACCTTGGTAGGCAACCTTCTTGTTTTCTCTGATCAAATACACTCCACTGACCTACAACAAGAAGTACGTGTACCCATGGTGGGGAGACACCTTGGGCTGGCTACTGGCCCTCTCCTCCATGGTGTGCATTCCTCTCTGGATTGTCTACAAACTCTCCACCATCAAAGGCTCCCTCAGAGAGGTAAGACTGGTGCTTTGGGATCAGGGCATGGGCAGTACTTCTGTGTTGAAGTCCAGCCTTGCAGGGGGTTCATTTGTGTGTTTCAGACTAATTAGCAGGGAACCTTGAATAAATTGATTGAACAAGTCCATTGCTATAACAGACTTGTTTTTTTTAAAAATTCTGCCTGGCAGAAGGACTACTCCAAGTGAGTTGTTGCCTCTTTGTGCCCTTTGTTAATTGCTTCTGTCTCATTTGAAGCCCTGTTAGGATAAAGTTCTTTAGATGGAGAGGATAAAGACGATCACCCATGTCTTGAGCCAATTTGGAGGCTGCCCGTTACTGAGGCTTAAGGATTTCCTCTGAGAAAGCTCCAGATCCTACGAGTGTTGTGGGCAGCTGAGTTCCCCAGTCTTTGCTGAGGCCATAGGGATGGAGTGGAGGGGATCATCAGCAGTCTGGAATTTCCATCACAGCCTCAGTGCCCTGGGCCTGCCCAGAATTGCTGTGTTCCATTGCTGGCTGCCCTGGGTGTGCATTGGGAGGGTGGGAAGCTGGCAAACAAGACCTTGCTCCAGACAGACATCTTGTCTCTGCCATGGCTCATGGTTTTTGGAGGAGGTTTCACAAAGCGTCATGAACCCCCAGGATCCCATATGTTCTCTGCCTCCTGCAAGCGCTCAAGAATCATACAATCACTAGGTTGGAAAGGACACACTGGATCATTGAGTCCAACCATTCCTATCAATCACTAAACCATGCCCCTCAGTACCTCATCCACCCGTCCTTTAAACACCTCCAGGGAAGGTGACTCAACCACCTCCATGAGCAGCTTGTTCCAGTGCCCAATGACCCTTTCTGTGAAAAGTTTTTTCCTGATGTCAAGCCTGAACCTCCCCTGATGGAGCTTGAGGCCATTCCCTCTTGTCCTGTCCTCTGTCACTTGGGAGAAGAGGCCAGCACCCNGACCTGCTGGTCACGCCGTTTCTGATATAAGCCAAGATGCCATTGGCCTTCTTCGCCACCTGGGCACACTGCTGGATCACGTTCAGTTGCTGTCAATCACCACTCCCAGGTCCTTCTCCTCCAGGCAGCTTTCTAGCCACTCCTCCCCTAGTCTGTAGCACTGCTTAGGGTTGTTGAGCCCCATGTGCAAGACCAGGCACTTGGCCTTGTTAAACCTCATGCCATTGGTCTCAGCCCAGCGGTCCAGCCTGTTCAGAGCCCCAATGGGTTGTGAAGCAATGGAGGCCTGACTCCTATGTCCAGTGCAGACAGGGAGGAGCAGTCACAGCTGCAGAAGCATGTCAAGGGCCACACTGCATGATGTAGGGTGTGGTCCTGTACATGCTTGTCCCAGTTAAGTCTCTCCTTTTGCAGTCTGTGCTGATGGAGAGGATGGTACTTGGGCACCAACATTTCTTTGGACTGCTTTCTAGTCCTGGACTAGAGCAAATGAAGGACAGAGTTTCCTACCATGTCTCTCATGTCTCATTCATAGATTCGAAGATGAGTTCATCCCCTCAGTTTCTGAAGTGCTATCTGTCCTTATTCAAGGCATCTCTAGCATTTAGGAACATATCCTACCTGGCTGGCTGAATGATGCCTATGACTGAAAGGGGAGGGCTCAGGTCACCTTTTGTGCTTGCAGCTATGTTCAATGCCTGCCTTTGCCTTCCAGAGGATCCGCCAACTCACCTGTCCACTTGAGGACTTGCCTTCCAGTCTGGGCACAGGAGAGCCCATTCCCTCCACCAGGGCTGGCCTACTGATGCTGACAGAGCTTGAATCTCATTGCTAGGACCAGTGTGGCTCTCCCTCCCTCTCCACAGGACAGTTTCTACACAGCCTTTACCACCTGTGGAATAATGCAAGGATTCGTCATTCATCAAGGAGAGTGGGATTTCTGGGCTGAGCTCCCTTCTCTGGAAGGTTTGAAGAAATGAGGAAGAGGCTGCCATCGAAATTGTCTTTGTGGAGTTAACAATGCACCTTAATCCTCTCCTTGGAGAGAGCTCGGAAGGGACAGATCAAACACCAGTGTTCCTAAGCATCCCCAGCCTTTTGGTGGGCAGAAATGAAGGACTGATCCTGGAGCGGAGAGTGTCAGAGAGTCTCAGAGGTGTGGCTCTGACATGAACTTTGAAACCTTCTGCATTCATTCCATTAAACCCTTGTTTCCCCTCTCTAGATCTGCTCTGTCTCAGTTTTGTCTCATCAGCGTCTCTTATGTGTTAGGTGGTATGTGTGTTAGCAAAGCTGTGATGGGCATTCAGGTCTGGATCTCTGCTGGACTGGTGCATCAGTGTGGGAGGGAGCCAGAGAAGAGAAAGCTTAGGGTAGGAAGGAAAATGGGGAACAGCAGTTTGGAGGCCCCTGTAATCAACAGACCTGGGGTTCCTAGGTGAAGTGGAGAGTGCAATGCCATCTTCTGATGGAGCCATTGCCAGCTCCCAATCAAAATAGTCATCTGGCTGATGAATCATAGAATTGTAGAATCACTAGGCTGGAAAAGACCTTTGAGGTCATCAAGCCCAACCATACCTGTCCACTAATAAACTATATCCCTACTCACTTCATCTACCCATCTTCTAAATACCTCCAGGGATGGGTACTCAACCACCTCGCTGGGCAGGCTCTGCGAGTGCCCAATAATCCTTTTGTCCTAATGTCCAATCCAAACCTCCCTTGGTACACCTTGAGGCTATTCCCTCTTGTCCTGTCACTTGGGAGGACAGACCAACACCCACCTTGCTACAACCTCCATTCAGATAGTTGCAAACAGTGACAAGGTCTCTCCTCCGCCTCCTTTTCTCTAGGCTAAACAACCCCAGTTCCCTGAACCTCTCCTCGTAAGACTTGTTCTCCAGACCGTTTACCAGCTTCACAGAGTCACTGAGCTATTCCTGGGGTCTGAGAGGAGTGCGTGGGTTTGTGGTTTTTTTGTGCAAGTGAAGGACCATGGGAAACTCTCCCTTGCCTCTCCAGGTCCATGTCTTTTTCCTTTTTTTTTTTAATTTTTTTTTCTCCTGCTGACTGCCTTCTGGGTGCTCTAAAGCCACTTATTTCGGTTTTTTTTCCTGCCTAAAGAGGAAGGGCTGCCTGACTCTAGCGGGATCCGCATGTTAACAAACAGGGCCCCTCGTTTCCAGGCTGTTTGGCTGGAAAAAAAAAAAAATTAAAATCAAAACAGCTTGCGGTGTAAGTGCTGTAGCCACAGCATCCGAGGAAGGCAGCCAGAGGACACATCCCTGCGGGAAGCTGGATGCCTCCCGGGAAATCTCGAGGAAGCTGGAGCCCGATGGGCACCGCGCTGCGGGAAGAGGAGAATTAAAGCAACCCGCGCCGCTAGCCACAAGGTGGCCCCAGGAGCTCAGCTACGGCCACGGGGCCCGGGGGGCCGGGGCGGAGCTGGAGGATGGGGTCCAGTTCTGGAATCCTCCACATCAGGGGGAGATGGAGCTGTTGGAACGGGTCCAGAGGAGGGCCACGCAGATGGTCAGAGGGCTGGAGCACCTTCCCTATGGAAACAGGCTGAGAGAGTTGGGGTTGTTCAGCCTGGAGAGGAGAAGGCTTCGAAGAGACCTTATAGCAGCCTTCCAGTGCCTGAAAGGGCTGCAGGAAAGCTGGGGAGCGACTGTTCACAAAGGCTTATCGTGACAGGGCAAGGGGGAACCGGTATAAACTGGAGAGGGCAGATTTAGACTAGACATAAGGAGGAAATTCTTCACTATGAGAGTGGTGAGGCACTGGCACAGGTTGCCCAGGGAAGATGTGGCTGCCCCATCCCTGGAGGTGTTCAAGGCCAGGTTGGATGGGGCCTTGGGCAGCCTGATCTGGTGGGAGGTGTCCCTGCCCATGGCAGGGGGGTTGGAACTGGATGATCTTGAAGGCCCCTTCTACCTCAAACCGTTCTATGATTCTCCTAGGTCATGATGATCCTTCTGGTTTCCCCCAGTTACTAGTTGAGGTTTCCACTGCAGACAGCAGCTGCCTGCAGGGAACGGCGACCTCAGTGGTGGCAAACACTGGTTTAGGTCCCTGAGGACCTAAGCAGCGAGTGGTTTGTTGGCTTGGTTTTCTCGGGCTTATTTTTTCCCAGTTTAGTGTTGTTGGAACCTGGTGACCTGACATGTGAGTGAGACAGGTTGATGCTGGAGCGGGGTCAGGATCTTTCATTCACAAATTGGTGAGCGCCAAGTACTGAGGGGATTGCTGCTGGGAGGGTCTCTGAGAGTGCTGATACTACCTGCAGGAGGGAGAGCTCACTGATTTGTCGTCCTCTGGGGCTTCGCTGACTCGGTTCCAGAGCAGCTGTGGAAACCTCATCTGATTTCCAGCCTGTTTTGCCAGCCTATTTTCCACAGGGACTCTGAGGCAGGTGGGTTCGTTTGCTAGGCTGCACATGCAACCTGTGGAGAGCCCTGCACCTCCTCTATCAACATCTCTCTCACTAGGTTTCTGCAGAGGGCTAGGGTCAAGGCTGAACTGGCTGTTACAGCTTTCCTGAGCAACCTCAAAGTCTCAGAGCTCCAGATTCTCCAGTTGCCACAGTGCTTCATGGTGCTCATGTGTGAGCTGAGGGCAGAAAAAAGCTTAGAAACCCAAGGAAAGGCCCATTTGGAAGAGATGTGCAGGTGGTGGAGCCATTCAGCTGCCCTGACATTTGGTTACAGTACTGGCTGGTAGAAATTACTCCTAGAAATTAGTGAATGGAGTTCGATGCAGAAGCGGGGTTTTTTTTAATTGGTTTTTTGCGTGAATCATATTAGAAGCTCCAGCCAGCTACAGATATTTTTATTCATGTAATTATAATCTTAAGCAGAATTATACTCTAGTTTTCCAGTAATATCTATTAGAGTTTAGACTCACTGGGAAGATATTTTAACCGTGAAAAAAAGTAGTAATTGTCCACAGCTATTGTTAAAATATTGCTAATGTAGAAAGTCTACTCATCTGCATGTAGACAAAGCTGGAGTCTGCTTAAAGCCTTGTGACTTGCTATGTTTCAAAATAGTCTGGTGTCCAGTGAATCGGGCATGTGGTTTATTGATGTGGTTATATATGAGCCAGGAAACCTCCCAAGCCTGTATTCCTTCATGACCCAATTGCTGTAAAGCTTTGGATGACCTAGGCAGGTCAGATAAGCAAGAAAACCAAAGAGTTTGCTGGATGCCCTTAAATAAATGTCATTTCTGATATAACTTTAAGACAAAATATTGGAAGTTGCAGAATCCAAAGTCTGCAACTTAACCTAAGGATCCAGCTCATTGTTTTCTGCAAAATGGGGATGGAATTGAAGACCCAGGCTTTATCATGGGTTGTTTTTTTTGTTTGGTTTGGTTTAGCTTGGTTTTTTTTAGTTTCAAATGAGAAGTTCACATAAAAATAAAGAAGTCCTTGAGATACTGCCCCAGGTCATTAGTTCTTGGAAAGGAGGAATGACCTTTTTGTCTATCTGTTTGCTAAAGACGGGTTCAACTTTTCTATATTGCAGTGCTTGCATCAGTGGTGCCTGGGGAAAAGTGTTAGCCCCCTGATCAGGCACTGCTGACCCTGCCATCCTCCTCCATAGATGGAGATGCCCACACAGGGCAGGGGAGAGGCTTCAGATCTCAGGGATGGACCCACGGACCTGTGAAACAGGACACATTTGCTCCAGTGGGAAGCACCTTGAACTCTAGGGCTCTCAGTGTGTTCAAACAGATGCCTTGAACTGTTCTTCTTTTGCCAGTAGTGATATTCAAGACGGTTTTCCGTGGCTATTGAAGAATCATTTAGTGTGAGTCATGTTGTGAATTTCAGTGACAAGAAAGGTGGATGTGTTGGGAGAAGACATGCCATGGTGCGTGGATGGAGAGAACAGAGTAAGATTAACACTTTAACATGTGGGATCCATAATTCTGTGAAGCAGAGATCCTCAAATACTCTATTAAACATGTCTTAGAGCCAGTTCAAATGACCGTATCCCTCAGAGAAGGGTGTTTGGCTGAGCCCTTGTCTCCTAATGTGGTTAGCAACTCGCAGGATGGGGATCTGCATGGTGCAGATATGGGAATGGCGCATGGTGGAGCACAAAAATGGATTTGGGCAATTGTTACTTCTGAGAAGTTAGCAGTGACTTGGTTACTCCCTTCTGCATCTGCCTTGTCCAAAGTAGCATGACCTTCCCTGTCCCCACAGACTGACCTTGTCCCTTGCATCCTCCTGCACTGTGCATCAGAGGTGTTTTCTGTCACAACACATGCCATGGCAACAGGCTCAGCTGCCTGGAGGAAGCAGGGAGGGAAAGCAGAAGCAAACAAGCAAGTACCCACGTGTCCTCTGCCTGCCTTTTTTCTGTGGTCCTCTTTGGTCTCTGATCAACAACAAGGTTTGCTGTTAGACTCAGAGAGGCTATTAGACCATAACTCTCTCTCCAGCATTGCTAATCCTACCTCTGGAGAGGGGGACACAGGGCTCCTAAGCCATTTGCCCTCACCTCATCCTCGCTACTACCTACTAGGGATGCTGTGAAACAGAGGATGTCTCATGCTGCCTGTAATTCCAAAGGTGAAAGCTGCTGAAATCTTCCTCTTCTCTGGGACTCTGGTGCAGGAGCAGTGCTGTGGCTGCTGGAGCCCATCATGGTTCTGTGGGGTCTCATCAGTGCTTGTTAC
The DNA here is from genome assembly GCA_013389865.1 of Piaya cayana. NCBI lineage: Eukaryota > Metazoa > Chordata > Aves > Cuculiformes > Coccyzidae > Piaya > Piaya cayana. Next base: position 107,151 of record WAAB01015770.1, read on the forward strand.
TTTGCTTCTGTTCACTTGTGAATGAACATAGGGGAAACTCCTAGGGGAAATTCTTCTCCAAACGTAGCATGAAGCTGGCTGTGCAAGTTCCTGACCAAAGAAGCAGCAGCACTGTGCCCACGTTGGAACCAGCATTTCTCCTGTTTCATTAACCAAGGTGTCAAAAGGTGGGTTTAGGCTGGACAAGCGAGGACAGTGGTAGCTTCTCCATCAGGCGACCCAGTGGGTGGGCCAGCCAGAGCTGCAGGCTCCTCTGTCTCCCACACAAAACCCGGCATCTATGTCTCCCAGCCCCTGATGTTTGCAAAAGAGGAGAATGTTTGGGATGCACCTCTAGGGTGTCACACTGACAAACTTCTCTCAGCAGCTGGGCTGTGAGTAAAAGGGGTTAATTTTGGCTCAGAGCTCTGTGACTTGCTAGCTTGTGGAGGAGGGAAGCATCATGGGGCCCAGGGCTGGCTGCTGCCAGGGAGCGTGGCCCCGGTGTGGGCTGATGCTGTCAGCCTGCCAGTCCAGGCTGGCTTTTCAACAGGCATGTCAGAACTGGCTGGAAGGGAGGAAAAGGTGGGGAGAGCCAAATAATGGGAAGAGCCTACACCCACTCTAAAGAAGAAAAGGGAAGGTAAAAAAGGGAGGGAAGGGTACACTGCCAGCTGGCAGGTGGTGAGCAGGGTGGGGAGGGGGAGACCTTTGTGGAGGCACAAGGCATCTTTGAGGTCAGGGCTAGCTGTCTGTCAAGGCAAGAGCTGGTGTGGAAGGCTGAGTTCCAGTCTCCAGCTGCCCTGGGATTGGTGCCACCACCTAAGCTGAGAAAATTGGTTTCAAGGAGAGTTTTCCCCCTCTGCTGACAGGAGGGGATGGAAACCCATGTGACTGTCTCTGGACTGACAGCTGCAGAGGGGTGTGAGTCCTTCTGTGTAATGGGACAGGTGCGCTTTCCCACTCTTCCTGTGCACCCTGCATGTACTTGGGGCAGCCCCCTTCTACGAGGGCTACTTAATCCTGCTGAGCTGAGGTTGCTTCCAGGGAGCTCAGCACAGCAAAGAAGCCTCTTCCATCAGTCCTCAGGGCAGTGGGTTCAAAACAGCTGAAAACGGCAAAGAGCGTCAAACCTCAGCCATAGCAGGGTGGGACGAGCTGTGTGGCAAATCCATTGACCCCAAGGCAGGCAACTATCCTACAGCTCAAGCCTGCATTCAGGACTTACCAGCAAGGAGACTGCTGCCCTTTGGGTGCAGCGCTGGGGCTTCCTCTTGCCTTGGTTTTCCTGCCTATAAAACTGGATACTGTCATTCCTTGGGGAAGGCTGCCAAGAGCTGATGTCAGGGCTTCACATGGCAGAGTAGTCCCAGCTCTGAGGGGTATTCATGCAGCCTGGGGCAGAGACTGGAGAGGGGAGGGGGTGCTTTGAATGTGTCCAAGATTTATTGCAAGTAGCCCTTCCCTTTTGGGGATGGAGTGTTTAAGAGCAACCTCACCCACACTCACCCTATCCCTGCTACCAGCGTGGCTGCTTCTTCTCCACTCCCAGCTTCCTCTGTATCTTTGTGTCAAGATGTCTTTCCTCGGGACTGGCATTTATCCCCCTCCCAGAGGCTCCCCACACTCGTCCCTGCTGGTGTCTGACCCCTGAACTGAGCCTTGGCTGCGACTCCTTCTGTTGTACTTGGTCACTAATTTCCATCCTGCTGTGTAATCCCTCTGCTAGCCCCCTTGGGAAAGTGCCTTTGCCCATGGCAATGGTAGAGGAGGAATCTGGGGAGAACTGCAGTCACATCTCCACGTCCTTTAGCAGCCCTGTCCTACCTGTGCAGCTGCGCAGCCCAGGGTACCTGCTCAGGAGCTGTCTCTGCCAGTGAAGGTGGCAATTAGTGGTCAGAGGGTGTGTTGCCCCTTCTTCTGCCCTCTCCTAGGATGGGGCTGAACACAGTCCACACCACAGCAGCTGAGCTGGTCAGAAAGTGGTTTCTGGTTTTCAGTCAGGGTTGTCACGCCTGTGCAATCCCTCATATGGGAGTTGCCACTGCAGGATAAATATGCACGATGCTCATAGCAGGATTTAAAACCACAGTGAACTATTGCCTGGTGAGAAACTCGGAAGCTTGAGTGTAACTTCTTGTACCTTCTGGGCTGGAAAGCAGAAATAGCAGCTTTTTTATTCCCTGCTGGAGAATGATTTTCACACATTGTTAGATTAAGTTTTCATTGAGATTGACTTTCTTCTTGTTTTACCTTAATGCCACAGGTCATTTCCCATCTACAGTTTTGCAAAAAAAAAAGGTGATGTTCCTGTGAAACACTTCAGTGTGGATAAATCAAGTTTTTAGGTCAGCTCTGCTTATCTAGGCTTATCTCAATCCCTTTTTCATATCTGGATAACCTCTATTGCACCTTTTCCCCAGCTGTGCTGCGTCACACCTGTCCTCTGTGGCAGGACAGGCAGTGGCACTGTTTTTCATCTGTTGGGACCAGAGGCACTATGCAGTATGTCTTGCAATCTTTCAGGACTTCAGATACACCTCCCAAAAGGCAGAAGATGGAGCCCATTCCTTCTGACATTGGACCCAGAGAAGAATCAGCTTGCTTCTTTTTTTTTTCCCAACTAGGTGTAGGACCAATCCATTCAACCAGCCCAAACTAGGTGAAAACTGGGGCTTTGAAAAATGGCTCGCTTGGAAAGCTTAATCCTAGAAACATGGTATGGCATGTTGTCTTTGGCTGTCTGTGAAAAGGCATTGCGTGATCCCTCTGCCCCCTTGGCCCTGTTAGGACCTTGAGATGGGGCAGGGCTGACTCAGACATCCCCAAGCACCCTTCCTCACCACCACTGTGCCCTCTTTGAACTGCCCAGGAACGTGGGCTCAGACTGGCTGCCCCCAGCATTAGCTGAGGTAGTAAATAAACACTCCCTAAGCAGGACACATTTTCTCCTATCACCTCCAGCACTGGCCTCAGCACTTTACCCTGAGGATCCCACCAAGCACAAGGGTGACTCCCTTCACGCACCTCTCCAGCATCATTTGTCCCCAGGGCAATCCAGCATGCTCTAATGTGATCTGATTCACTGGCTTCTGGCACGCGTGGAGGATTTTTTTTCGAGGCAGCATTACAAATAACCTTGATAGAGCTTGCAGGCATGTAAACCTACTGCTTCCCTCTCTTAAGTGTTGAGGGCTTTTGTTTCCCATGGAGGGGGACAAGGGGTTCTCCTCTGGTGAGCTCTGACACAGACAAGCAGATCAGAGCACATGTTCTAGCCGCTATCCTGCTGGCTGCTGTGGCTTGACCACATGAGTACATGAAAAGGTCAATTGGAATTTGTCAGGCACATTAACAGACAAAGCAACACACAAAATACTAGTAGCATTAAATGTAACAAAAAGAAAAATCTGAGCTGAATTATGTTGAAGAAAATGGCATAAATGGAATGCCCGCTGCAAGTGTCGGTCACAAGAAGTCCTGGAAAAGTGCACTGGGGTTAACTAAAAGGGTATTCCATACCATATGATGCCATGCTCAGCATATGAAGTGGAAGGAAGAAGAAGGAGGAGGGGTACATTCAGAGTGATGGTACTTGTCTTCCCAAGTCACCATTATATATGACGGTGCCCTGCTTTCCTGGACATGGCCAAGCACCTGACTGCTGGTGGGAAGAAGTGAATGAATTCCAGTTTTCCTTTGCTTGTGCATGCAGATTTTGCTTTACTTATTAAACTGTTCATATCTCAACCCACAAGTTTCCTCACTTTTACACTTCTGATACTCTCCCCCATCCCACTGTGGGTGAGTGAGAGAGCAGCTGCTTAATACAGAGCTAGGGTTAAACTGTGACAGGTGGATACAAAGAAAGGTGCCAGGGGAAAGGCATGGAGGGATTGCTCACTTCTGGCGAGCACACAGACACTATAAAAATAAAGACTCCACCAGTATTTCTCCCTGCTGACAGAGCTCTCTCCTACAAGTTGTGTTTGCACTTGTAGCTTATGGCGCAGGCATGGAGGGGTCTGCATTAGTCCAGGACAAATATCTCTGTGCCATCTGCCCTGATGGTGTTGGTGAGCCTTTAACTTGGCCACTGAAGCAGGTTTAGTGTAGTGGTCCTTGGAGATGGAGACAATTCATTCTGTATAGTTGCAGAATGATTTCAGAGGATGCCACTATCCCATTAAAGTGCTGGAGTCCCACGGCAGCAGAGATATGCAGCAGCCAGCCTGGGCCATGCCATAGGGTCTGCAAGGGGAGACAACCTTGTCGAGTACCTTCAAGAAGACCTTGAGTTGTCGCTCCACTGACTGCTGCGGTTGATCCTTGTAAACTTTGGGCCTTTACCCTGTCTGATTGTGGCCGCATGGTTTCGCTGTCAGGGACACAATTCAAAGTCTGTTGCAAGGAAGCGGGGGAGAAAGTTCTCTCACCCGATGCACCTCCCTTCCTGCCGTCCCACCACCCACGGGGAGCTGGGTGATAATTTGGTGGGGAGAGCTGATGGAGGGGGAGGGACAAGAGGAGGAGAATCTTTGCCTTAACTCTTGCTCTATCTCTTTGGTACTCAGTGAATTCCTTGACTGGACTCTGGTGGGACAGGACAGGACAGGACAGGGCAGGAGGGGCTTGCCTGGGGAAGACCTGTGCTGTGTTCAGGTGAGTTGGGCATTTGCTCATTGAGCAGACCTGGCTGGATGTGCATGTCATGCTGGGAGTGTCTCCTGTCCTCACGGCTAGCTGCTATGTGCCAGCTGCCTGCTGTGCTCTGGGGAGTGGGCCAGCAAATCTGCAAGGGGAAAAGCTTCCCAACACTAAGAAAGAAAGAGCTGTAGGGATGGGGAGCAAACAATCCATTTGGATCAACCCAAGGAAAAGTTTTTTTCTTGCAATGATTCCTGTAGGAAAGGACAGGCAGCGTTTCTGCTGGGGAGTTGCCAGGAAGCTGCAGAGCAAAGCGATGACTGAAGGACGGGTAATTGGTACTGAAGGTTGTAGCAGCAGAGAGAGAGAAAGAAAAGAACTCAGACAGCAGAAAGATTGAGAAGAGAGATGAGAGAGGGCCAGACAGGGGCAGGAATGAAGGACAGCAATGGCTGGGTGATACCAGGTACAGAAGGAAAAGTGCTAGGAGTGAAGGCTAGGCTAGGCTGTATTTCAGCTCCTGCAGACATAAGGCTGTGACTCCCTCCCCTTCCGTGCTGACCTGCAGAAGTGCTGGCTCTGGAGCATTGACTGAAGGTCTGCAGCTCTAAAAGATGTGCCTGGGAGTGTGTTCCTTGTTCTTCTTGCTTCAGAGCCTTCATCAAATTTGTTCCCATGCAGGGGTGAGGCAGGGAGACAGCACAATGTGTGTGCGCTAAACTCTGGGGATCTGTGGGCTTATTTGTGAACAAATTCAGTCAGAATGTGGGGATTTCATAATACCAGATCCATGTTTCCTTAAATCAACAGTGCTTCCAAAGTAATCCTGCTAATCAGGGCGTTCACCCATTGCCATTGGAAATGCCATTGCCCCAGTTTTTCCACTTTGACAGCTGCTGATATGAAAGGCTGAACCTTAGATCTGACCTTTAAGGCTTTGCAATGTCCCAGCTTTGCTGAGTTTATGGGTGCAGTAGTGGTCCTTGCAGAGAGCAGGCTAATGAGCCCTGTGCCATATCTACCTGCCCAAGCTCCTGGGCAAGGCCATAGGAAAGTTGTGATGCCCTAGGCTGGAAAGCAGATATCTTTCCTCTCAGAAGGTGAGGTAGATTGCAAGCACCTATTATGTCAGGTGAGTGGGACTGCATGTGTATTACAGCTGGTACTGCTAGGAAGGAGTTACTGCACTTTCGGAGTCCACCTGTGCCTTTGCCTGTCTTGATTTCCAATGAAATGCCTTGTCCTGTTCACTAAATGGAGATGGCTGAGCCTCCGCAGGGTCAGCCAGGTAGATCCGGAGCCCAGCCTGAGCAGCATGTGGAGTGCTGGGCTACTTGCACAGGGCTAAACAGGAAGCTTGTTGTGGGCTGCATGTGGCATGGATCTGTTACTCTGTGATGGTTTTGCATGCATCTGTGCCAAAGCACTCTACTCTGCCAAGTAAGCTGATAGTTTCCCTTGCCCTCTGTTCTAGGAGGTGTAAGGTAGCATTTCGTGCCATAACCTCCTGGGTCTTTTGGAAGAGTTTTGCTTGAACACTCTTCCCTCTCGTGTCACTCTGACAGCAGGTGTACCAAGGCTGTGCTTTCTGAAGGTTGTGCTGGTTGTGCCTGCCTGGGGGTGTTTAGCTAGAATTGCCTAGAACAGTGTAATGCCAGATATCCTGTGCTGCTCCCCTGCCTCTGGATTAGAGATTTTTGGAGATCCCAGCAGCACTGTCTTCTCTGCTTCCCTGCCTCAACACAGCAGACCCAGGGAAGCAACCTCAAGGTTCAGATTTTAGCCATTGCTAGGGTTAGGATTTCTCTGTGGGCTTGAATGCACTTGCAGAAGGTAGTTGTTCTGCTGCCCACCCTTCTTTGACCCTTCAGCCTCCAGCCTCAGGCTGCCCTGCCCTGGGTCAGCAGCAGGCAGCTGAGCTGTGGTACTGGGGGCTGGCAGCCTTCCTCCATTCACCTGACCTGTCCAGTTCCATGAATTTGCTTTCCTGGTGGGGTGGCAGCCCTGTAGCCACTGTGTCCCCTGCTATGGACTCTGTCCTGTGCCTCTGGGGCACCTCTGAGCTGTACCACAGGTCGTTGCCCTGCCATGCCTCTGCTATGCCTGTTTGCAGAGTGGGTGCAGGAGCAGTGTGCCTTTCACCCTCTGTGCTGTTTACCTGCTCTGCTCCTCCAGCCGGAGATGGGAGTCATCCTGTCCCCATGCTTTGGCTGTGCACAAGGATATCTGATCAGCTATGGGACTTGAGCGTGACACCTCCATCCAACAGCTGGGTTGCTACCAGGACTCCAATAGGGCATTTTTTCTAGGCTGAAGTAAGAAACCACCTCACTGCTATGAGCCCAGAGCAGAGATGGTGAATCATGGACACTGGTACAGATGTAACGGCCACTGAAAACAGCCTATAGTGCTTTTAGTAAGGGATTTGCCACTGGCCCTGAGGAAAAGTCCAGCCACCATTAGGTACTTGGGTGGCTCTGCTGTCTCAGCAGCAGGGTACAGAGGAGGGGAACAAACGGCCTCCTGAGCTGAAGGTGTGTGCTCTGAATGTCAATGCTCTGTAATCCTTGTACCACAGATGTACATGTCATTAGTAAACTCACAGTTGCTTCTTACCTTACTCTTGCTGCTGTCAGGAACTAGCAAACTCACTGACTGCAGAAGCGTTGCTCTTATTTCATACTCAAGAAAATGTAAGTGGGATCTCATCCTTGTGACAGCTTCTTGTTCCCCATGAACCTTGCTGAACAGATGCTTTGAGGGTGCCCAGCAGCCCACACAATCTGAAAGTTAATTAGAAGGTGTAAAGAAGTCAACTAGCTTTCAACAGCTGGAAATGAGATGCGTTTTAATTTCAACTGCTGTCCTGGAGTTGATCAATTTTCTCTAGCTACATCTTTCCTTGCCTTTCTCCTTTTTGCAGCTGGAGTGAGCTGTTCTCCAGCAGCATTTGGATTTGAAAGTAGCTGTAGCAGCCATTCCCACTCATGTAGCTGCTCTTAGATTATCTGGAAAACACTTCTACCGCTAATATTTTCCTGTCCATCTTGCAGTTGTGGCTTATCCCAGTAGCAGTCCTCATGCACTAATATAACTGAGTTTGTTCTTTAAGGTGCACCTTGGCACTGCTGTTGCTCGCTGAAACCTGATTTTCTGTCTCTGTTCCCCCAGCTGCCCCTACCTCCTGCTATCAAAATTCAATGCAAGATTTCAGCTGCTGACTAACTGCTGGCTCATATTGTGCAATCAGAGATTTTTCTGTCTTCTTGCTCCTCCTTTTGTAACACAGCCCAGCCTGCTTGCTTTCTAATACTTCTCCTCCAACTCCCCCCCAAAAATTGCAGTGTAGGTGCTTGGTTGTTTCTTGTTTCAAAATGAAACCAAGAAATTTAAATGCAGTGCAGCTGTCTGCAGCATCACCTGCAATTCTGCCTTCTGCAGCTCAGGGAGCACCCACGAGTGTCCAAAGATGCTTTAAAACTGTGCTTCCTCTATTAAGTATTATTGCCTGCTTTTTAACGACACCTCTGTTCACTGATCTCTCTGTTTCACCATTCGCTCTTGAGATTGTCCTCCTCCCATTTGACTTTAAGATAAAACAGCAGAAGAGGTCAAACAGAGGATGTTAACTTTGCAGCAGTAGGAGTTCCCATGTGATGGCAGCCGGGAACAGGCAGTAGGTTTGCGGGAGTAAAAGCTTTACAAGTATCTCTAATGGCTTCTTCCTCAGGTAGCAAAACTCCAGGCATCTCCTTTTTCTTCCTTTTTCTTCCCTTTTCTTCCTTTCCCTTCCTTTCCCTCCTTTCCCTTCCTTTCCCTTCCTTTCCCTTCCTTTCCCTTCCTTTCCCTTCCTTTCCCTTTGTTCTTGCCTCCCCCACGGAGCCCTGAATAAGTCTTTTTTTTTTGCCCTGGGGAAGGTTGAGGATACCATCATGTTTTGCTTTCAAGAGACACTTCAATTCTCCTCTTTTTTATGATTTCTGACTCACTCCTTTAGCAGCACCTTCTTCCAAATGAAGCCAATAATGCTGTTCTCCATATCTGGTGAGTGTCTGCAGCATTCCAGAGACGTCCTTGGCTTTTCTTGCCTTTAGTGGTCACACTTAAAGGATCTCATGGTGGCAGCCCAAAATTTGTGACCAAGGGGAAACTGGCCTACTTCATTCAAATACTGAAGAAGGGAACTTTTTGGTGTGGTCTGTGTTTATGGCTTCCTGCATGCTGCCTGCTTTGTTTTCAGTGGCTGGGGAAATCCAAGCGTATTCTCATTTTCTCAGCAATAAATCTCCTGGGGAAAAATGTACCTGCTTCCATGCACCAAGTGAATGCTTCCACGTGGATCTTCCTGTTGCACTGTGTACAGAGGAATGCCCTCCTCTCTTTTGGAAGGCAGTAGGCTGGGGTTATGTCAGCAAAGGGTAATCCAGACCTTGAATAAGGCAGCTTCTCAAAGTGCTGAGGGCTGAAAATACATCAAGGCACCTCTGTAAGACCCTGGTGGGATCTGAGGGAGCTGAGGAGGGGAGGTGATAGTTGTGATGGTGGCTGAGTGGGTCTAGGAGAAGGGGTAGACTGTGGATTGTGTCAGGTGGCATCTGAACAGAGGGGAAAACTTTATGGCTGAGCGAAAAAATAGGCTGAGAATGAAGAAACTGGGGGAATTTTCTTCAAACTTTGGTGAAGGGACAGCAGAAGAAGCTCAGGCAGGCAGCAAAAGGCAAATTCTTTTATTAAAGAGGTGGGGATCAAAAGGGAGGAGGAAAAGCATGTATGTTGGGAAGGATGAAACAATATAACACAGTGGGTGGCTGTGGCTGCTGTGCAGAGTCAAATTGCTCCTAGCTGGAAAACAGAACTCCCCATCTGGTCTGGGAACACATAAGGCAAGGGCACGGTAGGACTAGATGTTTAGGAAGAGAGCCAGGAGATGTGTGAATAGGCTTTCTCATAGGAACAGCAGGCAAAGAAGAGAGGGAAGTAGTGGGGAGTCATAGCTGAAGTTCATGGCATGAAGGGCTAAAACTTCAGGCACTGGTTTAATCTACTACTCGTACCCAGTTGAAAATGTTTGATTCCATAACTGGGGTGCTACTCACATTTTTAAAACAGGAAAATGAAGCCACAAGAGTTGCATCTCCCCTGTTGGTCTGTGTTTATCCCAGCTCTGTTCTTGACCGTAGCATCCCAGCTTCTGTCCTTTGTGTTGGCCTATTCAAGATTCAGAGGGCAGGTGCAGAGTCAAAGCTCTGGTCCAGGTCTCCCTGAGGTGGAGGCTGGTGACAGGGATGAAACTATGGGCTGGCACTCAGGGTATTTGCTTCCTAGGGTTAAGTGAGAGGTCACTCCCTGACTGTGATCCTCTCCTACCCCTCTGTGCAAGAGGTCTAATGCAAAACCAGGTAAACCACACATTTTAGTAGAACTAGAGTGGCTCTTGGATCTGCATTGCATTAGAAGAATAAAAGCGAAGAATTAGCCAAGTCCTCTCCTGTTAGCTTCTCGTGACATCCTCAATAAGCCCAGACTTAAGCATCGCTGTACTTGATAATGTGCCCTGGACTGCAGCAAGTTGGAACGTGCCAAGGACTGTGGCAGATCAAACACGTTTCATTAAGTATGTGTTATTTTTTCTCTCACATTTGACAGTGCGTGGAGCTCTGCTCCTCTCAAAGATGAGGAGGCTATGCTGCAGCATCTGAATGAACTGATTAGCCAGCTGGCAGGCGTTGCTGCAGGCAGGCAGCAGGGAAAGGGGCTTTGCCTGGGCTTCAGAAGCTGAGAAAAGACTAGCTGGAAGACCTGGCATTTCCACCTCCTAATCCAACCCAGCAGGCGAGCTAAGTGAAGGGGGCAAAATTGGAACTGGGAGGACTTCTGTGCTGGTGAGCTGCAGAGCTGTTAGCTCTGCACCAGCCAGCATTTAAGGCACGTGCCTTGATTTCTGGGATGCATCACCTTCTTTAAATGTGTGCTTAGAGGTTCATATAAGCCTGTTAGAAGACAGATTCAGCTGCACACTCAAGGTTAGAACCATGCGATGTAGTGCACAGTGCAGGCCATATTAGTAAATAGATGCTCTCTGGCACATGGACCATAGAGGACAGGGGGAAAAAAGGTTTCTCCCTTAGCGCCCTAGTGCATCTGCATTTGACAGTGGAACTGCTTGTGCCCACAGCAATACTGCCCGTGTGCAAGCCCTTATTTGAAATAACTCTAAAAACCTTTCAAATTTAACAGGGGATCATAATCTTTCTGCAATGTTTTTGAAGAGGCAGCTTTATAGCCTGGAGGGTGGTCTTTGCTGTCCCCTGACTGCCCTCCTCTGCAGTTTATGCTCCCCTGTTCTTGCTGCAGCCCCTATTACTAGAGGCAGTGTTAATGAATTGCATGGGATTCAGCTCTCTGCATTCAGAGCCTGTGGAAATCTGCTGCTGATTTCAAAGGGAATAGGATGGGCCCTTCAGCATGAAGGCAGATGGGAGAATAAAGGCTGTTGTTGCCCTGGGAATTTAGAGAGCAATTGATGTATTACAGTATGAGACCTGTTTTCCTTTCTTTACTTGAATGACAGAGGGCGGAAACATGCCTTGTGCCAAAAACTGCTTGCTTTTCTATGAACATTCAGTAAAAGCTGTCTTTTCATATGCAATCATCTTTCTTTGCCCCAGGGCCTGATATATCCAGAGGGTTAGCATTTAGAAAATAATTTGTTTGCACTGGGCAACTTACAGAAGCAAATGAGACACAGTGGTAATGATGTTGTCTTCTGTGGAGTTAAGCACAAGCATAGCCAAATGGTTCCTGCTTCCCTTTTGCCTTATTGAAAACTACACCAAAATAAGGGGCATAGTGTTTCTAAGCTACTGGGACAGTTTGATCCTAGGACCACACTTGCTCTTATTCCCTGTAAACTCAGACTCCCTGGTAGTCCCTACCACCCACGAGATAGCTCATACCCTGATGGGAGGGAGGTGACTGGAGAGAGACTAGGCACATGGAGGTTTGCCATACTGGTCCTGGTGCACCATCCTGGTGCAAAAGGTTAATTGATAGACTTGATGGTCCTACCAGGTAGAGGACATCAAGCGTGATGACATCTTGCTCATTCTAGTGACTGGGGGAAGTCCCTAAACTGAAACACCTTTAGAGCCATGGTTGGACTTTGCTTGGGAGAGAACAGGCTGATGTGATCCAGAGCAGATCTTGGCACGGAGGGAGAATTAAGTAGTGCAGATGATATGCTTCCTGGAAATGGGGATGTCCCTTCAAGAGCCACGGAGGGACTGATAGATGTACTATTGGAAAAGCTATCAAACCACCAGAAAAAAGAATCTACAAATTAATGTGAGGGGACAATGCCCTGATTTCTTAGCACTCGCAGCTGGTGGGAACAGAAGCCTTTAGCAGAGATACTGCTGCTTTGGAGAGGCTTGTTTGCAGTGTAGTTTCCTAATCCTAATATGGGATGGTGTATCCCTTGCTGATGCTAATCATCCCTTCTAAGGCCAACTTCTTCTCAGTTTTGCCACCAGTAAGTTCGGACCTCCCTGTCGTAGTTATCAGACACTCTGCTTATGTTACATCTGTGCTTCCTGGCTGGACTCACATGTGCATCCCTACCTCAGGAAACATTTTAGAGCAAGCTTTTGAGGAGGATATTTTTAGCTAAGTCAAAGGGGGATTTCTGCCTTCACATTTCACCTTCTTCTTACAATCAAATGCTTGCAAACAATATGAAAATGTCAACAAGAACATTTGGTTTGGTCTGTGTGAATTTTGATTAGATTTAAATTAACTAGTCAATTGAAGGACTTTGTATATGATAGAAAATTGTGTCTTGTAATAAGTAGCTACTAACTTTGCTTAATTAAGATGATGCTAAACACAATTCAGGGCTTAGTATAGACTAGAGAATATCTTCCCTATAACACCCTACAAGCCCAGTCACATTCAATGTGCCTTCTCCAACAGTGACTTCACTTTGTGTTTTCATGGCTGGACTCTTCCTGTGAATATTTTCACTGCAATACTTGGGCTTGTCTAATTTCAGTACGCCCTTGCCCAGGGCTGAAACACCTCACAAGTATGAGGTCCTTTTGCTTATCTCAGGGTCTTTGCTTCCTTTCTTTGTGTTCTTTGCAGAGTTGGGTGTGGAGCTGAAGGTTTAGTGGTCATACCTCTTTACTATAGAAGGGAGCCTAGGTCAAGTAAGCTTGTGTGAGTTTTCCTTAGGTGGCAGGCTGTATGGTACTATAAGATGGTGTCCAGGGGTCCATTGCCTTGAAGTAAGATGGTAGGTCATCCAGTCTTGTTCAGACTATAGTTTCATTTCTATCTTGCCATCTGAAACCACTCTAGAAGCAGACAGTTGCTGTATAAACCACACAGGGAACTGCTTCTGTCCCTGTACCACTCTTCAGCTTCTGCTCCTTTTCTCTTCCTTTGAACTGCTGTTTCCAAAGTCCTGGCCAAGTTTCCAGGAATGATGGAGATGCAGGATGCAGAGGGACAGATGGAGGTACGCTAGGCTGGTGGTTTTGGGAGGATGAAGGGGGCTGTGGTGGGGGCAGTGTGAGTTCAGGGGTGAGTCAGATGGACTCATCTCACCTGACCAATAACCTTTTCTCTGTCCCTTCATCATAGATTTTTTTTGTCACACAGGCCTAAGTTAGGAAAAATGTTTCATGCTGATGATAAATGAGCCATTTTCCAAGGAAGAGGGGAACCTCATGGCTATACTACGAGCACAAGTCTTGTGATGACTGGTCCTTTCCCTCCTCTTCCTACCAACATGTCTCACAGCAGTTCTCTATGTCCCATGCTCTTCTTCCTCTGTCCCACAGAGTCATGACAAAAGCTGCAGCTAAGGAAGGAGAGTCCAATGGGGCCATCACATCTCCTGAAGAGATAAAAAAGGAGGATATGGAAGAGAGAGGCCAGTGGAGTAACAAAATGGAATTTGTGCTATCTGTGGCTGGGGAGATCATTGGCCTGGGTAATGTGTGGAGGTTCCCGTACCTCTGCTACAAGAATGGTGGTGGTAAGTTCATAGCATGCATGAGTTGTCCTAGCTTGCTAGACATGACCTACACAGACGCCTGCATCCATTTTCTCTTGTACCTCATGTGGTCTGATATGCACTCCCTTATTCCCTTCTCCATCAGGTTAGCTCCTGCCAAAACGAGGAGGAATAGCAGTGGGGAGAGAGTCTAGCTCCTCAGAGGGCACTGTTTCTCAAAGCAGCTCTCCCAGGTTTGGATACTAAATGGAACTTTAGTAACACTAAGGCTTCTGGGAGCCTGGAAAGACAGGCGGCCTCCTGAAACCATCAGGAAGCTCTGAGTGGCCAGAAAGACAGCAGCAACCTCCTTCTACATAACACCCTTTTCCCACCTCTATGAGTCCCCCGCTTCTCTCATCCCTTGTTATCTGTAAGGAGGAAAGTCTTGGTGGTGTGATAGTGTTGGTATCCTTGCCAAGGCTTGGTACCTGCTAGAAAGACGTCACTACCTCTTCTCCAGTGATAGTTCTTCCAGTAGTCAACCTCCTATTAGGGAAAGCCACCCCCAGAAAGAGTGTGTTCCTTTTGCCTTTTGTTTCCTGTATGACTTTCCCTTTTCCAATGACACTGCAGTAAGATCATTACATGGTTAAAACCTAAACTTTCTTACATTAATAAAATGAAACTGGGAAAGAGGAAAAGAATAATTGACTGTCACTAATTTTTCTTTGTGAATCAAAATCTAACCTTATAGAAGAAAAGGAGGAGTAATAAATTAATGTCAAATACAGTAATATCTTCTCTTTTGTTCCTGTTCTCTGGAGATATCTTGAAACCTTGGGACTTGCACGTTCCCCTTGCTTTAAACTTCCTTTCTCTGCAGAACGTGCCACAAAGCCATTTCTTTCCCAAGGTGCTGTGAACTTTCACGAATGGATGAATGATTCAGCTGTAGTTCATCCCAGGACAGCCAAATTCCTGTCCCCTGTGCTGTTACTGGAATGTGTCCAAATCAAACAAGAGTCAATACAATGTCTCTTCTGAACCAAATAGGAGTTGGATAAAAGGATAGTTAAATAAAATGAAATTGAGTTTGTCTTGAACCTGGGATAGCTTTTAGCAGATCATCCAGTCATCTTGTCTGAGGTTTTGATGGTAGGTGCTGTAGGCACCAAAAGCAAGTCAGACTGGCATGGGTTAGCAAACACTAGTGGTGAATCTGATTAAACAGCCCATTCTGCAGTGATGCTTTGAGAGAACAGTCATGTTTTTTGTATGGAAAATTCCTTCCTGAATTCAGATGGTATCTTTGCATATTTTATGCCTATGGTATCTGGTTTGGTAGTCATTGCAATTTATATGCTAATTAGTATAAGTGAAAAGGCTACTTTTGTTAATTTTAGATACCTATTCAATAACTTTTTTTTTCCTTTTTTTTTTTTTAATGGCATTAAACCACTCTGTAATATCTAAGGCTATGATTCAGAGGCCAACAAGGCTAGGCTTGGGAAAGATTAGGATGGAAGAGTCCTTTCCTCACAGCCCCCCCACTGCTTTTGCAAAAAGCATGCTCCTACTCTAGAAGGTACATTCGTTTCCCTAGCGCTCTAGGGAACCAGATGACCAACAGACTAGTATGGGACAAGGCACTGTCTTTCCCATGACACTCAGAGATATTCTCATCATTGGAAAAGTCCTTGAAATTGCAAAAAGAAGACATTTTCCACCTATAAATGCTGCGCCCAGTTCCCCCCACCTCTAAATGGAGACAACTGTCCTGTCATGTGTGAATTTACTGAGATATAAAGAGAGCTGTGAAGAGAGATGTCATAAAAACGATTGTGCTAACTTGCTGTAAAGCAACCAAGTGTAAACCTATCTATGGTTGCGCTTTCTGATTTGACCTAATTGCTCAGCATCCTGAACTTTTTGTTGACTTGTAAGGAACAAAAGTCTGCTTCTGGAGGCCTCTGCCAAGGCTGAGTTTCCTCCAATAGAGTAGAAAACTGAGGAGCAGATTGCAACTGGAGTTTCAGCTCATAACTGTTTGGGGAAATTAAGAAAGGCAAGAAAATAGAGGTGTAAGAAAGCCCTCATTACTCCATGGCCATAATGGATCAGCCTCTTGGACAAATGATACCAGAGGAGAGGGTCTGGGACCTGCTGAAACGCTTATCTGTGTGCAGGATAATAAAGCTGTCTTTGTAGATTTGGCATACAGATAGATGTCTTGCAGCACTGAAAGCAGCAGCTGCCTCTAATTTAGCACATGTAGTTCCCATTCTTTGCTCTACAAATCTGGAACTACTCTGTCAACCAGCCTCCCTCCTCTGCCTCCAGGTTCCCTGCAGCTACGACACAGCTGTGTTTAGGGGAATTGTGGATGTTGCTTGTTATTATAACATTGTTGGCTTAAGAACAAGGAGATGAGTTCCTAGTTGCTAATTGTCATGGGAAGGAATTTCAGTGCAAATGCCTGTGCTGGCAGAGGAGAAGAGGGCCTGGAAAATGTCTGGCTCAGCTGAGAAAGGGGCCCTCATCCTGCAAACAGCTGAGATGCCTTCCAGGCCCTGGAAGTGGGAGGTACTCATGACCAAAAGTTT
This sequence comes from Piaya cayana, assembly GCA_013389865.1. Lineage (NCBI taxonomy): Eukaryota > Metazoa > Chordata > Aves > Cuculiformes > Coccyzidae > Piaya > Piaya cayana. The sequence goes on from WAAB01015770.1 coordinate 123,381, forward strand.
ACTGTATGGGATAGCAAGACTTTGACAGTTATTTCAGAGAGGAAGGCAGTTCCTTGGCCTGTTTGGAGGGGAGTGAAAACCTACACTAATGATGGGGAGAAAGACTGTGAGGTCATAGAAGGGAGGTGAGCAGTGAAACTGAGATTCCAGGAGCAGCTCTGAGCAGAACAATGTATTGGGTGTTTTGGTTTGGCAGCAGATCTGGAAAGAAAGAAAATAAAGTTCAGATAGTTGAACAGGGCATAAACCTTTTTTTTTGTTTGCCTGCCTTTTCTGATGTTTGCCTGCCTTTTCTGATGCTCTAATTTTGTTGGTCATTGTTTCTGTGAAAAAAACCCACTCTCTCACCTTCCTCTGCCATTTCATCAGGGGTTAATCTGAGGGCCATTTCAGGCTGATTTTAAACTAAAAATTTGAAGAGAGCAGTTAAACATTTTCAAAATGCTGGAAATATACTCAGATACTCTATTGCCCTTCGTCTATTTGCATGCTTTTGGTACAAACTGCTTTTCAAATTTGACGTGACATACGTCCCAAACAAATTTACATCCCGACAAATTTATTTCTTACCAAGAAATGTCACCAGCCTCCAGATTTGTATCCTCTAGGCAAATGGAAGTTTGCTATGACTCCTGGGAAAGGCAGAACAAATGTGGTTATGTGAAACAAGGACTCATTTTGCTTTGTGTGACTCCTGCTGAAAACTGGAATGAGGTCAGGAGTGTGAAGCAGGGAGTACTTCTCCGCTTTTTTTCCCCCTTTGTCCTGTTGCTGTTACTCCTTACTTCTAAATTTTAGCCAGGACCAAACTCGGAAGTACTGCAGTAGTACAAGACAGACCATATTTGTATATTTTTCAGAGAAATCATAGAATAACCAGG